>OZ022243.1:32798702-32816202 GCA_963978895.1 Erpobdella octoculata | reverse complement strand
TAAAAAATAATATTAAAGTGTACATATTAACATTTTTTGGGCGATAGTAGGTTATAAATAATAAATATATATATATATATATATATATATATATATATATATATATATATATATATATATATATATATATATATATATATATATATATATATATATATATATATATATATATATATATATATATATAAATATATATATATATATAAGATGATATATAGATATCATATAGATGCCGCCCAATACTCTTATATTCGAAACAAAAACGTTAAATTCAAAAAATGTTAATATGTATACGAGCGTTGTTGCAAACAAAAACTTTTTCATTCTTTTTTATTTTTAGTTTATATTTCCATAAATCTAAATATTATTTATATTTTTTATTATTTTTCATTTTTTACAAATTTTTATTTAGGTTACAATCTCTGTTTGTGTGTGTGTTTTTCTCTGTACGCAAATCTGGCAAGACAAATTTAACCAGCTTTTTGACTAGCTAGGAAGCTGAAACATTCAGCATAGCTTTATATTGGATGACAATACATGATGCAATTAAAAAAAAGTTTGTGTTGAATAACTCGTTTTTTCTTTAACTTGTTACTGTTTAAATTTTTTTAGATCTAAAAGGGATTAATGTATTTAATGTCAACCATTGAAGTACTAACCGAGCTCGACGTTGTTTAACTTCGTTGATCGGACGAAACGCGATGTTTTCAAACACATCGTTTGCCTTAAAACAAACAAATTACAAACAATAAACAACGTTGCAAGTTAATATAGAAGCGTTGTAAAAAAAATTGAACAACCGTAAAAATCGAATTTATTTATATAAAAATAGCAAATTTTAATAAAAGTGATCAATCTGTTTAAATAAAAAAACAAGTTTCAATTTCAATTCAATGATGTCTCAAAGTTCAAGGACCATCAACGTGATTGTAGATAATATGGGACCATTCATGGCTGTTGAACGAAAATTACCGCCGCAGAAGAATTCCATGACGTTAATCCACAATTCTCTGATTTGAGCCTCGTTTTTGTCGGGTGAGAGGCCATACGTTGGCAGATTACTCTTGATTTGTTTTATCAACGTCTTTCTCGGTGCATTTCTTGTGGCCCTCCAGCTGTAGTGATGTCAAATTTCCATAAATGTTGCCATCTTTCTTAAACGTTTCCTAAAGGTTTCCCAGCATGAACAAAATTGATTTCAAAATAAAATGAGTTTTAATATGCTTTTACAAGATGTTTATAGCAACAAAATATTAGCCTTTATTATTTTGTACATAAAAATAATTTTTATATCATAAAAAATAACTTTTTTTTAAACAACGTTTTTTTGCGCTTTAAAAAGCATACAATAGTATTCTTATGAGCCTAACAGAATTTCTGAATAACTTGGTCACATTATGGTAACATACTTTATAAAAGTTTCTAATTCATATACAATGAAAAACGTTGGGCGCCTTATTTGTATACGCGCTTGTTTTACAGAAGTTTTGATATTATATAAGCGTTCTTTTATCTCAAACATCAGTCGCGACCCAAAAACATGAATCCAAAACTCTTTTTTCAAGTGCATTATCGCTGGCATTTTCTGATAATTCAAAACAATTGAATTAAAATAACTTTATTAAAAAACAATTTTCACTGTTGGAAGCTTTCCTGGAAAAAGTGTCGGTAATTTTGCGGAAATTGTCAGCACTATCCAGCTGTCTGGTCTGTTTCTCCATAAAGTCGTAGGCGAAAGTCTTTCAAACGTGACAAAAACCATCGCAGACGAGCGCATTGGATTGGAACTCTAATTTCCGGCTGTTGAGAACAGCGATGGGAAACTTCTTAATTGAAATTCTGTCTAATTTATTGATGTTGAAACAGTGTTGTTTCAGTCAGGGTATTTTAGTTACAGTTGAAGTTATTAAATTTAATATATTTTAGTTATTATTACAGTTCCAGTTATTTTAAATTTTTTTTCGGTTAGTATTACAAGTATTATATTTTCAGTTACTATAACAGTTACAGTTAATATCATTTATTTTTTCGGTTATTATTACAATTATTATATTTTTTACTTACTATTATAAATAGCATATCAGTTATTAGTCAAACCATAAACTCAAAAATTGAGTTAAAATGGGTATCGATTTAAGGTTTTTCAAGCAAAATAAAAACATATTTTTATTATTTAATAATACTTTTTGTTTTTTTTTATTGAATGTTTGCATTTCCGTTTCATTTTCTATATGTTAAGTCTTCACAGACAGAAAAAAACTCTTGACATAAGCTTGTGACGCAGGTACCGATTTAAAATCTCGTGCCGTTAGATTGGGTATTTTACTTTTACCCCAGGAGCCTTCCAAAAATTTAACCCAATTATTGTGTCATGTGTTACAGAAACAGCATAAAAGTTCTCCATTGATTTCTTCAGAAAGTGAAGCTGCTCTGAGGTAGGGTGCTGCCCATAGTGCAATATTTAAAAAAAGTGTTTTTTCACCCTAAAAAGTTTTGTGGCGATGATGACACGCTGAACGTTTGACGCTTTGCAAATATATCTGAAACAGCCTACGTCATCACACAATATAAGCAAGTTGAAAAGAAACAAATCACCGAAATAGAACGTCGGCGGGTTTTTCCCAATTTTGAGCGCACATCTTCGCGCAATATAAACAAGTTGAAAATAATTAAATTACACAGTTTTTTCATTCTCCACCTTTGAAGTTTAAGTTTTTTGTATAGGTTTTTCCAATATCAGCCATGGAAGATAGGTTTTTTTCGTAGGGGCTTTTTCCAATATCATCCATTAAAGGTTTGTTTTTTCGTAAGCGGTATTTTTTTCAATATTAACAAAAAAAGGTAGTACAAAAAATAAAAAATAAATAAATGAAGACGACGAGCTATTGCTTCAAGGAGAGGTTGACAGATCTCACATGATGGAGACGACTGATGGAGTTGAGGTTTCCCTGGCTACGGATGAATGTATCGGTACTGATGCGTTAGTTGGAAATTGATTCTTCTCATGATTTGTTTCATTATGTGATAGACAATGTAAAGATTACACAGCGAAGGCGATAAAATAGATCGTATCTTGCTTATCACCCCCTCGTGTTACTTGCTATTTATTTGTTTTATTTATTTATTTATTTATTTATTTATTTATTTGTTTATTTATTTATTTATTTATTTATTTATTTATTTATTTATTTATTTATTTATTTATTTATTTATTTATTTATTTATTTATTTATTTATTTATTTATTTATTTATTTATTTATTTATTTATTTATTTATTTATTTATTTATTTATTTATTTATTTATTTATTTATTTATTTATTTATTTATTTATTTATTTATTTATTTATTTATTTATTTATTTATTTATTTATTTATTTATTTATTTATTTATTTATTTATTTATTTATTTATTTATTTATTTATTTATTTATTTATTTATTTATTTATTTATTTATTTATTTATTTATTTATTTATTTATTTATTTATTTATTTATTTATTTTTTTTTTTTTTTTATTATTTTTTGTTTTATTTATTTGTTTTATTTATTTTTTATTTATTTTTTTATTTTTTTTTTTATTTATTTATTCATTTATTTTTTTTTTTTTGTATTATTTTATTTTCCCCTTTAAATACTCAGCATCGAGAGATGCATAGCAACCCCCACTTATTTGTTGTAAATCATGCTGCGTGCCATCGTCAACTACAACGATTCTCCATCTCGTAACTATTTAATATAAATAATTAAACAAAGAAAATGTTGGATACAAATTTTGTTCTCAGAGGTACAATTGTCCATAAAATATGTCCATAAATTTTGTACTTATGGTTTGGTGAAGCATTTGTATGCTACCTACCTTCCTTTGGCTTGATCCTGTGAAACGTGTTTTTACCAAATGGAGAAATATGACTTGATGTATTAGTCTGTGAAATTTAATATCTGCTCCTACTCGAGGCATCGACTGCTTGTGCCACAACAGTTTTACGATTAAGTTCACATTGAACAAACAATCAGTTTATAATTTTGCTTGAACAACTTTTGTAAATGATCTTAAAAAAATATAAAAAATATAAAAAAATGAAGTTCCATTGCATTTTTATAAGTTTCAGTTTTTTTGAAGTAAATCATGAACTAATATTAAAAACATGTGCGGTCATTATGGTCATAGATCTTATATATTGGTGTTTTGCATGGTGTTTCATATATATTAGTCTTTTGAATTGAAAAAAAAATTGAATAATAATTCAATTCATTTAAAAATAACGCTAACAATCACACTCAACATTTTATTTTTTTCAATAGATAAAAAATCTCATTTAAGTTCTGTCAATTTTTTTCTTGAAAAGTTTCTAAATTTAAAATAATTCAAATTTAAAATTGTTCCAATGAAAGACTGTTAAAATTTTATACATTCAAAATAAAATTAAAAATTATTAAATCATTTGATATGAAAAGACGCAGTAAATTAAAAAACAATCATGAATGTTACTATTGAAGAAATATTTAAAATTTGTGTCATTGAAAAGATATAAATTTGAAAGGAGTTGAAAAACGAGAAACAAAACAAATTTGTTTTATTTGTGTATATTATTATTATTATTATTATTGTTATTATTATTATTATTATTTTGGTTAATAGTATTACTACATTTTATAAAATAAATAAACTGCTAAAATATTATTAATTTAAAACTCTGTTAATTGCAGTATTAAACATAATTTTCAATTAAAAAGAAAATGTTGTTTACCTGCTTAATTTCACGTGTATTTATTTCAGCAAAAACAGAAAAAATTAAAAAATTTTAAATTTCATCATGAAAATGCAAACTAAAAACTTGCTATTTTTTATTTTCAGTGACCGATGCTGAAAAATATTCGCTTGAGACCGCTGCGAAACTGTTCGTTCATAAAAGAATATATAAATGGATTAGCAACGTTGTTGGCAAAATACAAGTAATATATGAGTACATTGTAATCTAATATGTTCAAGTTACACAAAAATGCCGGTAGATATGTGACGATGAAAACAATTGTCACCACAAATAATACAAGAGCAGTTTTCAAGTTTGCCATCAACTGGCCATCACGGGTAGTAGATTTTTTCTTCCAGTGTTTCTTGATGTCACCAAAACGCAGTTTTTTGTTTTTAACGTCTTCCTGACTACTGTATTTTGAAACGATTGTTTGAGTGTCAGAACCTTTGTCGTTCTTTGTTTGTAAATCTTCAAAATAGACGTCTTTTAGTGATTTCTCTTCAATTTTATCGTTTCCAGGTTTTTTCAAATAGATTTTTTTCTCTTTTTGATTTTGTTCGTTATCACAAGGAATGCCGATGTTTCCAACTAAATTTTGAGTTTTTTTCTTCATTCGACTTCTGACCTGACGCCTCTTGCACACAGACAAGAAAATGATGACGTACAGAATAGCAACGACGAAGAAGCAAACGACGTACAATCCAATGTAGATTTTTTGAAAGTTCATTATGAAAACACTGCTCAGTAATATGAAGTTTGCCGTACATTGGTTGGAGTTGATCATCAAACTGTCTTTTTGCTCTTCGTTGATTTGAATGTACCAACCATGGTTCAGAGATTTACAAGAACTGTTTGAAAAAATTAATTCACTTGTCAGTGGTGTGAAATCGACATCAATGTCGTTTATATAGTTATAAACGTAATCCAAAGTTGAGGTTTTGACGACAACTTCATCAACGTATTCACGACGTGTTGTGGTGTTGAACGACACTTCGAACAAACTGCTATTCTGAGGGATGACTCTAATGTTGACACCGTACATCAAGGACACGAGAAGTCCAATCCCCGCTGCAAAACACGCAAGCACTCCCACGCTAACCTGTAAAAGCATTCATACAACTATTGCTATTGCAAATTTTCATGAAGAAAGAAATTGAACTAAATCTCTCGAGTATTGAATTTTTTTAAGTTTTTTTTTTCGTCTAATGCATGCATTAAATACGAACACGTTCAGACTGGGATGACAATGGAGTTATCATATCTTAAATGCTTGTTATTTTTACAAAACTTAAATAATTATTGCGAAAATTAAGAAAAACAAACAACCTGGTTGATAGTTCTGTAATATTTTCCCATCTGGAAAAAAGGGTGGCAGATGGCGAAGTATCGATCGAAAGCAATGGCAACCATGATGAGGGCTGACAGTGGAATGTTGGAAGTAATGAGGAAGAGATAGAACTTGCACACTAGATCGACGGAGATTCTGAACTTTGAAACTTCCATAAAGATTGTAAAAGGAATGATGAACACACACGTGAACAAATCCACCACGGACATTACGAGTATGTAAAACGTCGATGTCATCTTCTCGTGCTTCGACTTGAAGACGAGAATAACCAGTGTGTTGCCTACACATCCGACGACGCATAAAACAGAGAGCATGACGACCAGGGCAATCATTTGATTCTCACTT
This sequence comes from Erpobdella octoculata, assembly GCA_963978895.1. NCBI lineage: Eukaryota > Metazoa > Annelida > Clitellata > Hirudinida > Erpobdellidae > Erpobdella > Erpobdella octoculata. Next base: position 32,809,753 of record OZ022243.1, on the reverse strand, counting down.
GGTTCTGTGTACGGAACCATGAATGTTATGTTTGGCGCTGCTTGACAGTCGACGCCAGATAAGCTCTCCAAAGCGGTTGTGTTCATTGATTCAGGAGTCTGAAGAAAAAAGTGTTTGAAAATAAAATTAATGGTATTTTTACACTATTTTCATACACAAGTTGATGTCCGCGATACATTTTATAACCAATATTTCACCCATTCAACAGTATGCTTTGATCTGAAATGTGAAATTCAAATGGTTTATGGATAATAGGGGAGACATGGGCTTGTTGTAACAAGGATAAGTAGTAACAACTTAATTACTCAGCCGGTTTTAAATACTGTTTTTTTCTTAACCATAATTTAAAAATTGAAAAAAATAAAAAAAAACATTGTTACAGATTTGTAAAAAGTATAACCTAAAATAATTTAAAAGAATTAAACACGTTTTTATAAAATGCTCTAAAAGTACAAAAATAAATTACAAACATGAAAGCGTGGGTGGTTTATTTTGCACTTATACAATCGCAACGATTGCGTCCCACGCTTTTGTTTTTATAATTTTGTTTTTGTTATTTCTAGTGTTGAATAGGCCATATTTACCCTTTCAGATATGTACAACTTGAATTTCAAGTCACACTGAAAAGTCACACCCAAATCCTTGATTGATAACATTTCATTTATGTTGTTTTTATTCATATGATTAGTATGACCAAACTTTACTTCACCACCAAATTTAAGTACCATGCATTTTTTACCGTTAACTTTCCTCAACCACTTATTAAACCATATCATGGCCTTATTGTTACAATTTTGCAGCTGTTGACAGACGTCTTTCAAATTATTTTGAATAATTTTTTTATCTGCAAACAACAGCTGTCTACCACCCACTACTATCACGTCGACTAAATCGTTGACCTAATTCAAAACAAAATTAGTCCCAATACACTACCTTGAGGAACCCCAAATCAAAAACAATAAAATAAGCTTATTACACAAATACTCGATAGATGTGATATTTTCATCTTACATTTACATTGAACAAAATCTTACATGCAACATCGATATATGGTGAAAGTTTCACTGATGAACGAGCTGCATTGAGTTGTAAAGAAATGAAAAACAAGTGCAGTATTTATGTGTTTGTAAAAAATGCTTCAACAAAAATGTAAAGAAGGAGAGGGGTCAAATAAAGAAAAAAATAATTATAAAGATAGGGAGCCACAATACACCACCTACCTACAAAAAAAAACAGAAAAAGGACAAAATTTAGACAGAAAAAGAAAAAAAGAGATGTAGCGTAAGATAAAAAAAATAAAGAGCAAGAGAAAGAAAGTAAGAAGAAAGATACAAAACCAAGCAGGAGAAAAAACCAGAAAAAAACAAATTTTTAAAAATACTTTAAAAACACCAAGAAATGCCAGGCAACACTTTTTTGTCTGCAATAAAATCACTTTCAATATACTTTTAGATAATTACCATGTGACTACGTTGAGCCAATATATTCTACGCCGGAGACTCAAAAATATATTTTCTTTTCGTTGATTTCTGAGAATTTGATTCTAGCAAGTAAGTGTTTATTAAGAAACGAATAATGTCAACTTTTTGGAACAGAGTTCTAACCAGTTCGACGTATGTTTTCACAAAATTTTATTTAGGTTACAATCATGTTTGTGTGTGTGTAGCTTTCTCTGTACGCAAATCTTGCAAGTCAAATTTAACCAGCTTTTTGACTAGCTATGAAGCTGAAACTTTCAGCATAGCTTTATATTGGATGGCAATACATTTTTCAATTAAAAAAACTTAATTTGTGCAACTTTCGTATTTCTAAATCGAGTGTATTTGAATAAAAAAAGATTGTGTTGAAAAACTTTTTTTCCCTTTAGTAGAAAAGTTTGTGTTGAAAAACTCTTTTCCCTTTATTTGTTATATATAGATATAGAGACAAATACAAATAAATGTTTGTTGAAAACCTTTAGGGACAGACAATTTTCCCAAAAGTTCTAATTTTTCAACCCTTACAATTTCTGAAAAAAAATTTTTTCTTATTATTTTGCCATAATTTTCAATTTTGTTTCTTTGAACTTGAATTTCTAGTTGCAGTAAAATTAAAATATATTGAGTCCGATATTTTTTCAATAAAAATTTTATAATCAAATAAAACATTCCTTAAAGTTCCACATAAAAAATTTAATTCAATCTACTCTAATAAAAAAGTATGTTATTTTATAATAAATAAATAAAATAATGTTAAGTTTTCTTTAAAAATACTCTTAACAAATCGAAAGAAAATTTGAATTATTACATTAATACAATTACAGTATTTTCCAATTATATTGACAAATTACAAATCGATAGAAGAACGTATTTCTTTGTCGGAATGTAAGCAATGTAAGGCTTGTGAATTCTCAACGCCTTCTACGTTCTGATAAATAATTTACAATGGCGTGTCATTTAGGAGCTGTTTATTATAATCAGTTCGCTACTGTAGGTCGTCCAGTGGAGAAGGATGGCGCTGAAGTTCGTTCAAGTCGCGTTCTTTCTTGTTTTGCGAGCATGCGTGCGTACGAAATAATTTTTTTTATGATCAACATTGTATTTAGTATGTTTACTGGTATCATTTCGATATGATTTGTCGTTTGACTTCGATATGATTTGTTGTATCGTCTCGATATGAGTTGTCGTGTCACTTTGGTATGATTTGTCGCATATGATTTTTCGTCTTATTTTTATACGATTTGTCGCATCACTTCAATATAATTTGTAGGGAGAATCTTGTAGAATACTCTTACCATTTACAGTTGTTTCAAATTTTTAATCTTTGCACGAGCTTTTTGTAATTTGTAATTTTCGTGAGATTTTCTTCGTTTAAGAAAACACCAATCACTGAACATAAAATATGTTTCAATGATCATTCAACCACCCGCGTTCTATCCTGCATAAGCAATCAACAATCGATGAAGACACTTGCCGTTCGACCGACGTAGTTGTCAATATTTACAAAACATCATAAACAAGACTCTTAAACAGTCTAACGGTTATTTTAGTTTAATTAATAGAGTCACCACAGAATTTCACTATGCAGTTTTAAAGCTTTAAACTACATATTTTTATACTGCTTACAGATAATTTGAAAACATTTTTTTCAAACGGTCTAATTAATTGAATATGACTTGTTTGACTGAGACATTCATTTTCGAGTGAGTAAAATGAGAATCATATAGAAACAACTGAAGAAATCAGGCGTACTACAACCTGACAGCAATCCAGGTTTTTTTTCCTAATAAACTTTACTAATTCAGAATCAAAGAAATAAAAACAAACTTTTAAATTTATTTTTGTAATTTTTTGAAAAAATTATTACAACAATAAGACAGCATGAATGCTTTCAGGTTCGATGCACAATTTAATTCATTTGCATGTCCGTTTGTTTACACTTGTAACCAAGCAGTAATTACGATCTATGGCAAATGAATGGGAAGACAAGACAAACATGTACGTAAATGTAAGTAATTGTATACAAATTTACCCAAATGATGATAGATGTACTTAGTTGTTTATAACTCTATATATTAGCATACAATGTGCACGACGTCAATGAATGAACCTAAATTTTAATAAATTTGTATAAACGTGTATGAATGCACATAATGTATAAAATATACCTGGATATACATTAATGTGCATATTTATGCCCAACTTCTGAAGATCCTTCAAATGCTCTGTTATAATGCCACGCGAAAATTAAGTGTTGAAATCGATTCGCGGTTGTAACATTAACTTATGGAATAAAAACATTGAACACAACATTTTAAATTTATTATTATGTGTGCTAAAGAAGTTACTAGAAAGTACCTTGGTTTATATGTCTAAATAATTTTAAAACATTATTTCTTTACAAACCATAATAACACTTGACATTTTTATTGTTTAATTTAATAGTTTAAATTATTTTAACATAGAAGATCATAATAAAATAACATTAATTTTTTTCAGTTGCACCCACCTCAAAACTGTATTCCATTTCAGATTTTTTTATTTGTTCTAAAAAAAGATAAAATATTTATTTTAAAAGGTTAAATTGAACACCGGTTAAAAGATTAAATTGAACACCGGTTGATTTGCTTATTGATGAATTGAGGAAGTACAAATTCTTGTTGAAGACGTTCTCCAGATGGAAGAAGTGAATTTTATACTGGAATGGTTGGACATCCATGTACTGGCGCTTTTTTATGGGAGTTAGAGACATACACATACACATACACATACACATACACATACACATACACATACACATACACATACACATACACATACACATACACATACACATACACATACACATACACATACACATACACATACACATACACATACACATACACATACACATACACATACACATACACATACACATACACATACACATACACATACACATACACATACACATACACATACACATACACATACACATACACATACACATACACATACACATACACATACACATACACATACACATACACATACACATACACATACACATACACATACACATACACATACACATACACATACACATACACATACACATACACATACACATACACATACACATACACATACACATACACATACACATACACATACACATACACATACACATACACATACACATACACATACACATACACATACACATACACATACACATACACATACACATACACATACACATACACATACACATACACATACACATACACATACACATACACATACACATACACATACACATACACATACACATACACATACACATACACATACACATACACATACACATACACATACACATACACATACACATACACATACACATACACATACACATACACATACACATACACATACACATACACATACACATACACATACACATACACATACACATACACATACACATACACATACACATACACATACACATACACATACACATACACATACACATACACATACACATACACATACACATACACATACACATACACATACACATACACATACACATACACATACACATACACATACACATACACATACACATACACATACACATACACATACACATACACATACACATACACATACACATACACATACACATACACATACACATACACATACACATACACATACACATACACATACACATACACATACACATACACATACACATACACATACACATACACATACACATACACATACACATACACATACACATACACATACACATACACATACACATACACATACACATACACATACACATACACATACACATACACATACACATACACATACACATACACATACACATACACATACACATACACATACACATACACATACACATACACATACACATACACATACACATACACATACACATACACATACACATACACATACACATACACATACACATACACATACACATACACATACACATACACATACACATACACATACACATACACATACACATACACATACACATACACATACACATACACATACACATACACATACACATACACATACACATACACATACACATACACATACACATACACATACACATACACATACACATACACATACACATACGCATACGCATCGCATACGCATACTCATACTCATACGCGTACACATACTCATACTCATACGCGTACACATACACGTACACATAGACCTACACATTTTGCGTACCTATTAGTTTTTGATGGTAATCTTTAATTTAATAGTCAAGAATGAATTACTTTTAAATTTTTTATCTATTCCTTTTTTGCTTGTGTGAGCTTCGTTTTGAGCGCAATTGAAAATAAGTAAATATAGGCTGGTCATTGCTCTCCGTTTAAGATTTTAATGTTTCCTACTGTTTGGATTTTGTATTCATTTTTCTAATAAAACTAAGTGTGCCAAAGGAAAGTCAATAATATTCCGGAATTTAGCTAATCTCTTGCCGCTATACACAATTGGCTATCTAGCTTAAAGGCTTCAGCTTCACCCTTGTTTTTTAGAAGTGGAACGGATGAAGCAATTACTAGTTGAGCAGCCAACAGAAAGAGAGTCCTTGACGAAATTGAGAAAAAGTGTATTAAAACAATATTCAAACGACAATAATCATAAACATAACATATCTCCGTGTTTTATTTTACCACCAACATCTACACCTTTTCTGGATCAATTTAAAAGAATTACGAATCAATTTAAAAGAAATGCGAATCAATTTAAAAGAATTACGAATCAATTTAAAAGAAATACTAATCAATTTAAAAGAAATACGAATCAATTTAAAAGTACTTTCTTGTACCAGATGCTTTTGAACTACCTCAACTTTACAATAAGGTTTTACATAACAAGAACTATGAAACAATATATGAATCATCAATCCAGAAGGTATGAGCAGGGTTGTTAAGAGCGTTAACGCTGCGCTACCGCTATTGTTGTAGCGGCGCTATTTTTAAGGTAGCGGTAGTGGCGCTACTGGCTGACAAGATCGTTAATGGTAGAGCCGCTACATTTTTTTTAGCTGACAACTGTTGTTTTTTTCCCACGTTTCGCCACGTTGAGAATTTGGCAAGAAAATTAATTAACGCCAAATAAGCGGTAATACTCAACGGAGCGTGTATTAAAGAAAATATAAATATTCGTATATATTTTTGTTAAAAATAAATTTTTATGCTTTCATTTTAAAATTATTTTATTTCTTTTAAATTGATTCGTATTTCATTTAAATTGATTCGTATTTCTTTAAATTGATTCGTATTTCTTTTAAATTGGTTCGTATTTCTTTTAAATTGATTTGTATTTCTTTTAAATTGATTCGCATTTCTTTTAAATAGATTCGTAATTCTTTTAAATTGATCCAGAAAAGGTGTAGTTCTTTCCTTATTATTAACAAAAACAAACAACCTTCTAAAATTGAAATTTGTTGAGCCACAAAAAAGCGTAACTTGTGCAGAAAAACAATTTGGAAATGATTTGCTACTTTCTTGGCTGGTAGATCGTGAGAAAGTAAATATACATTTTCACGCCTGAATTCAAACATTCCAGTTGAGATCATTTGCGATTTCTGCAAGATTTGGTGATTTATTCATTTGAACGACCTGCAACAAAACTATCAAAAAAATTCAGTTCAAATAACCAATTTTGTTTCTTATATTTCTTTTGTATAAAATTAGAAACATCTTATAAAAACACGGATTATGAAAAAAAATGTTTCTCTATAAAGATATTTTTTTATATAGATTTTTTTATTCTTGTTCAAGTTCTAATAAACGTTTCAAAATTTTCAAATAATTATGGAATTTTTTTATTAAGTTTTGCAGTTTTTAATTGTTTTTAAGAATTATTGTTGAAAATAATAATTATCGTCACAATATGCTGAATTACTTCCAATTTATCAGCTCTTGTGCAGCTTTCAACGCTGTCACCTCTATTATTCTAGTCTCAAACTGCCTGGTCCAGAAATGATAGCGTTTTATAATGCTTACATTATTTGTTAAACATTTCAAATACGTTTTCAAGAATAGTTTTGTTTTTTAAAAACCTTTTGCTATAAATCACCGTCAATAAGAGTTTTTAAACTTGAGGAAAAATGAAGATCATAAAAGGTAATTCGAATATAATTATTTGTTACCATAAATTGCATGTTTCATGCTTTCAATTACAAACGTTCATGGTATAATAATATAAAGTTTTGATCATAAGAAGACAAAATTTCTTCTTATTGACTAAAGTCAACACTTAATTGGCTCAATTTAGTCATTACAAAAATAAATTTTCTTGACCTAATTATAATCACTTGAAATATTTTTTTACATTTATTTGATTAAATTAACGTTTTAAAAAACTATTTCAAAATGTTTCAACTTTGAGCATGGGGTTTCAAGTTTATTTTATTAGGACCACGTAAAAAGAATTAGCTTGTATGCATGCATGAACTTGATTTGGTTGTATGCGAGGGTACGCTAGTCTCTGATGTAAGTGGCACTAAGAAATGACTGCTAATAAATAAATAAATAAATATATGTGTAAGTTATTATGTGTGCATTTGTGCTACAAAATGTGTAGAATACAAATATTTATGTTTTAACTTAAGTGTTTATGAGTATTTGAGTATATATAAGTTAAAATTTTATGTATATGAGTTATTGTATTGGCGGAAGACATGTTTTAAAGTTGATGTCTTGCATTCGACCCAGGAGGAATGTTTCCTGGAGCATACATGTCAGATAATTTGTCACGTTTTCTTTTAGAATTTTGCGCTTAAGTAGGTTCCAGAAACCTCAGCATTGCTGTTTGTTTTTAAATTAGAAATTTTTTAAACAATAAATTTAGCTTCTATTGAGATATTCAGTGGTGTACGGATGCTCATCAAAACCGAAGTGATTTGATATTGAAAAACAAACACTTAGATTGTATATTAAAATGTAAAAAACAATTAAATAATTTGAAAACAATTTTAATATGATAAAATCAAGGTTTTTTTTTAGAAAAGATGGTTGCGTTTTCATAAAAAAAAGACTAACACATTGTTGGCATTTTATAAATTATTAGATCAAAAGAGCAAAACTTTTTAAAAAGAAAAGGTCCATTGAATTGACAGTGCTATATATAAATATGAACAAAAACATAATGTTAAAAAATCTAGAAACAGGATAAGATATCCAGTACAAGAAACTGATGATTGTTTACTGGTTTTTGATTAGCGAGTAAACATTATTTTTGAGATTTCAAAAATGTGTGATTGAAATATTTGAAAAATTGAAGATTGTAAGAAAATAAAAAAGTAAATTTTTGGTTTGAAAATTATGGTGGTTTATTGTAAACAAATGTTTTTGCTTGTTTCAATTTAATTGTACTACATTTACTTAGTTGAAATTTAAATTTGTATTTTTAGAATAACTATAATACAAGTGTGAAAAAAAACAAGTAGCATAGAATTGTTCCGGTCAAAAATAATTTTTATTTAAATAGAATGAAACAAAACTAAACAAAAATTAACACATTCAAATAAAAAAAAACTATTCCACAAAAAAATTGAGAAATTGAATGAGAAAATCCCGCAGCAATGTAAAAAATCGTTAGAATATGTGACGAGTTGTCCAACTACGTTGTGCTTTCTGAATCTGTAAGTGGATTTGGGAACAAGCATTTGTTTTTATATGTGACTGTTGATCTTAGTTTATGATAGGCATGCTTTATCCTGAGTGAAACAAAAATAAACAAGTAAAGGAAAAAACGAGTTTTTTAACACAAACTTTAATTTCAAATACACTCAATTTAGAAATACGAAAGATGTTCAAACAAAGCTTTTTTTGTTTAATTGAATCATGTATTGTCATACAACATGAAGCTATGCTGAATGTTTCAGCTTCCTAGCTAGTCAAAAAGCTGGTTAAATTTCACTTGCAAGATTTGCGTACAGAGAAAGTCACACACACACAAACAGAAATTGTAACCTAAATAAAAGTTTGTAAAAAAAAATAAATTCAAGCTGCGCCACACACAAATTTTAGCTTTTAGCAAACCCCGTTTCTATTTCATTGTGACGCTGTTGCGATTCAATGAAAAAGTAAATACAGGCTTTAAAAAACCTGACTGGCTACTACTAGGCTTACCTGTCGGAAATCATTTTTTTCCACAAAAAAAAAAGTGTAGCTAAAACTTTTGAATTATCGCTCAAAAGATCAATGACTCGGGATACTAGAATTTAACCTAAATGAATTTCTTTTAAGAAATCGATGACCAGTTGTAGGGGGAAGAAGGTTAAAATTTAATCTCGAGGATGTCAAGGTCTGGGCGCTTGTAATGTGAAATCTTTTTTCAGCGCAATATTTGATTAAACAGATTTCGGTTAAAAAAGGATTGAGGTTAGTAGTATATCAATGAATCAATGAATCAATGAATCAATGAATCAATGAATCAATGAATCAATGAATCAATGAATCAATGAATCAATGAATCAATGAATCAATGAATCAATGAATCAATGAATCAATGAATCAATGAATCAATGAATCAATGAATCAATGAATCAATGAATCAATGAATCAATGAATCAATGAATCAATGAATCAATGAATCAATGAATCAATGAATCAATGAATCAATGAATCAATGAATCAATGAATCAATGAATCAATGAATCAATGAATCAATGAATCAATGAATCAATGAATCAATGAATCAATGAATCAATGAATCAATGAATCAATGAATCAATCAATCAATCAATCAATCAATCAATCAATCAATCAATCAATCAATCAATCAATCAATCAATCAATCAATCAATCAATCAATCAATCAATCAATCAATCAATCAATCAATCAATCAATCAATCAATCAATCAATCAATCAATCAATCAATCAATCAATCAATCAATCAATCAATCAATCAATCAATCAATCAATCAATCAATCAATCAATCAATCAATCAATCAATCAATCAATCAATCAATCAATCAATCAATCAATCAATCAATCAATCAATCAATCAATCAATCAATCAATCAATCAATCAATCAATCAATCAATCAATCAATCAATGAATCAATGAATCAAACAATCAATCAATCAATCAATCAATCAATCAATCAATGAATGAATGAATCAATCAATCAATCAATCAATCAATCAATCAATCAATCAATCAATCAATCAATCAATCAATCAATCAATCAATCAATCAATCAATCAATCAATCAATCAATCAATCAATCAATCAATCAATCAATCAATCAATCAATCAATCAATCAATCAATCAATCAATCAATTAAATATTAAATCAATCAATCAATCAATCAATTAATTAATCGATCGATCAATCGAGCGATTGAACAATCAATCAATAAATCAATCAATTAGTTAAATATTAAATCAATGAATCAATCAATCAATCAATAAAAAAAAACAATGATGCCCGTTCAGGGGGCTAAATAAACTTTCTGTTGTGCTATAACAAGTAATTTTTCAGAAATATTTTTT
>OZ022243.1:32606202-32793702 GCA_963978895.1 Erpobdella octoculata | reverse complement strand
TTTCCAAAACATTCAAGACACATTGCAATGTTGAGTATTGCAATTCTGTAAAGTCAATTAAGTACATCTGAAAATATGTAACGAAAGGCAGCGATATGGCAGTTTTTGGCATTCAAAGCTCAGATAATGACGAGATTAGACGCTATCAAATTGGCAGATATGTGAACTGCAATGAGGCAATTTGGCGTATATTCTCATTCTTCTTCACGAACGTCATCCCACTGTTGTCCATTTGGCTGTGCATCTGGAGAATGGTCAACGAGTTTATTTTAACGCGTTGAATATTATTCAACGTGCTGAAACACCTCCAGCAACAACATTAACGAGTTTTTTTTGCGATTTGCCAAAGCAATCCATTTGCACAAACGTTGCTTTACTCGGAGATGCCACGTTATTACACTTCGAACGCTTCATCAAAGAAATGTCAACGTCGGAAGCAATTCAATTTCCGATTCGCCTAGCATTTGCTATGACGATTAACAAATCACAAGGCCAATCTTTGAGTGATTATGGTCTGAACATGGATAATGCATGTTTTTCTCATGGTCAATTGTATGTGGCGTGTTCACGTGTCGGCAGACCATCAGATTTATTTGTTTTTTCGCCCGATAATAAAACAAAAAACATAGTGTATCATAAAGTGCTGGATTAAAGAGAATCGACCCGAGTTCAACCAATGTTTTTCTAATAAACTATTAAAGTGAACGTTTTTTTATTTTGTTTTCTTTTAAACTTATATATAGAATATTTGTTATTATTGTTCTTTATTGCTTAAAAAATACACTCTTTAATGTGAAACGACGTTCGCCGGGTCCGCTAGTATATATATATATATATATATATATATATATATATATATATATATATATATATATATATATATATATATATATATATATGTGTGTGTGTGTATATGTATGTATGTATGTGTATGTTTCCATATGTATATTTATATACATACTAGCGGAGATACCCGGCGTTGCCCGGGTTTTTTTAGAGGTTTTTCTAATGTTTGTCTCTTTCTCTCCCGTTTCTTTTCCCACCTGCTTTCCCACTCCCGTTCGCTTTCCCGTTTTCGGTCGTTTTCCCGCTCCCGGTCGCTTTCCCGCTCCCGGTCGCTTTCCCGCTCCCGGTCGCTTTACCACTCCCGGTCGCTTTCCCGCTCACGTTTGCTCTCCCATTCCCGCTCACGCTTGCTTTTCCGTTCCCGCTCGCTGTCCGTTCCGGGTCGCTTTCCCGTTTCTATAATAGACAAACTAACCCACAAACATTCATATATATATATATATAATCTTAGCAAATCTATTTTACGTTTTATAGGCTAACAGAAGTTATGAAAGAATGGAAAAGAAAAAATGAGCGTGAACGGGAGAGCAACCGTGACCGGGAATGGGAGAGCAAGCATGACCGGGAACGGGAGAGCAAGCGTGAGCGGGAACGGGAAAGCGACCGGGAACGGGAAAGCGACCGGGAACGGGAAAGCGACCGGGAACGGAAAAGCCACCGGGAACGGGAAAGCGACCGGGAACGGGAAAGCGACCGGGAACGGGAAAGCGACCGGGAACGGGAAAGCGACCGGGAACGCGGAAAGCGACCGGGAACGCGGAAAGCGACTGGAATCGGGAGAGCAAGCTTGGAAGGAAACGCGAGCAAGAGAGAAAATCGATAACAAAACTTCTGAGCGGGAAAGCGACCGGGAGCTGGAAAACGACCGAGAGCGGAAAAGCGACCGGGAACGCGACGAAAACGGGAAAGTGGAGAAGGAAACGGGAGCGAGAGGGACAAACATTAGAAAAACCTCTAAAAACCCCGGGCAACGCCGGGTAACCCCGCTAGTATATATATACATATATATATATATATATATATATATATGTATACATAAACACAGACACAGACACACATACATGCACATACACATACATACATACACACATACATACGCACATACATATATATATAGTTCCCGCTCGCTCACCCGCTCCGCTCCGCTCATTTTGTGACGGATTTCAAAAATTTTTTTTTTTTTTTGATTTTCATTGACTCTCAAAGTTGTGTGAAAATTTCATTACGATCGGATGAAGGGTGTAGCAATGCATAAAGGACATTAACATACATATATACAAACATTCATTTTTATATATATAGATGTATATAATGTATTTCCACATGTATATTTATATACATATGGAAATTATATTCAAAATCATAATAGTAGCAGGACAGAAAATTAAAAATCAAGTGATAGAGCCTTTTGGCGGAGGATTTAGTTTAAGTCCTGTCAATTCTATTTTTCTGATTTGTTACATCGTTTTGAAGAACAGTCACGTGCACGCTGAGAGCAAAACATTCTTTGGTCATCAATGCAACACAAAGCCAGGCGTAATTTAGAGACATTCACTAACTTTACGGCGGCTGTGCGTGACCAAAAAACAAGATCATCAAAACAAAAACAGAGTCTTGTCATTAATTTTCTACATGGTTTTATTGGAATTTTTTTTATTAAACACTATCATAAAGTATAATATAATATAATATAATATAATATAATATAATATAATATAATATAATATAATATAATATAATATAATATAATATAATATAATATAATATAATATAATATAATATAATATAATATAATATAATATAATATAATATAATATAATATAATATAATATAATATAATATAATATAATATAATATAATATAATATAATATAATATAATATAATATAATATAATATAATATAATATAATATAATATAATATAATATAATATAATATAATATAATATAATATAATATAATATAATATAATATAATATAATATAATATAATATAATATAATATAATATAATATAATATAATATAATATAATATAATATAATATAATATAATATAATATAATATAATATAATATAATATAATATAATATAATATAATATAATATAATATAATATAATATAATATAATATAATATAATATAATATAATATAATATAATATAATATAATATAATATAATATAATATAATATAATATAATATAATATAATATAATATAATATAATATAATATAATATAATATAATATAATATAATATAATATAATATAATATAATATAATATAATATAATATAATATAATATAATATAATATAATATAATATAATATAATATAATATAATATAATATAATATAATATAATATAATAAAATATAATATAATATAATATAATATAATATAATATAATATAATATAATATAATATAATATAATATAATATAATATAATATAATATAATATAATATAATATAATATAATATAATATAATATAATATAATATAATATAATATAATATAATATAATATAATATAATATAATATAATATAATATAATATAATATAATATAATATAATATAATATAATATAATATAATATAATATAATATAATATAATATAATATAATATAATATAATATAATATAATATAATATAATATAATATAATATAATATAATATAATATAATATAATATAATATAATATAATATAATATAATATAATATAATATAATATAATATAATATAATGTGACGAATCTCTTTTGTGCTCTTGCGTTTCTGGTTAACTACAGCCTTTCCTCAACATGTAGTTTTTATATTAGTTGTATTTAAACCTTGTAATGTGTAACATATTCCAATCAAATCGAGAGTTCTCTGATGGCAGATCAATGATGAATATCATTTGCATCATCACAATACGTATCATTATTGTCGTCGTCATCTTCCCTACTGCACCATATTCATTATCATCGCTGTCATCATCATCACCTCCACAGCCATATTTATACTCATTACAACCATCGTATTCATCATTGATAATAAACTTTTGAAATACTTTAAAAGACAAAATGTCTGCACTTTCACGAGCGCAAACAACTTAATAAGATTGGCGTGGATCAATTTCTTTTATTTAATTATTTTGAAAATAATAAAATAAAAAAAGTTTTCAAAAAGGAAAGATTATTTAAACAAAGAGATAGTTAGTTTTTATGTGGAAAAATTGCGAAGTTAGGTACAATGTTAAAATAAATTTCAACTTAAATGTCATCTTAACTTCAATGAACGTAATTTTCATAAACTTTTTGTTTTTGGCAGTACAGCAGAAAAACAATTTTGTGACTAAAATTGTTTCAAAAACCAATTTTTGCAATAAAATTGGTAATAATTTACATTAAAATTCATAATTTGAAACAATTTTGAAAATAATTTAAAGTAAAACGTATATAAAAATGAAACACAAATTGAAAGACATGAAATAATGATGACGTTTCTAATTAGGTGTTTTTGTTGAAAATGCAAATTTAATGTTTTAATAATTGATTTGTAGAAGTATATTTAAAAAATGTTACGTTACTGGATTGTGTTGTCATTTTTTTTCTTTAATTGATAGTTTGCTGGCGTGAAATTGGTATTTGTCTTAATATTGCTGTCAATTTTTACATTTGCAAGCTGGCTAATTTTCCAGTGTTTGTGATTTTGTAGTATTTCATTCTGGTTTGTAATTTTGTTAATTTAACCAGCTGAGTTACACGGCGTTACCAAATGTCGTTGTTCTCTTTCTTCACTTTTCCTGTTTTATTCAGTTTATTTTTTTAGGTACGCGCGTATAAATAGAATAAAGTCGCTAGATGGCAATTTTCTAGCTTTCTTGATAATCAGCATAAAATACACATTTGCTTTGCGTTTAAATGGCTGACTGAAGTATTTCTCCACTAAATTATAAACGTAATTACTTTTTTGATTTTTTACGTTATTTAGACAATTAAAAGTTAATTCCAAAAACCACGGGCATCGTGGGGTAACCCCGCTAGTTCTGCATAAAACTTGAAAAAAATTTAATTTAACATTATTGCAAATAATAAAAAAACGCAAATTGGACCATTTGAAAAATTTTTAGTTTCAATCGATAATAAATCCACAAAATTGTTTCATTTAATTTAAATGGTTTTCATATATTTCTTTTAAAACATGTATTCATAAAAAATTGGAAGTTTTTTTAACATTTATGATTGAAAACTAAAATGTCAATACAACTAATAACTGATTTTACGCATAATCCTATTTTATGAGTTTCAAGGTGATCTGGAAATGGTAGAAAATCCAACTCCAAGATTCCATAGTTACCGAGAAAAGCGCATATTTAATTCCAATTAATTAATATTCAGATTTATGTTTCACTAATAAACAAACAATTGTATAATATAACATAAAAACTTTTAAAAAAGGTTTAAAATGTTCTATCTAAATTTTCTACATTTTGGTAAATATGACAAATTTACAGAGCTAAAAGCTATTTTATAGTTGTTTTGTACAAAACAGTTTTTTTCTCAAACAATCATTCATTAGCGAAAAAAATAACTATTTCTTAAAAGATCGAAAAACGAAATAACAACAAAAACTTCTAATTGAACTTCATGCAAAACTTGGTGCAAGCTTACGTTTCTCCCATAAAACAAAGTTATCATCTAAAAACTCTTGTGGTATTTCATAATTCTTTTTTCTACCGCCTGCTTTCCTTCTCATAGATGTTTTATTTGAGGCATTCGTCACGCCTAATTGACTTATAACCTAAACCAGATCAATTTACAGAACCTTCGATAAGAAATTATTAAGTTATGCTTTCGGGTGGAATAATAGAAAAACCTTATTGGAGATTTAATCTGTTGTTATAATATTTCTAAAGACTTGATTGGTTGAATACTTGCTCATAAGTATGATATAATCACCTTGCCGTATAATTGGATAGAAATAATTGAATAATCTCATCATCATCATTATCATCATTATCATCATCATCATCATCATCATCATCGTCGTCGTCGTCGTCGTCGTCATCGTCATCGTCATCGTCATCGTCATCGTCATTGTCGTCATCGTCATCGTCATCATTGTCGTCGTCATCATTATCATCATCGTCATCTTCATCTTCATCGTCTTCATCATCATCATCACCATCATCATCATCATCATCATCATCATCATCATCATCATCATCATCATCATCATCATCATCATCATCATCATCATCATCATCATCATCATCATCATCATCATCATCATAATCACAACCTATTAACAAATTGAACAGATGTTTATTTTCATGTCTGTCTTCACCATCTTGCCAGATTTATTACTTCAACAACAACTAAACGATGAGAACAACAAAACAAATAATTAGATTGGAAACTGAAATAATCAATTGCATATACACTTTTATTTATTAAATAAATAATTAAATTATTGTTTTTATTTAACTTACTCTTGTTAAAAAATCAAATACCAATATTTAGAAATAATAAACAGTTTAAAATGTTCATAAAATGAAATTAACTGTCAACAAGTAAAGGAAAAACCGAGTTTTTTAACACAAACTTCAATTTAAAATACACTCGATTTAGAAATACGAAAGATGTACAAATTAATTTTTTTCAATTGAATCATGTATTGTCATCCAATATAAAGCTATGCTGACAGTTTCAGTTTCCTAGCTATTCAAAAAGCTAGTTAAATTTACTTGCAAGATTTGCATACAGAGAAAGCCACACACACACACACACACAAAAGAGATTGGAACCTAAATAAAAGTTTGTAATAACAAATAGAAATATAATTTAAAAAAACATTTTTTGTTTCAAAAAACGTTCTTATAATGATTAGTTTTTCAACGTTTAGAGTTTGCTAATTTTATCTTAAAAATTGATCGGTTTAAACCAAAACTTCTTTAAAAGTTCAAAAAAGGAAATTGTTTGAGGACTTTGACTTTAAACGGAAATGTTTAATTAATTCTTAAATGAATTTTGTTTTTAAACAACGCAATCATTGGCAATCAAATTATAGATTCCCCTAAAAAAGTATTAGTTTAACAACAAAAACTTTTTTAAAAGCTTGGGAACAAATTGTTTGAAAATTTTGATTCTAGATTGGAATGTCAACAACAAACATTTTTTTTTAAAAATGATCAATTTTGAAATTTTTCTCAACGACCAATGGTTTGTGATCAAATTAAAAAAAAACACAAACAAATAAAAAAAACAATTATTATAAAATATGAATAATTAATTTTTTTAAAACTATAGTGGCAAAAAGTTCACTTAGAGCTTAAAAAATGTTTGTTGACGTGTTTTAAATTACATTAGAAGCAATTAAATTACATTGTTAGCAAATCTGATACAATTTATTTTTATATTATTTTTTTTAGCAAACCCAGTTTTCGAAAACTTCAGTATGGTTGTAAAATTACTTTTTGTGGCAGAATTAAATTACTCTAAAGATTAAACAAAACACATAATTCAGGATAGTTTTTTTTATAAAATATACCTTGTTGTTTGATTTGTTACATAACTAAAAATGTTGTTGTGCTTTCTATTATATTTGTTTCTAAACATAATACTTTTTAGATGTCATTCACGTATAAATATAAAAAAATTCACATATAGCATAAAACCTTTGCGTGTACGAACTATAGTGCGTTAAAATAAACTTTTAAGTCCTATTTTCAAACCATTACACTTAATCAACAAACTCATTCACACTAATCTTGCTCGACAGCATCACGTTAACTACAATTATAAATACATAAATGTGTCTGCTTATATTATGTACACAAATTCTCCAGATTATAACACCCTCCCCCCAGTTGCACTTCGTACATTTTTAAATACTCATTTCTTATGCGTGGAGACGCGTGCGGCAGCTTCACCTCCCCCCATTCTTTCCAGTAAAAAATAAGAAAGTTTACAATTCTGTGATTCTATAATTGGAGAACCATCTGGACAAAGAATTAACCGTCTTAAATTGGTTAATAAATTATTCACATAAGCGATCCTTTGTAACGTAAAACCTGTTTGATAGGCTCTCAATCTTATATTAATTACAAATCTAGTCTCTTTCATTCTCCGTCCCATTTCTATGTACATTAGTAACTGGACAGGAACTGATACAATAGCATAAAACGAATCTGCTTTGAGATGCGAATGTTATTACAAATGGAATCGTAGTTTAGCTACTGTGGATGTTACAGTAATGTGGATGTTCCAGTAATGTGGATGTTCCAGTAATGTGGATGTTCCAGTAATGTGGATGTTTCAGTAATGTGGATGTTCCAGTAATGTGGATGTTCCAGTAATGTGGATGTTCCAGTAATGTGGATGTTCCAGTAATGTGGATGTTCCAGTAATGTGGATGCTCCAGTAATGGCTTCCTAAATACATTGTTCAACTTGAAACGATTTGATAGTAAATCACCAAATAACGTACGCTCATATTTTCGATTTTGAAACGCCTACTTCATTTCTTAACTAAGAATTAAAATTTAACACAAAAACATGAGTAGTCTAATTATAAATCAAAGGGAATTGTACACAGTTTCATTGGGCAAGTTAAAAACTAATGACGGCGAAACCGTCTTTCGGTGAAACGTCTTAGACCCACCAATGAGAAAGAATTTAATTCCTACATACTCTCTGCCGAGAAATTTCACATGAAACACAAATAATGACTTCTAATGTTTTTACATATTTATTTCAGCAGATTAAACTACTACTATGTAAGCATTATATAACATTAAACCATTTCCACTGCTGAATAGCTACCCAACAACTAATAACTATCATATGTTTTATAGCAGTGGTACATTTATAATGCTTGAAAACATAAACATAATTGGTGGATTACAGTACTTATATATGCTCCATTTAGAAAATGCAAATTAAGACCGACCAAAAAACTGTATTTTCTATTTTCGGCCGAAAACAAAACTGTAACGGAAACTGTAATTTTGAATCGGCCGATGAACGAAAAAGTATAATCGCACTGTCAGCAAAATTAAAATTGAAAACACTAATTAAAATTGTAATAAACTAACACTTAAACGTATTCATACAAAGAAGTTAAACCCAAATGAAAAAATTGCTGCGAAGATCTTCATATATTCGTACTGCACATGAAATAGTTTAAATAGTTGTTAGCTGGCTAACCTCCGTGTTGATGCTGAGAGGTGCTTCCCTGCCGGAGTTCAAAAATGCTTTAATTGTGCTACACGATTCACTTTATTATAAACTTCGATCGTAGTTTGTTACACCTGTTGATCTTGTAATCGTACTTCCCGTTTTCAGATTGAGCTGAAATTTTGCAAGCGTATTAGTTTTTGAAGATAAAATTTTATTTGATTATTATTAATGAATTACTTTAAATGTATTTTTATATAATCGGTTGGGGCTGGTTTTTGCTGGTGTGATCTATGCGACCTGGGCAATAAATGTAGTAAATAAGGCATTAAAAAATGTTTTTTAAACTCCGTTTCAAATTTAATTGTTTTATTGTAATTTTTGGATTTTGTATTTATTTTTCTAACAAAAAAAAACGATAAAAACGGAAAGTCAATAATGCGCCGGAATTTAACTATTCTTTTACAGCCGTTAAAGCTGGTTACGTGCCTATATTTTCACTCATGTTTGTTTAGAATGGAACGATGAGAAAACTTACATAAGTTCATGTAAAATTTATAAGTTTTGCCTAAAGACTAAAAAAATAAAATAAAACCATATAAAAACGTTTTGAAAATACAATTCTACTTCCAAATGCACTAAAAAGGAAAAGTATTTTTTGTGTTTTTTTTGTTAATCTTTAATAGTATGACAAAATATAAAAGCGTGGGACGTTCATTTTACATGTTCTGTGATTGATAGTTTTTGAAAATTTTTCTTATATATTTTATTTTTTACAGCAACGCTGACACTATCATGTGCATTCTATAATAAAATTGCTGTGCAAGTTGTGAAATGTTTGGAAGTGTCATAGTCAGTATTGTGTTCAGTATTATGTTGATCAATTGTTTTTTTTTATGTTTTAGCTGATACATTTTACAATTTTTAAACCGCATTTTGCCAACTCAGAATAACTCTTTGAAACGGTGGCTCATTAACATAGTTTTTATAAAACTTCAGTTTTGGAAAGTGCCGAAATTACTCATAGGCTAAAAACAAATAATACCAAAAAAGAAAATGTATTGAATTCAAAAATACCAACAACGAGAATAAAAAAAAACAAAAACAAAACGAAAATTAGATTTGGTCGGTCTCTAATGCAAATGACACTTATTTCAAACTTGTCTTGGGAACATTTCTAGTTTTGATCGATGTTTAGCAATTACGTTTGCTTGTCACAAGGTCTATGTTTGTGTGTTTGACTGATTTGTTATGAGTCCACATTGAGAATAGTGTTATGTGTCCACATTGAGGATAGTGTTATGGGTCCACATTGAGGAGAGTGTTATGGGTCCACATTGAGGATAGTGTTATGTGTCCACATTGAGGGTAGTGTTATGAGTCCACATTGAGAGTAGATTTATGTGTCCTCATTGTTGCTATTGCGTTGATATTGATTAATCGCTAAATAAACGTAATTTTCTTCAATCATAGGATTCGTCATTGATGGACTTAAAACAAACACGTAATTTCACATCGTCATTCATACAGCGTCAATTCTTCTCGTGAAAATTTCAATTATTTTATTTGGATGGAACGGTGTGATTGAACATCAAAATAGTTTTGTACATAATACATTTAAATATTAATTTGTCAAATTTTATATTTACGGGTTTTTTTAAAGAATAAAAACAATTTTTTATTAGTTTGAGCTACTTCATTTAATATGATAAATAAAACAAAAGTCCTATAAAAACGCTTTTTTGTTCACCCACAAAAAAAAACCATTAAATGATTTTTGCAAATAGTTTCACTTTTTAAATAATTATTTGCAGCAAATTAAGGCACATAAAGTTTGAAAATAATTTGCCGACCAGAATAAAATTAAATTTCTATGGTGCAGGTATCAGAAATGTTTTAAGTTTCGTTGTCAGCTAATATTTTATTGTGTCTCATATGAAACAATTTAGAATTTTACAAGCATTGTTTGGCATTAAAAAAGTAATTAATTAGTTATAACTAAGAAAATGTACAACAAAAATAATCACAGCTGAATTCCGAATGTTGTGTGGAAATTAAAAAACTTTGTTAATGAAAATCCGCCTTAAACTAAACATAAATTACATTCTCTTTTTTATTAAATTTTTATATTTATTTCACTGTCAGTTTTGCTTGATTATAGAAAAAATTTAAAAACTTTCTGAAAACAAATTTTATTTTATTTTTTTAATTAAAAAATGTTCTATTTGTGTTGTGCAAATAAATTCTGACTTATAAGAGAGTTAAAAAATTGTTTTTTAGTTTAGTATTTTATGCAAATTTTGATTTTGGATATTTTGTGCATACATAATAATTAATAATTAAATTGGCATGTTTTGAAAATAATTTGAATTTTTAACATTATATTAATCGCAAACAATTTGTATCTGTATTAATTACTTATAGAGTTTACATCAAATGTTATTTTGCTGGTATATTTAAAACTCAGCAAAAAATAATATGTATTGAAAAAACTATTAGAAAATAACTGAAATATAATTAAATTATTTTAACTGTTATTTCTTGATTTCAGTGCAATTCAGAGCTGTCCATGGGTTGGGTTGACTCATGGGTCGAGCTGGGTTGGATTGGGTCGAAAATTTGCAACTTGAGATGGGTTGGGATGGATTGGGTCGACTTGAAAATTTGTAAAATAAAATTGAAATGAAAATTTATTAAAAAAATATTTTTTTTAGTTTTAGAAATATGATAAAAAAATTTCTATCGTTGTTTTTAACCATCGATTATTAAATAATTAACTTCAACGCCGTCTCCGTTCGATTGTTTATATTTCAATTCATACTTGACGTGAAAAGATGGCAGCACATTTGATGAAAACGAATGAGATTTAATCTAGTAATCTAGTCTGAGAGTTAAGGTTTTTGTTGAATTAATAGGTACCAGATGGTATCTAGAAAATTTGCCGATTATGTACTAATTATTGATGGTATATATAACGGTCAATTCTCTTCATTCTATTGACAAGGCACCTGCCATGGCAATAAGCAGCAAACCTCCTATTGACACGGCGGAGCGTATTTGTAATATTATTATTAGCACATTCCTTGATCCATCTTTCAGACAGTTAGACTGTGTCCCACATAAAACTGAAAGTGAAAAAATGATCTTGAAAGCTGGATTATGCAAGGGTCGTATGTGATGATGGATCGTTTAAATAATGAAAATACTGTTGAAAGAATAGAAGCTAGTCAGTCCAGATTCTTAATTAAATAATTTTTTAGCCATTATTTATATTTTTTCTTATTGATAATTATCTATCTCTCAGTATCTTTTATTTTGTTTTCACTTCCTATTTGATTTACTTTGTTTTTATGTTAAACTTGTGTGTATTATTTTAGAACGTCATCGAAACGGAAAATGAACCATCTTCAAAAAGAGCCCGTATTGATCCATTTGCAAACCATCAAAATCTGGATTCAAATCCAGATTTGACTCCACATTTTGCTGTAGTGTACTCAGGCAAAGATGACTTAGCAACGTACATGGCAATGCAAGTGCCAAGCTCACATAATGGACCTCTTCTATTTTGGAAACAGCATAGCAACGAATCTCCAGTTATGTCCGAAGTGGCACGTCGTATATTTTGCATTTCAGTGAGTTCAGTGAGTCTGAGCGTGACTTTTCTTCTGTGGGACACACAATAACTGACATAAAGTCAAGCTTATCTGCGGAAAAGGACGAATCAATTAAACTTGTTAGATGGGCTATGCGTGCGGGCATTCTTAGCCACTCTTGATATGTTAAAAAAAATGTACACGCTAATATACATGTTTTCGGAGTTTTATTTGTTGGGTTGGGTCTGGTTGGGCTGGGTCAAGAATTTCCATTTTGTGGTGGTTTGGGTTGGGCTGGATATGTCAGTTGGTGGGTTGGGTTGGGTCGGGTCGCTCAAAATGGACCCACGGACATCTCTGGTGCAATTAAAGAACTATTTATTTATTTATTTATTTATTGGTACACGAACAGAGGGACCCAAAGGGCCACTAATACTGTTCGGACAGAACACAATAAAAACTAAAGAAAAACAAAACAAAATAAACCGTCTGATGTGGGGCGACGAGCCAGACAAAAGTAGAACAGAAAAGTTGTGTTCAAAATATAAACTATATGACTATATATGAATATTAACTAATACATAATAGATGGATTAGTAACAACAAGGTAATCAGATAAATATTTGTATTTAGATCTAGGTACCAGATAGATATTAGTTTTTAAATGAGGATGTCACAGAAGGAGTAATAATAGAGCAATCAGATATCTATTTATATGTGAGAAAGTTTGATAGGTTGGCTTCCGCTACGAGACATTTAACTAGATGGAGATCGGGATTTCACCGCCTCATCTTACACGCCATGTCGCCAGGATTTACAAATTGGAAACATTGTTTGCTGGAGACGCGTGAAAAACTTGTATCAATTTGTCTTGCACTTTTCAGAAATTAAGTTTTAAAAACATTTGTTTAGAAAAAAAGTGTATTTTTAAAAAATGTGCTTTAAACAAAAATGTTTGCCAATGTTTAAAAATTAGAGAAATCAACGTTTAATTACAAAAACTAGTTTCCATTTACGTGAATGAATTTTAGCATTTTTGTTATAGGGAAAAAATAGAAACAAAACAAACATAAAAAAATAAATTTTGTTTGCGTTTTTTTTATTTTTCTAGGTTTGTATGAACTTTCAATTGCGTTGAAATTAGTTTTTATTTTTCAGAAAGTTAGTTTTAACGTTTTTAGTTATCACTTGACATTTAATTCAGATTGATGATAGCAATGCAGGTTTTCTTTTTATGTTTTTATGTATAAAATAAAACTCAGTTTTTTTTTCAAATTCTAATGCATTATTTTTTTTTAAATGTTTTTAAAAAAGTTGTGTGTAAAATAAACTATACTCTTTTAGTTATATGGGAACTAATAACGCTAGAAATGCACTAAAAGTACATAACAGTCAGATGATCTAAACGTTCTTCTAAAGTCTAAACTAAAACAAAAATTCAATGACACGCCGCTAAAGTAAGTTGAAAGCCATAAACCAGTCATGACCAAACGAAATTATCTTGCTGAATTTTTTTAAAGTGCATTGTTATCCAGTAAACAGTATAAAAAAGTGTTTATTACTATATAAAAATGAATAGCCACTATAATTTTTCAGATTAAAATTAAAACGTATACTGCATGAAAAATATAAGTTCATTATTAGCACACATGACGACGATGACGACGATGACGATGGCAATGGCAATGGCGAAAGCCAGGATTTTAAGAAATGGCAAAACCCGTATCTTTTTAATTTTAGGATCAATCTAGAATACGAGCTTCAAAACTTAAAAATGATTTACTTTCTAGTCATCAGCTTTTTTACACGCTTTTACTTAATTACATCGTTGGGTTTGCTACCGGCTAAACTTGTAATTGATTTTTTGCTTACTTTCCATTGTCAAATTGAGCTAAAATATATGTTGAGGAAACTATTTATTTTGATAAATCAAAATTGAATTATTTTAAAGTTCTTTTTTATATTATGTTGAGACACGTGTGCGATTTTTGTTTTTGGCAAAATTAAATGTAGTAAATAAAGTCCGGTCGATGCTCTCGGTAGAGTTATGTTAACTTGGTTTAATATTTTACCGATTCCTACTGTTTGGATCTTACAATAATTTTTGTAATAAAACAAACAATAAATATTGAAAGTCAATAACAACCTGAAATTTAGCTACAAATTTGCCGCCGTTCAAAGTTGGCTAACTCTCTTAGCTTAGCAGTTTCAGCTAGACTCATGTTTCGTAAAGTGGAATATATTAGAAAACTTACATGACATTATTTAAAAATTTAAATAATTTTGCCTAAATACCTAATATGTAAAATAGAAATGTATACAAAACATTAAAAAATACACTTTTACTTCTATTGCTATAAAAAAGAAAATTATTTTTCCGGCGTTAAACGATATGTGGACAAAATGTAAAAATGTGGGACGCTCATTTTATATCGTTACAATATTGCTAATCATATTTGGGTTCTTTATAAAATGGTCTTAAATTTATTAAAATAATACGCACTTAACAAAACTATGTTTTTCAATAACTGTTATTAAAACTGGTCAATTAATGTTTACGTAATCACAATTGAAAATATTTTAAATATGAAACACAACCTTTTAATTTTTAGTTAATTTTTACACACTTTTACGTAGCTTGACTTCTCTGTCTATCTGTCTGTCGTCAAATTTTGCAATCAATTTTAAACTAACTTCTCAATTAGCTAGAGACTTTCAAATTTTAAACATATCTCTAAACTAATTAATAATGCATTCTATCAAATTTTCGGATCGATTGGACAAAATTTAATTAAATAATAATTTTTGATATTTTCTTCAAACTATTTATTGTCTATGCTAATATGTTTGTTGTTTATGTAGTAAAAGAAATATAAAAGTGTGTTTTTAAAAATCTTTGTTTTTGTTTCACTTGTTATTATTTTCATTTGTGACTATCAATCAATCACCACTGACTTGTGGTATTTTCATGCTTAAAACTATTTACTTTTACGAAAGCGTGGATTAGCGGTTTGTTTTTGGAAGCCCCTTGAACTTATTATTGAGATTTAATCAATATAGTCGGCAGTAATTATGACAACAATTAGGGTAATTAAAGTTGCCATGTCAGTAACATAATATGTGAAAAACAAACGTTTCACTTTTATATATCTTTATATTTTGTCTAACTTTTTAGGAAATGTAATGTGATGACACTAAAAATTCTCTTTTTCTTTTTTTACATTAAAATTAAAAATGTACTTAAAAATAATGTTTGTATTATTTCCAAAAAAAAGTTAAGACTTTTATTCATAGAAAAACTTATTTAAAATCATCCATGACTATTCCAGTTATTGCCCGCTTTAAAAAAATTAATACTCGCTGTGACAAATGCACGCAATAATAGAGGTTCGATGTGACAAAATCAAATAATAGTTAGTTCAAATTTTGTAATAGCAGAATGTGAGACGGGACACAAATCTTAGTAAGTTTTGTTTAAATGTACGTGATATCTAGTGAGATTAAAAGATAAGTAATTTCTTAATTATTTTGGTAGCTATTCGGTCAGACCGTGCAGTAATAAACGGGTGACTACCTTCCTCCAGCTTGTTTTATTTCTTTCCCATTGCACTTTTAATTTTTGTTTGCCAAATAAATACAAATTTCATTTTTACCTCTTTATGGTCGGTTTAATTGAATGTTAAAAATAAATAAAATATTTGGTAATTTATTAGTGCAAGACCTGGATCAATGTGGATGGAAATTATTAACAGGTATTTCAACGTAAATGTAAAAAAAACTCAATCATAAACTATTTTAAACCATAATACAGATAAAAAAAGAATTAATAAAAGCATTTATTAAAACGTATTTTCATCAAAAATATTTTTTCACTTTTCGCTTCAATTTTTTTTGAAATTTTTTTTCATATTTCTTAAAAACTAGGTGTAAGCTAAATATCAATTATTTTATTTAATAAATTAAAAAAAACTAACTAGTTATATTTATTTTATATTTAATTCACTAATAGTTTATTTTTAATTATGTTTATAACTGTATTGCTTTTTGCATTTTTCACCCATCTCCTAGGTAATTTAGTTAAAAGTAAAATTTCTATTAGTTTTTCTGTCAAAATACATATTTTAGCGTTTTATTATTATTATTTGCTGATTTTATGAAAGCGGTAATTTCTTGGGTTAAATATTGAAATCGGACCAGGACGCTATTCTATAAAATTACCAAATATTATACAGTAGAATGTAGAACGCATGTAGCAAAATGTTCTAGAAAAACACGTGTTATCTTAAAATTGAATAAAACTTAAAAACTTTACATTTTTAGGTTCTCATTTCTCTTGCTGGAAACCCTTTACTGACGTTTGGATTTTGCAAATGTTAACAAAACCAATAAAATTAAACAGGTAGCTCATCTCAAGAACTGAAAATCCTGAAAATTATTTTTAATTGCTAACCAAAACTTGAATAATTTGAACAAAATAAAATTTGATAAAAACATTACAGAGCCAGCAAAACAAAGAGCACTTTGCCAAAATATTTGAAAAGTATCTCTGGCAACATAATCTATTCATAAATGAGCCGTTCAAAACAACAGTGCTCAAAGTATTGACTTTTTTAGAATAAATATCGTTGTACGCTTCCTTGTTGTGGGCAAACCCCCAAGATTTTCAAACTAGAGTTTGATTGGCACAAGCGCCTGTTTATTTTTTTTAATCTAGTCTACATAATTATAAAATAATCAAATAGCACCCACGCTGTTTCTTTGAATCTATTCAATAATCAATAGTTGAGGTTCCACACACATACACAGACATAAACATACATACATATACACAATTATGAAACAACTTAACTTCAGTTCAGAATTAAATTCGACTATACTATGAAAACACATACGCCGACTATCATCAACTTATTCCATGCAAATTAACTCAACTCTAAGCAATAAACAAAGTAATTCACAAGCTATTAATAACTCAAAAAACATCATAAAACTAGATTGCGAAAACCATTGCTAGTCAGCGTTTGATACCCAGTGAGTGAGTGAGACTTGGAAATTATATAAGTAGAACATAAGATCTGTCCTGATCCAGGGTGACAAAAACGTTCAAACCAATCACCTAATTCCACAATTGTCTGAGCGCTATTACGCTCCCGTCTGTATGCTAGTTGATTTATGCATAAGAATAACACAAGTCAGAGGTGCTTGATTAGAAAAATATTGTCACGAAAAAATATTGTTTGTAATTAATTATTTTAGTTAATTAATTGACGAAAAATTAAACGTTCATACATTGCTTCTTTTTTTCAAATCACAATTATTTTGCAGTCCTATCATACTGAACCGAAAAGGTTTGCGTTGATCACGTCGCAGCAAACAGTTTATCACAACAACTTTTTTGCATTGCTAGTAATCTACACAGTTTTTACAAACTATAAACACTTTTTCATCGTATCGCAAAAACGTTAAATCGATTCAAAAGCCTTAAAAGTGTTTTTGCAGTAAACTACTAACTATTCAACCGTTGTGACTGTGTACATGTTTTCCAATTTAATTTATAACTGCCAAAATAATTTTAACAATTTCCACGTTGAACTCGCTCAGTTAGATAAACAGTTTTTTAAATGTTCTGGTTGTGATGTGATTCTGATTTTTTTGACTGAAATGCAAATTAAATCACTTTTAAACTTGTAGACCGGCAATTATTCATGAGTTTTTTTTTTGGGTTAAAAATTGGTTCACCGGCTAAACTCAGTGTGCATAATCATTTTCAGTATTTACAAGGCTTATAATAGCTTGCACTGCTAGCTCTGTTTGTTTCATGAAACACGTAAGTAGTTAGGAGAAACTTTAACCAATGTTGAACATAGAATGTTTGCACTAAACCGCTAACGTTGTTCCGAGCGCACATTAAGTTAGGCTTAAAAACGACTTCAGTCAGTGGTGTTTTGGTATTTTCTTTGGCAAGAGTAAAAAAATTGATTTTAAATTACACAATTTGTTTGAGACATCTGTGGTTATTGGTTATGCTGTAGTTTTTACATTCTTTATCATCTTATTCGGTGCTGCGTCACTTCTATTGATTTCTAATACATATGAAATTTTCAGCAATATGGAAGTTCTTATAAAAATAAGTAAAAACAAAATGATTGAGAAGTAAATTGAAAATTAATGTGCTGAAACAATTAAACATATTAAAATGTGTTTCAGTCTCTCGCGATGCCTGGTAAAAGAAGAAAAAACTGTTTTTGCATAGAAGCTCACAACAAAAAGCTACATTTTCATATGATCCAAATTATTGTTTTTTTTTTAAACTTATGTCTCTAAACTCTACGGTTTTTAAGCAAACCGGCTGCAGTGACGTTAATCTTCAAACAAAAGCTCTTCAAATAAGCAAAACTTTTTTTTTGAAATGATTGATTGAATTGACTCATGTGAGATAATTTCATCAAAATTCCTACTAAGCGATGATAATGGATCCATAAACCATTCTGCCAGAGAAGTAGCTGCTGCAGCAGTCTACGCCGCATAAAGATAAATTCAACTTGAGCACAAATGTTGCAGAAGTCAGAGATATTTTGATCACTAAGCAATTGTCATGATTGAACATTTTGGAAACTACATAATCTAAAAAAACTATTTTATTCACGATTGAAGTTGATTTTCTAAAAAAAAATATGTTTTTTGTTTGAGTTTATGCAATGGAAGCATGCATAACTAAACTATCAAATTTAGTTTTAATTCCAGCAAACACAACATAGAGATTTATAAATTTAAAATTTTACTTAAATAGGTTCTCAAAATGCCAAACTTAGCCGTTGAACAAAATTTATTATTCCAAGCCACGTAACATTTAATTAAATTACAACCAGAAAGTAAAAAATGAAAAATAAAAACATTACTGTAAACTAAGCAATTCAACAATTCCATTTTTGAATTTGGCAGTTTTACCATACTGCTGTTCAAGCTTAATCAATTGGTTAGGATTTAGTTGTATGTTGTAATCGAATTCTTTCAGTTTATATCAACGTTTCTGACCAAGTTATTGAAAAAAAATTTCAATCAAAAATGTTCTTTGGAGATATTTTTGGACTCAAATTTAGATTTATTCAAACTAAATTGATAAAATTAAATTTTCAGCCAAAACTTTAAGACATTCACGCAACAAGGCTGTAATCTTGAAAGAAATTATACCTCGAGCTCTAAATCACAATTGGTGCTACATAGATTTTTGAAATGGCTCAAGACACAGAGACTCGAAGGTTTTTCAGTAATTCATATTGAGATGATTCAAGGGCGGCAAACCGCCCAGTCAGAGAGATGATTTTTCTTTTGCAAGTTTTTTTCGCAAATTGTTCATCGTGTTATTTTTTAATGTTAGGCTTTCGAAAACGCTTCTGTCGTTTTCTGTTGAGCCTATTTTGGATTATTCTGAAGTTTTTGTTCTCCATGTTTATTATTACCCACTTTAAAAAAATATGCATTATTCATATCATTTTGTTGCACCGTTAGTTATATTCAATTTAGTCATAATAAATTTAAATTTAAGTTTTTAATTTAATTTAATTCAATTATAATTAAGAATATTTTATTAATTAAGTATTCGTTTTATATACAAAATAATGAAAAAATAAGTAGTTAAATAAATAATTAAAAAATAAAATAATTAGTGAAATTAAGTGGAGCGGTCTGATTAGTTTGTCAATCGTCGGAAAATAGTGCGTCTTCTGTGGAAAACAATAGAAATTTTGTTAATAGTAAATTGTCGGAAAACAGTGTCGGTTTCTGATATAACCAGTGAATTTTTAAACTTTCGATATAAATTTTCATACTTTTGTATTTGTTATTATTATAAATAAATTGTTGTTAATCTAAAAAATTCAATAATTAAAATTAAAATCAAAATCAACTTCTGCTTTTTTCTAAAATTCTTCATCATGTTTAACATTTGTGATAGCTAAAAGATTAAATACAGCTAATGAAAAGAGTCTATATCTGCTCATGTGTAGTTAGTGGTAAATTAAAAAGCTTAAATAAAACATTTTTTATTTTTTTATTTTCAAATTCAAACAATATAAAAAAATAATCACGGAGTTATAATTATAAAATATATTTTTGTCGTTTTCTGTTTTGCGGAAGTTTAGTTTTCAAAAAATGATGAAAATAAAAAAAATATTTAGTTTTTAATGTATATTTCCTCAATGCTCATCCATGCGTAAAAGGGAAACAATCTTTGATACAGAGGTTAGTTAGCAGCATTGGACTCTTCATTACTTGAAGGAGAAGGTGAGTAAACGTTTTTGTCTATAAAATGGAAGTTTAATTAGTATCTTTATAATACAGAAAAAGCAGCAAATCACGTAATTAAAACCAATATATTTCTATTATTTTCAAAAACCTTGACTGGTAATTGATATAATCATATTTCAATAAAGTTATGACAATTCTCTACAAGCATAATATACCAACAGTTGAAAAACTTACACTCGATTGCAAGTAAAACAACGACCAAAATAATGAAGCATATTGTAACGAACAATGCAATGGCCAATGAGGTGCACGATT
Organism: Erpobdella octoculata; assembly: GCA_963978895.1. Lineage (NCBI taxonomy): Eukaryota > Metazoa > Annelida > Clitellata > Hirudinida > Erpobdellidae > Erpobdella > Erpobdella octoculata. The sequence goes on along the minus strand of OZ022243.1, from coordinate 32,772,550 downwards.
TTACTTCTTCCGTAAAATCGTTAACTCTTTCAATCACTTTGTCCTGTTTTACATCTTCTGTATATTAGAAAAAAACCTATTTTGAAATTATAAAACCTATCACTGTTTCAGTTTGTTTTCTTAGCCCATAGCCCATATTTAAACCAAAAACGATAAAATAGAGAAGCTGAAAACAAATCATTCAAGACAAAGTAGAAAGTATGTAAAATATTGTAGAATAAATAAAAAGTCAATTGAAACGGTGTAAACTTTATTAAACATCGTTTTTCTCAAATTTGCCATATTTTGTAGTTCGGCAGCTTTTCAATTTTTAAAAACCATTTTTATGATGATAAATCTAGAAACACATTGACCACACTTTTCTAAATATTTGTATATGACGATAGAAAATTAAAGAAATCTCTGAATCAGTATGTAAAAGTAATTTTAGGTCCCGCCTGCTTGGCTGCCTTACCCAGCTGATTATAATAATTTATTTATTCTATATTCATTTGTCTGGCTTTCCAACCAGTCCATCCTATGTTGAAACCTTGAGAACGTTTAACGTCAAAGGTGCTGTGTTCATTACGTCCGTACTACTACTGCTACTACCTCTACTACTACTACTACTACTACTACTACTACTACTACTACTACTACTACTACTACTACTACTACTACTACTACTACTACTACTACTACTACTACTACTACTACTACTACTACTACTACTACTACTACTACTACTACTACTACTACTACTACTACTACTACTACTACTACTACTACTACTACTACTACTACTACTACTACTACTACTACTACTACTACTACTACTACTACTGCTGCTGCTGCTACTACTACTACTACTACTACTGGTGCTACTGCTACTGCTACTGCTACTGCTACTGCTACTGCTACTGCTACTGCTACTGTTCCTGCTACTGCTACTGCTACTACTACTACTACTACTACTACTACTATTTTTGGCATCATTTGTCTAAAACAGTCTAAAGAATTGTGGTTACCTTTTCCCCAAGAATTTCTCACAAAACATTAGTTACTTCCCTCGTCCTAACCAAACCCGACTATGTCAACAATCCTGGTTGGGTCACCCAAATACCAATCAATCGTCTACATTTAGACATTAATGCGGCGGCATATCTGGTTGCCGAAGAAAGTAAAACTGAACACATCAATCCAGTTCTCGCCGACCTACACTGGCTGCCAGTGGATAAAAATTTAAATTCAATTTGGTTTTACTGGTCTACAAGACACTGAAGTATCAGGCCCCACGCTATCTGTCTTCCTCAATAAATAAGCTATCTGACTTCCTTTTTGGGACAGGAGCTTAGCGTGTGGCTGCCTTTCAATTTGTCCCGTTTCCTAAGTTTTAATAACATATTAGCTGTTCAATTAAATTCTAATTCTAAAGGTTTTAATAAATATTGAGCTGTTATAAAGTTCGGATTTTGTATTAAGTTGCAATAGTTGCGTTTCTTTTCAATTCTGCCTGTTGTACAATTGCCGGTTGTTGGTTCTGGAGCTGTTTACAACATGTCTACACTTACTCAACAAACCTATTCTAAATTGTAAAGTTCTTACTCAATATTAAGCTGTTATAAAATTTGAATTTTATATTAGGTTGCGAAAGTTGTGTCTTTTCTCAATTCTCAATTCTGCAAAAGTTGCCTGTTGTACGATTGCCGGTTGCTATGGTGTGGAGCTGTATACATCATGTCTACACTTACTCAACAAACTTATTCGCGACGTGAACTTCTCCTGTTTAATTTTTAAAGCAAATACTGCCCGAGGAGAATATTACTCCTTATTCTTTGAAAAATGCATTTACTACGCTACAATGTACAACGATACCATTACAGCGACAAAGGGCTGGTCGTCGTCCTTGCTCTTTCACCCCGGGACATCTGATTCTGCGTTGGCAGCTGGAATGGGCGTTTTCTTAGAAATAAATCAGCATTCCAGTGTGAACTACTAACAAAAAGCTCCATCGATATTATGTGTATTGTAGAATCTCACCACAAATCGACTTTTACTACATATCGACTTCACACCACAAATCGACTTCTTCACCCTCCATCATTGCTTCTACTCCAGAGGGTTTTAGAGTGCTGGATTGCCCTCGCAGAGAATCCGCTTTAAACTTTGCTCTATGGTTTTTAAATGTCTCCATGGCATGACTTCTGTCTATCTTCAAGAATTGTGTGTCCCGTCTCTCTGCTCTCGGGATGGTCTCATCTTGGATCGGCGGCGGATGGCGATCTGCATGTTCCTCAGACGGAGACGGTGACGATTGGCAGGCGGGAATTTTCTGTGGCTGGTCCTGTGGCCTGGAATGGCCTTACCACTGCTCTGAAGGATGCCACGATGTCTTTTAACGTCTTTCGAGAACGGCTTAAGACTGACTTGTTCTTTTCAGTTTAACTGAAGTGCGCTTTTGTGACTTTTATTTAAAAAAACCGCTATATAAAAACCTGAATAATAATAATCACCTCTCGACACCATATCTACCGGCTCACGCCTTCACCAAGAGGGTGGTGTTTGCAGGAGAAATTTCAGATCTATTCGCAAAGAGTTTGGGAGTTTTCCGTCGTTAAAACTGTTTTCGGCTTATTTTACTTTTAAAGCCACCCACATGCTTTTACGGTCATCTAAAGACCTGGCTCTCAACCATTGAAAAGCTTTTTTCCTGGATTTCTCGGAGCTGCTTGCGTCGACAGCACGTTACACCTGCGACATACTCATACTTGGCGATTTTAACATTCATCTTGACTGTGACCTTCCTGAGACTCGGAAATTCCAAAGTTTCTTGCAGTCTCATGATTCAGTTCAACTTGTTTCCAGCTCAACTCACTTTCTCGGTCTTACACTCGATGTTATTATTACTGGCTCCTCAACCTCAGTTAAAGTTTAGGACCAAAACTTTATTGATTAGATTTCTATTATTTTTTTTTGTTATTTCTAAATTACTTGCTTATGTTTTAACAGATTTACTTTTAATTAGTTTTTATTTGAAAGAAAACATTGAAAATTCACTACGCTCGTTTTTCGAACGGTGGTCGTATAGACTACTGAAAACGACAAAATGTTTAAAAGTCAATTTTTTTTGTTCTCAACGCAAACAATTATAATATATATTTTAGGTTATAAACAGAAAAGCTAAAAACACATTTCTGACTTTATCAGTAACACAGTTCAATAAAATTCAAAAATTTAACTTTCATTAGTCAAGCAGTTCATGATAGTCATTTGAGAACCGGAGTGTGTGGAAAGCACCAAAACAATTCTGATGAGATCGTTTGCCGCACTTGGCCCACATATACAGAGTGTTTTGCCACCGGTTTCCAGCCACGTGTTCGGATGCACCGGGCGGAAAAATGACAAGGTTGTCAACCTCAATGCTATCATCATCAAGAATTAGTTCCATAGCTTCTTTCAACGTGAAAAAACGTTCTGTTTGACGCCTTTCATATTTAAACTTTACAAACATTTCACTCGTCGTATGGAACGTCGTTTTAGGCAGTGTTGGAAAAAGTAATGTGTTTATGTACTTAAGTAAAAGTACAAGTACCGCCTCAAAAAGTTACTTAAGTAAAAATAAAAGTATTTGCTAAACAAGTAAAGGAAAAAACGAGTTTTTTAACTTAAACCTTAATTTCAAATACACTCGATTTAGAAATACGAAAGATATTCAAATTATTTTTATTTCAATTGAATCATGTATTGTCATCCAATATAAAGCTATGCTAAATGTTTCAGCTTTCTAGCTAGTCAAAAATATGGTTAAATTTAACTTGCAGGATTTGTGTACACACACACATACAAACAGAGATTTTAACCTAAATAAAAGTATGTAAATATGTATTAAGTAAAAATAAAAAGTAACAGCACTTTAGATTTACTTTTAAAGTAAAAAGTAAAAGTACTGAAGCCGCTTTTGTAATGGTCATTTGTCAATCATCTAACTCTATTTTATCGTAATGCCATCGTCTTAGATTATATTTTGCTTCAATGCTAGTCGTGTAGTTGTTTCACGATTTTGCTGAAAGACTGATATGAGATCAATTCGACGATGTGTAAAGGAAGAACTCCACCCACTGCCAGATTCAGAATGTTGTCGTTGATCGCTGCCTGTGTCACAAAATTGGCATTAAGGAATGACTGTAAAACTGTCGTTTGGTGAATGTTTCGATTCTTTGGCTCACCATATTGGGAACTGTCACCACTGTCTGCCTTTCATTTCCGTGCATTTTTCGCCAAGTTTTTGTATTCTGATACATGCGCTGGATGCACGCGTATCACGTGTTTTTCAAGTTTGACGCATAATTGTGGAATGCTGAACACGTAGTTGCTTTAGGTTTGCACAGCAAGCATGTGAACCTAGCTAGACGTTTTAGCTTCCATCGATTCAAATATGAACATTTTTACTAAATATGGCCATGGGCGTTTTTTATTAAGTTCATTGTTGTTCTGCCTATCATCGCCACCACTGCTCACGTTCACCTTCAGAAGATTCTATAGTAATCTCGAACAATTTATTGTACACCAAAACAAATACGGCCACAAAAATCTTAGCTCCACCCACAAGCTTCAATACTACTAACATAAAAGTAAAATGGCTTTCGGAAGCGCATACGTTAATAATCATAGATAATTAATAATACATCGATTTAAACTTTATGTCGTTTTATTAATTTTTCTAACGCTTTGTCCTGGAAAAGTAACAAAGTAAAAGTAAGTCCGAAAATATTACTTCGTTACAAGTAAAAGTAATGAAAATAATCTGTACTCCGTTACAGACAAAAGTACGTCGGATGTACTTAAGTAAAGTAACTCGTTACTTTTACTTCGTTACCGAACAACACTGGTTTTAGGCACTCTGGGACTTTCTCTGAAGGTTCGGCCTGGCGAGAGCAATGTCAGACTTAGCGCCGACTCTTCCAGAAACAGCGATCTGGTTTCTTACGTTCCAGATGTAAAAAAAGCTGCTGGTGATGGTCGTGCAACCTGGGGACTACTGAACTCGCTCCTAAATCCATCATCAGTACATCCTGACTCTACCTCGTCGCCTAACATTCTTCTAGACTATTTCTCTGCAAAGATTGAAGATATTTGCCGCACAACTTGTGGAGCCCCACTCCCATCATTTCTTTCACCCCCATGCCATGTTTTGGGTCTGTCAGCAATTGTCAAAGAATTTTGAAAAAAATTAAAAACGCATCTGTTCGGAACCTAGAATTCTAAATGACATTATGCAACGTTAAATAGTATCAAATAAATGAATAAAAAAATCAACTAGTGCATAAACAAATACAAAATGTAAAAACAAAACTTAGTGCAACTAATTTTGAATTAAGTTCATAAATTTGAACATTAACTTTAACCTGAGCAGCTGAATTCGGTATCATGGGTATAGCCATAGAAACAAAAGCAGGCATAGGATCCCGGTTTGTTTTCGCACTTAGTTGTTTCTTTATCACACTTATTACTTTTACTTCTAGTGCATTCATCAATATCTGTATATTACGATGTTGTCAATTAATAGTGTATTTAAAAAGATTACTGCACTGTCCAATTTAATTAAAATCACATTGGCAAGTTTAATATTTTTAGCAGAACTCACCAACGCAAGATGTCAGGTTTTCAAGAGTAAAACCATTGCGGCACTCGCAGATATACCAGCCATCTTTGTTGATACAACTTTTCGTGTTAGCATGACAAGGAATCTCCAAAGTAAGACATTCATTAACATCTGAAGAGGCATCACAACAAAAATAATAAGTTTTCACAGAAAATTTGTCGCAGAAAATTCTTTGGAGAATATCTTTATTTAAATATGCAGAATATAACAGCTAATGTTCTCACCAACACATTGCGATTTATTAAGTAAATCATGCGTATAACCGGCAAGGCACTTGCATTTGTAGGAACCATTGTTATTTTCGCACGAGGTAGTAGCATTGTCACAAGGATCCAATTGGCATTCATCAATATCTGAATGTTAAATAGTTTCGACCTTTATATCGTGATTGAAATTTTGCAAGCTTGCTCAAAAATACTAAATGTTTTATTTAAATATTTAATGAGAATTGAACTGTTCTTATGTAAATTATTCATTGCCAACTAACTTGTCACTACAAAAACATAAACTTTTCAAATATAGTTGTGATGTATAAACCAAAAAAAATGTTCCAGAAAGGTTCTTTTGAAAGTATCAACAAATCTTTCTGCTTGACCATTACTTTGTGGATGAAAGGGAGGTATTCGGATATGACTGATAAATTTTGACTGACAAAATCTTTCAAATTCCATAGAAGTAAACTGTGTTCCGTTATCTGATACCAATGTCTTGGGAAATCCATACCGAGCAAACATTCTGTTCAGCTCGCGAATTGTCGTTGTTGAGGTAGCCGCACTCATTTGTATTATTTCTGGCCATTTTGAATATGCGTCCGTAATAACCAGAAACATTGAATTCTCCTTTGGAACCGCAAAATCAATGTGAATTCTCTCCCAGGCCTGTGATGGTTCAGGCCATGGTGACAACGTGTTTTTTATAGGCATTTTAGCATCCGAGTCAGATTCGTCACTAAAATCTGACCCTGAATATTCGGTGCCGTCATCTGTTATGGAGGTTTCCATTTCAGAACCGTCGCTCTATGGGTAAAAGCCATAGTTGTTATTGCCATTATTATAATCATCATCGTCACTTTCATCTTCATCGTTTTGCATTTCGTTTTCAACATTCTTCTCATCTTCTTTAGTTTTGTTTTCGACGTCCAAACCGACTGTATCATTGTCACCATCTTTGCATGGTTCATCTTGAGCATCTGTGCAAGGTTGATTATCATGACCGTCTTTGACAGGCACATCATCATGACCGTCTTTGACAGGCTCATCATCATGACCATCCTTGCATGGTTCATTTTGAACATCTTTGAATGGTTCATCTTGCACATCTTTGCAAGGCTCATCACCATGACCATCCTTGCATGGTTCATCTTGTACATTCTTGCATGGTTCATCTTGTACATTCTTGCATGGTTCATCTTGACCGTCTTTTTTGTTTCCGCAATTGTTTGTGTCACCATTGAGGAGTTCAAGAAATGTCTTCCTTTCTTGCTGTGTTGCTCTGTTTTCCTCCGCCATTTTATTCAGAGCCTTCAAGTTAACTTTGACGTATTTATTGTCCTGTATCATTGAGATTAACTGAAGAAATCTTTTTTCAGTTTCTTCTTTTTCAGTTCTCTTTTCTTCTTTTTCTCGAGCTTCCCTCTCAAGTTTCTCTTTTTTTTTCAATTTTTTTTTTTCTCGAGCTTCCCTATCAAGTTTCTCTTTTTTTCACGAGCTTCTCTTTCAAGTTTCTCTTCCATTAGAAACTTAAGCAATTGGGCTATGTTTGAATCTTGGTCCTTTGACATCCTGGTCGCCAATGTTATATCTTTATTGTTCTAATTAAATGGTAATAATTATAGTCTAACTAAGTCGTTGCTAAATATTTACTAGATCTTTTCTTGATTATTAATTGTTTATATAAGTTTGTTTGTTTGTTGAAATGGCTAAGTAGGAAATAGAATAAAACTAATATATATATATATATATATATATATATATATATATATATATATATATATATATATATATATATATATATATATATATATATATATATATTTATTTATACAAACTTATATATATATATATATATATATATATATATTTATTTATACAAACTTATATATATAACACTACCTAAAAGTAGTTAAAGCCTAAAAAAATTGAATCAGGCTGTATAATATTTTACGCCAAAATCTGGCTTCAAATGACTCAACAACAAATTCACTGCTCATGTATCCTCATCTAACAAAAGTTTTTCTCAAGTTTAATACAAGTCTACCAAGCAGTGCTGCTGTTGAGAGATTGTTCAGTTGTGCAGGTCAAAATATTAGTGCCAAGACGGTGCAAAGTGTCTGACAGTATGTTTGAAAAGCTTGTTTTCCTGCGTCATGTACTCAAAAAATAATCATCTACAGGTAATAAGATGATGTTTGACACCGTCTGAAGTAGATTGATTGACTGGATCCCGAGCAAACATTCTGTTCAGCTTGCGAATTGTCGTTGTTGAGGTAGCCGCACTTATTTGTATTATTTCAGGCCATTTTGAATATGCGTCCACAACAACCAGAAACATTGAATTCTCCATTGGTCCCGCAAAATCAATGTGAATTCTCTCTCAGGCCTGTGATGGTTCAGGCCATGGTGACAACGTGTTTTTTATTGGCATTTTAGCTGCTTTTTGACATGCATCACAGGTTTTCACCATACTTTTAATATCTTTATCGATTCCATGCCAATACACCGACTGTCTGGCCAGCATTTTCATTCTCGTAATTCCTGGATGACCCTGATGTCGCATCCTCAATATATGCTGTTGCAGTTTTTTTGGGAATTACTGCTCTTACACCTATAAATAGAATGCCATCATGTAAAGTTAAATCAGTTGCTTTACTTTGGAATGCATTCCAGTTTGATCCAGGTTTAACTTTTGGCCAAAATCCCTTTTTAATGATCTCACTTAACTCTCTGAGTTCAGAGTCTTCTTCTGTCATAATTTGAATATCTTTCTTACTAACAGGTAATTGTCTCATCGTATCTTCTTGTATCATTGTGATGTCTTCGTTTACACCTGCTATTATCAAATCCTCATTTCCTGTTGTTTTTTTTGGAATCAATAAGTTTTGATAAGGCATCAGCTTGACCAAAATTTGCTGTTCGTCAATATTCGATCTCAAAATCATAAACTAAGAGTATCAGTTCTCATCTCTGCAGTCTGTTTGCAGCGTGTGCAGATATTCCTTTTTTGAACCAAATACTGACAAGAGAGGCTTGTGATCGGTCAATAGCGTAAACCGCCTTCCATAAACAAATATATGGAATTTTCTTACTGCAAAAACTAGGGCTAAAGCTTCTTTTTCTATTTGGCCGTAATTCTTTTCTGCTTGGGTCAGCGCACGGCCTGCATGAGCGACTGCTTTTTCTGTTGCATTAAGAAATCGGCGTAAAATCACTGCTCCAATTCTGTATTCACATGCATCAGCAGCTATTACGATGTCTCTTTTGGGATCATAATGCGTCAGCAATAAATTTGATTGTAACACCTTCTTAAGATTTGTGAAAGATTCCTGGTGTACTCTTAACCATTTAAATTTCTCATTTTTTTCCAAGTCATCTAGTGGTACAAAAACAGAATAGTAACTAACCATACCCAAAAACGATTTTAACTGTTTTCTGTCTTTTGGTGGGGGCATTTCTACAATTGCTGTTATTTTTTCTGGGTCTGGTTTTCGGCCTTCTTTCCTGATAATATGACCTAGAAATTTAATCTCTTTCTTGGCAAAAGAGCACTTGTCCTTCTTGACTCTAAATCCTAAATCTGAAATCCGTTTGAATAGTTCAAAAACATTTATATTGTGTTCTTCCAATGTTGTGCCGGTCACAATTACATCGTCCAGGTAAGCCGCACAACCTTTTAACCCTGAAGTTGAATTATCCATTGTTTCCTGGAAAATACCTGGTGCACTTTTGACTCCAAAGGGAAGTTTCTGGTACTGATATATACCTTTAGGAGTGTTGATCGTAACGAGCTCTTTTGACGATTCGTCCAATTACAACTGTAGATATGCATCAGCAAAATCTATTTGAGTAAACCAAGCTCCTTGGTTTAATTTTGAAAAAATTTCATCTGGTGTTGGAAGTGGATGTTGGTGCATCTCAAGCGCGTTGTTAAAGCCTGTTTTAAAATCAGCACAGATGCGCACCGTTCCGCTTTTCTTTGGAAAACCACAATCGGTGCCGCCCAGTAACTGTATTCAACTCTTTTGAGAACTCCTTCATTGACTAGTCTTTCAAGTTCCCTAATGGTTATTTCTTCGTAAGCAAAAGGTATTTTTCGTGGTCTGCAAAATTTTGGCTGAGACTCTGACTTAAGGAGCAATCTTGCCTTCTTTTTACTGCAATGGCCCAAATCTTTTTTGAAAACAGTTAGAAACTATGTTTGTAACCGAACAGCTAAACTGTTTTTTTCCTGCAAAGGCTTTTCAGAACAACAGATTGCATCAAACGCTTTTATCATTGGTGGAAGTTGATCCATCCATTCAATTCCTAGAAGTTGTGTTGTATTTTTGGCCACAAAACAGCGTCCATTGTCTGTGAATCCTGCGCACGAAAATTTGGTTTGAAATTCACCTAGTACTTGAATTTCAGTACCGTTTGCCGCACCAATTTTTGTTGTTGCCTTATCTAGCCTTGGTGAACCAATCTTCACCCGAGTTTTTGTACTGATGATTGTGACATCGGCTCCGGAGTCCAGTTGCATCCTAATTTCGACATCACCAAATTTCACGTCGTGTATCTTCTATTGGCTGCTATAATTGTTCGCTTGCTGGGAATTCTTGACTTGCCGTATTTCGTGTCGTCTATACGACAGACTTGGACTCCTCCTTAAGTTGGGACTTCTCTTTCTACTGAAAAGTCTTTTGGGACTTTTATCATCAGTTCTGCCGTTGGCAGCAAAATGTCCCAGTTTTCCACAGCGAAAACAAACATTTTTGTTTACGGGTGAATCCCGGATTTCTAGGCTGGAAGATTTTTTAGGTTATCTTTCTGAATAGTGATTAACCTTATTAACTAAGGTTTCTGAAATCATCATTTGTTCTGTATGTAACAGTTTTATCCTTTCAGATTCTTCAATAAGCTCTTCCAGTGAGCACTCTTGTTCTACCCTGAGCAGTAATTTGTGCTTAATGTTTAAATATTTCGGATCCTGGTTTCTTTTGTGAAATTTTTCCATTGTGCTTCGTTGCACAGCCTGTTCACGCTTGTGCCAAATGCCCTGAGAGTCTCTGAGTCTCTTATTTGGACGTTTTCAAAATCAAACCGTCTTTGATGAATACTGTTTTTTATCACCAAACAGTTTTTTTAGCCAAACTTTTGTTTCCTCATAGCTGAGACTCTCGAATGTTCTCGGCAATACACTACCCTTAAGTAGCGTGTATTCGTTTTGTTGAAGCTTCCCGGTCAGAGTTGCTCTTTTTTCTGAATTGCTCATTGATTCGCCTCCGACTGACTGAACAGCATCTTCAAATCGCCCAATCCAATCAGTGAATGTAAGGCCTAGATCTGGATCGTAAACAAATTGCTCAATTCGTTTGTAGAGGTCTGGTCTTACTTCGACGGATCTATTGTCCTGCATCATTGAGATTAACTGAAGAAATTTTTTTTCAGTTTCTTCTTTTTCAATTCTCTTTTCTTCTTTTTCTCGAGCTTCCCTCTCAAGTTTCTCTTCTTTTTGTTGAATCAACTGCTCTCGGAGAAGATCCATATGCTGTTGCTGTTGTTGCATCAATGCGATGAGTTGGTTATTGATGTCCATTTTAGCTTCGTGGGTTTTGTGATTATCCTCGACGCCAATTGTTATATCTTTATTATTCTAACTAAATGATAATAATTATATTCTAACTATTGTGGTTGCTAAACACTTATTAGATTATTTGTAAATTATTAAGGAAATTATATCTGCTTTGTTCTTATGAAATAACTAAATAGGAAATAGAATAAAACTTATAGATAAATATATATATATATATATATATATATATATATATATATATATATATATATATATATATATATATATATATATATATATATATATATATACATATATATATATATATATACATATATATATATATATATATACAAACATATATATTTATAACAATTTGTCGCAGAAAATTCTTTGGAGAATATCTTTTTTTAAATATGCAGAATATAACAGCTAATGTTCTCACCAACACATTGCGTTTTATTAAGTAAATCATGTGTATAACCAGCAAGGCACTTGCATATATAGGAACCATTGATATTTTCGCACGAGGTAGTAGCATTGTCACAAGGATCCAATTGGCATTCATCAATATCTGAATGTTAAATAGTTTCGACCTTTATATCGTGATTGAAATTTTGCAAGCTTGCTCAAAAATACTAAATGTTTTATTTAAATATTTAATGAGAATTTAATTGTTCTTATGTAAATTATTCATTACCATCTAACTTGTCACTACAAAAACATAAACTTTTCAAATATAGTTGGGATGTATAAACCAAAAAAAAAATGTTCCAGAAAATATATTGGAAAATTTCCATTTTACATTTGCAGAAAAAGACAGACAGGGTTTCAAAGTGAATTCTAGACTGCAAGTCGACTTTGATTCGGAGTAGCTATTTTTTAACGACTCTAGCAGATTCAGTTCCATCTCTAAAGTAGATCGCTCTGCATCGAAGCGATAGACTTTTTTGACTCCCATTTGACTTATTTTTTGATAAAAACTTTTTAAATTGAACACATGAATCATAAAAATTTAGTTTTTAAAAGTCTTTAATAATTTTTTCATTCGGCGGCTAATAATTGTTTGCAAATTATTTTATCAGGATAATAAATCTGTGAAAGAGAAAAACATTGAACACGATCTTCTAAATACTCAATACGAAAAATATGCAAGAATTTGAATTTATTAATAATAGGTGGAAAAAAATTTTATTATAAATTTTTAAACAAAAAATTGAATTTTTTGAAGTTGAATACATTAAAAACTGATAATTTATCCGAAGACAATTTGTAATTTTTTGAAAAAAATAAAGTTTTAACTGATTTTATTCTATAATTCATTTAAATTTTATCTACTATATCTGAAAATTTAAAATTATGTAACGTCGGCAACGAAAAATAACCCTTCAAGTTGCAGATTGATTGGATGACAGAAGAAAATAATTTTTCTCTGGGCTGTGTGAGAAATGTCTTGATGGAGGCATGCACTAATTGTGGACATTCGTATAACGAACAAGCCATATTTTTTTAAAACTGTAAACGTGAAGCGCCTTTTACTCAAACTAACCATCTGCTGTTTTTAATTTTTTAAATAGGATAGAACGCTTTTTTGAATATAAATATAAAAGGCAGTGTGCGGACGTGCGACGTCACTGCGAGCGCCCGTCGGTGACGGCAAACACCTCTAGGTGCTAAGTTAGCTGAGCTGGTAGAGTGTTAGCCAGGAATGTGAAAGCTTCACGGTTCGACTCTCACTCACTGCTTAGTAGCCCATGTCAAGGGAAAACATAGTAGGTAAAATCGTTCTCTCCGTGGGGCATGTAAAAGAACAGCGCCTTTGAACCACTCTAAAAAAGGCGCTATATAAATTATCAAACATTTACATTTACATTACATTTACTCCGTCTCACCATGGGTCCGTAGCTTATAAGTGCTCACGTTCTCGCTCAACCACTCGGCAGTTTTTCACTGTGCCTTTACAGCTTCGCACTCGGCCGCATCGAATAGCCTTGTGGTTACATAGATTTGCCTAGCAACGGGCTCCGGACAAAAGTCTTTTCTTTGTGTGCTTTTCAACCCAACCATGGCAATTAGTCGTTTCCCAGCTGAACATTTTAACCCCGTAGAAAAACTGAAGGAGCTTAAACCCGCTCGCACGGTGTGGTCTTCTACGGTGGTGTGTGGACGTGCAAAGTCACGATATCATGTCAATAGGAGCGAGCCTATGTTTCAAATTTCAACTCGATTGCATGACAGGAAGTTAGTTAATTTTTACTTTTAAATTTATAAACATTCAAGCAAACAATCAAAAATAGGCAAACAAAACCGGTGGTAAAATTAATTTAAGGGATTTAAAACATTTTCTAAATAGCCGAGGCATATTAAAGTGCTGGTTATTAAATGTTTAAATACCAAGATCACTAAATTATTTACAATGGTTTACTGGTATGAAATACAACTCTTGATTTTGTTTATTGTATGCAAAACTAAAAAACGCAAGATGTCTTTATTTCATCAGTAAAGCAATTGTGACACTCCGACATATACCAACCATCTTTGTTGATACAAATTTGTTTACTAGCACCCAATCATTTCCAGAGTACGACAATCATTTATTCATTTAATCACTTTGAACTTCTATGGAGTGTTACTTACAGAGCTTAGAGGCGCTGAATTTTTACATGCCACACGGAGCAATGATTTAAACCTATAAACTTTTGGATTACAAAGCTACTAAGCAGCAAGTGGGAGTCAAACCGTGAAGCTTTCTCATTCATATCTAACACTCCACCAAATCGGTTAACTTACACCTAACTTTCAATTAAAATTCAATTTATCAATACAAAATAAATAAATTGGCTGACGCGTCTAGATTTAAATGGAACAAAAGCAGTTGTTTGCAGGTGATAGAAAAACATTACTATGACTTTCCAAATATTACTAGGTCAGTCCGCTGCACCAACGACGTCATTTTTGGAAATTATTTTGGAAATATTTTTGACAATAATTTTTTTTTATATAATTGGCTAACTGTCTGTCTCTAATTCAATATGATTTTGATAAAACCGCATCGATTTCAATAAAGTTTGGCATTTGAAAACACATAAAATATAAATTAAAATTAATTAAAATTAAAAAATGGTTGTCCTTATATCGACCACACGCGTCCGTTCGAACTATATTTGTGTGAGTAATCCAAAACGAAGGTAAGTTGCTAAAGATATTGCTAATTCTCATTTTTCTATTTTTTCTTTTTATTAGTTTGAGAAAAAATGCCATATATACGTTTTAAGCTGTTTCCATTTTAAACACAAAACGGTTAGTAGCTAATAATAACGCTGATTCTCATTTTTTTCTTATTTATGTTATGTTGATATTAAATTGCTAATTTAATGTTTAAAACATAGGAAAATATTATTTTTCAACTAGAGTTTTCCTCAAAAATTTTTTCAAACTTTAATAGAATGCATTGTTGTAAAAAGCAAGCTTATCATTTAAATTTCAGTTTGATTGGATGAACGGAAGTCATTTTATTTTCTCTTTCAAGGTTTGCAAACATTCAATCAGGCAAGCAAACAAGAGATTAATATTAGAAATTTAATTTTTTTTAGATTTTAGCAATCAACTAAGAATCTTGATTGAGTTAATATTAAATACCCTTTATTGATTTCACAAACACATTTAACCTTCGCAGTTATCAAGCCACGTGTTGCGGTAATATCCTTCATTGCAAACACATTCATCTCTTTGTAATCTTCCTCCATAAAAAAAAATATTTTCACACACTGCATTTTCACATCCTCCATTTGCTTTTGAACAATCTGAAACATTATTATTGAAACTTGATTTATTTTTAATTTTAATTTTTTTTAAATAAATATTAAAATATACTTCTTTTTTCACAATGGCCTCCATAGTACCCAGTTTTACAATCATCGCATGTCACAACCAGTTGATCTGTTTTACAGTTGCTTTCAAAGTATTTTCTGCAATCATCTTTTGAGAAATGACTACGGCACACTAGAAAGCAAATTTCTAATTTTTTAAAATATTTGCTTTTTTACTTTAAACAAAATTATCAGTTTAAGATATGTTAATTCAATAATTCAGTGAAATTTTTTTTAATACTTGTTTTATTTAATTACCGTAATATTTACTGTATTGTCCAGACTCATTACAGGACGTTTCATCTGTAATTGTGTTTACTTTCTGTGGTTTAAGAAGCGAATAACATCCAGCATACAATGGGTACACTCCCGTTGCTGAAAATAAATATACTTTCGTACTCGTTTTTCTAATGAATATTTAGGTTAATATTGCTTATGACAAACCTGAGTAGTACACAGCATAATATCCTTCTATGCCAGATGCTGTGTTTTGGTCATTAAATTCTTCAAGACATTTGGTTGAAGGAGCAGCAGAAATGAGAGTTTTGTTGAAATTTGTACAGAAACAGTTTGTTTTCTTTGAATTTATTAAATCATACAAAACGTTATGTTTATTTAAAGAAAAAATAACAAAATATCTATCAAACCTGGAGAGCAACAAATTCCGCTTGCTTTTCATTACATATTTTACAACATTCAGTAAATGAATTACCATTATATTCATTTACAATAACTTCCAGCGTTTTGTAACATCCAACAAAATAATTTATTGCCAAGTCTGAAATTTTATTAATGTTAATATTAAAACGTTTTATTTTTTATGAAAAATAGAGCTACAAAAACTACCGTAGCCAAAGCCATTAAATTCTACGGGTTCACTACTGAAATAATTAGATATAACATATTCCGACAGAAACTGATCATCGCATTCAAAATAATCGTCATTTTTTATGCACTCTGATCTTCTGTTTTCTCCATAAAGATCTAAGCTCAATACCTGTAAATCTTGAAAGTTGAATGTAGAAAGTTAAATAGAATAGAGTGTCACGGTCTAGACATTTTTACAGTGTGGGCAATTCAATTAACCCACGTTGAGCAATGTTTTTAAAAAGACAAACAAACTATCTCTGAATATTTAATATTTAAATTCAGAACTTGATAACAGTAATTTAGTATTTTGAAGCAAATTAACAGAATAAAAAGACCTGAAGTCTCGGTGAAGTTTATTATTTTCATGCGAAAATAACCAAAAAAATGTATTTCAATCCATGAATTGTGATTAACGACTGTCATTCCAGAAAAAATGTCTGCATAAAAAACATGTACACAACATTGTAATGAAAATTATTTTTACATGTTTTAACTAAGAGTGATGCTTATTTAAAAAAAACTGTTGTTTTTATAGGGATGCACCGGAGTTCAGACCCGTCCCAGCCGAAATCCGGCTTTTTCAAATCAGGCCAAATTTGGCCACGCCGGATTTTGCGGCCGGTTCTATTGACGGATTACACGTCTTTCTACATTAAAAAATGTACCTATTAAAAAAAATATTAAAATAAATTAATTTTATGTAAATATGTTAATAGAACGTATATAGCGTATCTCACAGTTTATTTTTTAGTAATATTTACAAAATAATTAAATTTTAAAAATTTGCATATTTGAATTATTTAACTATTTGTTTTTTGTTATTTTGTGAGGCTCAACATGCGGTTGACAAATCTGTATAGGAACACCCACCAATATATGATCCTCATTAATATCCTCAAAAGCTGCAACATTTACCTAACGCAATTTTTTTACCAGTAATATTTAATTCAAGATCATTGAATAATTTGCGGTAACAGTGTAAAACATATTTTTAGCAGCTCTAATTTTTTCTTTGTTTTATTTAACTTGGTTCTTTATAGACACTTTTTTATTAAAAAAATATCTTAAAAACCGGGTCGTTTTCAGACAATCGTCTCTTGTTTGACAAAACAATTTTAATTCAAATCCTCTAAGTTTGCTCTAGTTAACTGATATAAAAGTTGATTCAAACTCTTCCGCAAAAAAGACAATAAGTATTCGAACTAAATTGGTTTGAAATTTAGCTCCCCAGAACATATAATAAGATGAAATTTTTTTTATTATATCTCCATTTGTTAAAAACTCTGTTTTAAACAGTTTAGTAATGAACTTGTCTAAAAGATAAAACAGGCAGTTTTAAATTCAGAAATCAGTACTTTTAAAATATGAACAAAAACCCAAAATTTGAACTGCTGTAAAAATCGTGTATGCATTGTTGGCCTTGTCACGACAGTTTGTTCCAGCAAGTGTCTTCCCTTGCCACTGTCAGTAGTTTGTATGAGCAAAAATTCTCCCAAGTTAAAATTGTCATAACGGAGGCAATTAATTTAATCCTTTTACTTACTACATGGGTAACTAACAGAACGTTGAGTGTTCATGGCAGCCATCGAGATTTGTAGTTTCAGATGTCGCAGAAGTTGCAGAAATGAAAAGAAAAGTAACTTAAAGACCAAGGCATAACTCTGCATGATGTTCGAGACACTGTTAATCCATTTCGTTTATAACTCAAAAAGGGCTTAACCGATTTTTATGATCTTTAATTTGCTAGATTAGTCTCCCTCTCAAATAACTGAATAACTGTTAAAACATCGGAAAACATTCACGAAAAAAAACTTATAGTATTTATTTTAAATTTTACGTTTTATGGGCTGCAGCCACCTGAGGCGGGCCAAACAACAACATTTCCTAAAACTAATACCAAAAGCAGGAAAAAAATAAAGGCAGAACGAAAGAAAACAGCAAAAGAGAAAAATAAAAAACAGAACTCCCGATATAAAAACAAAATAATAAAAGATAAAAACAAAAAAATTAAAGGAAAAATTAAAAAAAAGGAAAAAAAGTGAGAACGAAAAAAATTAGAGAGAAAATCTTCTAAAAAAAATGCCCCATTAATCCCACCGCTATTATCAGCATCTGACTATAAGGTGTGATATATAAAGTATTTTTAACTTAGTAAAACTGAATGTAATTCAACAAACAAGTCACCACAATATTTATTGATTCTGAAGTAGTATGAAATTTTCTGGGTCAGCTGGTTAATTTCTAGAATAGACTTGATGCAGTAGTTGCATGGCCAGGAGGTGGTTGATTCTAATAATAACTGCTCAAATCAAGAAAGTGTTCAGCAAACGCGAACTTATAAAGCAGAAGTTCTGAATTCAAACGGACAAGGACGACTAGATGGTTTAACGCTTTTAAGAATCCACTGTCACTTATGATTCGACGCATTTCTTACCGAATTTAAAAATTCATGTTGAAGACTTACCGTCTAAAGTTTAGATTTAAACAATGTTTTATTCAAATAATTTGACTAGTTTTGATATTGTTTTAAATAAGCCATAAAAACAAGAAAAAAAATTTGAAGCTGATACTTCAACTCGGGTACATTCTTACAAAATTCCACCACTAGAAGATGGGTTTGGTTTTGTGGAATTTAAAAAAAAACGTTATATGATCGGCCAGCAAATTACTCTATCCATTAATTTTTACAACAACAAATAATTTTTTTTTAAATTTAGATAGTAATGCTTTTTAAATGTCGTCTGTATTTATTAATCTTTACAAAATTTTAAATACTAACGCTTTTTTAAATTTTGTCATTAAAGTTCAAGTCCATAATAGAATTTATTGTAAAATCCCATTGGCGAAAATAGCCATCTTTGTAAAAACAGCAGCAATTGTAAAACGATTTAGCTACTGTTACTATATATAGTTTGTTAAATTAGTCATGTTGAAAGATATTTAATTTTCAAATGACACCCCATTAAAACCATTTTTTTCAAAAAGGCAATGAACACAAACAGCATCAATTGAAAACTTTTTATTTAGTTTATAGTAAATTTCAAATCATGACATCAATACATATTTTGTTATATGTTTTATCTATCCGTTGAAATAGCTATACTAGACAAATTAGTTGATCTGGTCCTGTCTAGACGTTATTTGCCAGTTTAATGAGCTAATGCCTACGACATAGCAGGTGTCAAAGCAGATTGCATAAAAATAATTGTTGCACTTCATACGCATACGTATGTTTTCCATTTTAACGCATTACAGGTAATGAATTAGTAAACTGCTTTGTTTAAAAACTATCTAGGTAATTTAGTAGATGAACTATCATCACCCTTATTGACGTACTTCTACCAGCAGCAACGGCACCTTTCAGTGAATTTGTACTTCATTTTTCGTGTTTTCTCTTGTTTTTTTTTGTTCTGTATACGATAATGATTAATAGTTTATTTATAATAATATTACTCTAATTAGTTTAAAAGAAGAGATTGATTAAGAAACAGACTGAAAGCACAGTAGTAGACGTGGGCTGTCACAACTATTTCAGAACTATTTTAAAAAATAAATAATTTAAAAATAGAAAAACGTAAATTTGAGCAATCAGGTCATGTGGAAACAAAAGTAATAAATAGTTATTGTTATTTTATTAGTTCAAAAATCCAAACAAAAACTTGCTTTTTCAAAAATTTTTCTTGTGCTCCAAAAATCTTAAACGCAATCGGAACAAACAATTTTTACTTGATGCTTTACTTACTGACGGTATTAAACCCTACAAAAAAATTTCGAAGCAAACCATGCTATGTCTGTATAAAAAAAATTTAAGTATTTTTAGAAAGCGCGCCCTTACTTGATCTAAACTTCGCAAAAGTTCCGACCCTGACAAAACTTACCTCCCTTACTATGCACTACAACGTCTTACTTATTTTTTCAAATTTACATGCGTACAAAACGGAGGATATATTTTTCTGATTGAAAACTGGAAGATAAAAATAATGTATAACTAAAGATACCTTGCAGTTCAAACGATGAAACTGAAACCATTAAAAAGAATAAAGTTGATAGTATATCGTACATGTTGAAATGCGTTTTTATTTATATAAACAAATCGCTCGTGGTTTCCATAGTAGAAAGACGCAGTCGAATATTTTTTAACAATCTTTTGGCGCATTATTTGTAATTTTTAAAAAATGGCGAATTTGTTTATTGGGCATATTTTTACAAACTTTTATTTAGATTACAATCTCTGTTTGTGTGTGTGTGTGTGGCTTTTTCTGTACGCAAAATTTTGCAAGTAAAATTTAACCAGCTTCTCCTACTTATCTGTTTTTATGTTTAAATTAAAAAAAATTATATTTAAAAACGGATTAATGTATTGTCACTGAATATACACCTGCGTGCAAAAATCAACTTCTTAAAATAATTAGAAGTGCCTTAAGAGAGTTTCAGAAAATTCCACGATGAAACAAATAAACCGCGCAAGCTAATATAAGCGTTGTAAAAACAGTTTTTATACAATACAAAAATTAAGCAACAATTCTATAACTTTGAATCACGATTTTAATTTCAAATCAATTTTTAATATAGATTAATTGTGATTTTTGAATTTAAAATTATTTTTTAATAAAGAAAAGTTGTGATATTGATTTTAATCTAAAATCATTTTATGTTTAGGATTTTGATTTGGTTTTCAAGTCACAAAATAAATAATTTTACCCAATATTGGCTGTAACTTTACAGATTTTCAAATTTTTTTATGTTGGGGTGAATTGCATTGTAAGAACATATATTTAAATGCTGCTGCATTAAACTCAATAAACCTCATATCATTAAAATAACTGTTTAATTAACTCTTTCTACAAACGTCTGTAACAATTCAGTAAAGGTTTTGACACAATTTTTTGAAAACTTCTTTAGCGA
Source organism: Erpobdella octoculata (assembly GCA_963978895.1). NCBI lineage: Eukaryota > Metazoa > Annelida > Clitellata > Hirudinida > Erpobdellidae > Erpobdella > Erpobdella octoculata. The sequence goes on along the minus strand of OZ022243.1, from coordinate 32,751,499 downwards.
CCAGCTGACTGCATATTGCAGTCTAATTAATATTTGGGTAACTGGTATAACGTGCTTAATAGGACCTAGGACAAAATTTTCAGCATCGCTCAAAAAAGTTTTATCATCATGGAAGACAAGTTTTTTTGCTGATTTGGCATAGGTTATGTATACTTATGTCTGGAAAAATTATCCCGCATTTATACCTGCATTTTAATTTTCTATAGCGCTTTTATAAATTAACCGAAAACCGCTGAAAATCGATATTTGAATTTTTTTAACCAAAACAACAGCACCTGACATTTAAACATAATAATAAAATTACATTCATCAATAAATTCAGAAATTGATCAAAATGAATTTTTATGTTTAGTGTTATTTACGACACGAAAATTAAAATTAAAATTAAACTAATGTTGGGTATTTAAGTTTTGTATTTTGTAACAGTTCCATAATGTATAATATAATGTAAATTATAGGCTTATATACATAATTTAAATTATAATATTTAAAAACCAAAATCAATTCTGCCACAATTATTAAAGTGTCTTCCTAATGACATTATGGTAGTCAAAACATGCATTGCAAGACTACCAAATGTGCTAGGAACATTGTTGATCATGTGTATTATTGCCGTGCAATTAATCAACACAGACGTCATGTTGAACATCATCTGACGCACCAGTTATCCAGGCTAGAAAATTATATAGAGCTGACGGAATCACTTGCTTGGAAGAATCCATATTTAAATCACAGGCAGTTAGTGGCCAAACAAAATTGCAATCTTTGTATTCACTGATTACACTTCCGATGTGTACCGCTGACATGTACCTACACATTTCTATTTGATTGATGATCGTATATCTTTGCTATGCTTCTTTTGACATCCTGTTCTACGTAATTTCGCAAATCAATTTATTGTGAATCTTCGGATTCCCATTGATCAATTAGAAAAGTTGTTTTGTTTTTGAAACATAAACAATTTCACTTCGTTTGATTGGCGGTATGTCAGTGGAACTACAACTGAACTCGTTTTCAGCATGTTTGTCAGTCGATGGCAATAATTTGAGCTTCTTTTTGATATAAAGAAGCAAAAACATCAAGACGGCAATCGTAATGCTCAAAAGTGAATCTTAATCTAAATGACAGGTTAGATTTTCATTGGTCCAGGCTATGCACGTGATGTAAAGAATGTCGCACTTTGGTATAAGTTGAAACGAAATGTTTGAATTCATTTTTTCTCATAATACCAAAAATCACACTGGAACAGATGAGTTTTTAATAGCTCTTTATATTATGAACAAAATTCTGAAATTATTTTTTAGTATTTCTTTATGATAAACGAAACGACGAATTTTGTGAGATTGTTTCACGGCCTAAATTGTTTTTACATCAAAAAGATCCAACATTTTTCCATTAATTTTTGTTTGTTCCAATATGAAATTTTTATTTTGTTAGTCTATTATATACCTACTTACTATTATCTTGCAACTTTATTTATTTTTCGAGTAAATTAATTATCAAATCATGTTTAATTTAAACTAGCAATGCTTGTTTCCTTTTCTAAATGAAGATGTAATATCGAATTATACATAAATATTCTGGGTAATGGTTAAAAACGTTTCCAGACCGCTGAGTTCTATTAAACGTCACAAATCTAGGATTTTGCCGAAATTAATAATCTGCCTTTCCATAAATGCGCATAACATAATCACAAGTTAAAATGTCTAGGCCATATTGTTTCAGTAAATGTACGTCAATACAATCTGAAAACATCAAGTTATAAACATTATGAAGATATTCTATATGAATGGTCTGTCTAAGTTAGATCACAAAGTATCCCAGTCAGCTGGGTGACCCGGCGTTGTCCGCAAACGCTATTTTAAAGAAAATTCTTCAAAATATTATGATTAATAAGAAAATAGATTAAAATAAAGAAAATAATAATAATTAGAAATTTTCAAAAAAAAACAAATAAATTATTTCCCTTTATCTCTTTTCGTTTTCGAATGGATGGAAAAAGTCTTCAAAAACTTTTCTAGGAAAATAAGTAATGTGATATGGATGATAGTTTTCAACAGAGCCTGCCTGAAAGAAATAATTAATCAAAAATACGTTATATCTCTAACGTGTATATATATATATATATATATATATATATATATATATATATATATATATATATATATATATATATATATATATATATATATATATATATATATATATATATATATATATATATATATATATATATATATAAAATAAAACAAAAAAAGTTTTACAATTTCTTCTTCGTTATCCCTCATTATCCATTGCATTGTTTTCGGTTATTACATTAGGGGCAAACAGGAGCAATACTTATAAAGATCATTAACAATTTTTGGCAACAGCCATTTGTTTAACTCGTGATCAATACGGTGTATGTTCATTTAAACATAAAATCATTTAATTGTAGAAAGGATCAGTTATATGCAATATATTCGTGCTTGTAGCATATTGATAAGATGGGTTTAGATAATTTCGCATTAGTGTATTTACTCCTCGTTGTGCAACTAAAAGTTTCAGTTTTATATATAAAAACGAGTCAAAGTTCAACGTTTCCGGCCTCTCCTCCATTGTACTCTTGGTACGCTGTTGACAATAATTTGAGCCCTAACTCATACAGCCACACAAATGATGATGAAGGCGGACCTAACTGGTTCATGGTAGATCTGGAAGATATTGTAAGAGTGAACTACGTGCGCGTGTTGACAAGACCTGTTCAAGCGTTTTCAGTAAGTTATTTGTTATCGCTAGAAATTAAAATAAAAGTATGAAAGTGATATACGATAAAATGATTCAAAATATCGCCTTTATTGGTTAAAGGTTTTGTATAGAAAATTGTATGAAATTGTGCATAAACCAATGTGTTTTTAAAGTTTTTAGTGTGTTTTTAACTTTTTGAAATGTAACAGATGTGAGATACAAAAATCTGATTATTGGAGTGACAAACTCATCGTGGATGGTTCAAGCACCAGTAAGAAACACTTATCCTCTGTGTGGGATATTCACGGACAACCCACCGATAGCGGCGTGGATGAGAATAAATTGCTCGATTTTTACTCCAACTGCAAGATACGTGATCGTCCAGCAAACTCCGGTTTTTAATGGATATGGGGGATTCTTAGCTATTGCTGAGCTGGAAGTGTTGTAATAATTTTTTTTTAGTTTTGTTTCATCTTCTAAGGTGACAAATTATTTTATTTAACTAACTTTTACAAAATAACTCTTTAAAATTAATGCACAGCAGACTCTGATTAGATTTGGTTAACATTAATGAAGCATAATTTTGCCTTTATCTTAAAAACGTTTCTAGAATTTAGAGAACTTGCAAAATTATAGACAAGTTCGGTATCCGTGAAATTCGTCGCAGGACAGTTTGGCATGGAGAATTTAGTACGGGACAGTTTGGCGTGGACATTTCAGGGCAGGACAAATCAGCGCAGACAGTAACTATTTGGCATTACCTATACAGCTCATCCACAAACCAGTGATGGGCACAAACTAGCTAAAAATTACTATTAGTAGAACGATTTTTCATTTAAAAACAAAGTTTAACGTTTATATAACATGTTAAATTAAATTTAAATTCATATACAAAAAGCAAAGTTGTAGTTTAAGTGTTTTTATAAAATTTGAACCGCTGGACCTATCTTGATCAATTTTGGCGCAGTAGTTTTCCTAGAGACCCAAATTGTTCAGTCTAATTTCAACAGCGTACCTCAATCACCGGGCTTAAGCAAAACAAAATGGGTTAAGGCTAAATGTAAAATTAAGATTTGAAAAAAGTTTTTTCTTTAATTTTTGAATAAAACCAGATACTTTTTCATTCCATCTTTTTTCCATCATTTCCGTTTGCATCATTTTATTGCATATTTTTATCATTTTTCTTAAAAAATGTTTTGCATTTATTTAAAATCTTTTAATTATAGATACATTTTGGCAAACAACTAATCGATTGTAAGGAATTTTGTAACGAACGAATTTCATTCGCCGAATTGTCCTGCAACAAAATGCCCTCCGATAAACCACAATATATATTTTATTCAAACTATTTTATCAGATAAAATATATAGAGAAAGATTAAACAAAATGTAAAATCCAAACAATTATGACTATTACTTCCATTTTTTGGTTATTTTTTTAGAGATGCAAATCAAACCCGAACCAAACACAATAAACTCTAACCCTACTTTTCACCGAACCTAACCAATCCCGAACATTGCTTTCGACTAAACCGAACCAAACCCGAACGAACCCATTACTAATCTAATCGTACCTAAACAATTTCACTATCAATACTGAAATATTTTTGAACTAATTAGTTATTGTTTGTTGTGTTTAATATCGCTGTTGAATATTTTTGAAAGTCTACATACAACAGTTTGCTGCTACTATTACTTTCTTATTATTTTAGATTTCATAGAAGCATGTTGTTTCTATAACCATTTTGTCGTTGGTTTGAATTTATTAAATTTACAAAAGGCGCTAAATAAAATTCTAAAAATTACTGTTTGCTGTATATATATATATATATATATATATATATATATATATATATATATATATATATATATATATATATATATATATATATATATATATATAACTGCGGCAACATAACTTTCCGTAGACGAAAGTGAGTATCCGTATTTTATTCAGTTTTATATTTTTATACTTTTATTTCAGTCGTAATTTATTACTCTCGTTAGCCTTTCATTCCGATTTTATATTTTTAATCTTTCGTGTCGGCCATCGCTTCTCCGGCCACAACGTACACAACTACTTCTCGGCTTGCTACTTGTTTATCGTTTTGCTGATCGCTCTGCGGTTTCGAAGTTGATTTCTAGTAAGTTTATATATTTTCCAAAACCGTTTCTCATTCTATATCAAACATTCAACAATACTTAACGCAATTTTACTTCACGTTTTCTGTTTTTACGATAGTATTCCCGTTTTTTATATACCATGTACCCCGTTTAATTTTATTTCACATTATTTTATCTTTGCTTGGTTTTATCACAACTATATCGGTTTGCATTTGTTTCCTAATCTTTTCGCTCATTTGTTGATGTCTTAATTTTTTTTATTTTAGCTTTTTAAGAACACGTTGGTTGTTTGTTCAGTTTCTTAAATTAAACGATTAAAATGATAATTAACCATAAATTTTCAAAAAACGCTAATTAAACATACAAAATCAGTAAAAGTTAGCTTTATAAGAAAGTGGACACTTGATGCCGCAACATTTAAAAAAATGATAGTAAGTCTCTATTAGCTATGCCTGCGACTATTACACCCAATAAAAAATTGTTATAGTTGTAAGCTAAGTGTGAGTGAGCGAAGCGCATGACTAAGTAAAGATAAGCTCACTAGCGGATCTAGAAGGGAGGCCCGGGGAGCCCAGGTCCCCCTTAAAGTTTTCAAAAAAATATAAAAAATGTGCTTTTTAGCTTAAAATTTTTGTTTCTGTATCCTGAGGCTTTATTTTTACTAAATTCACATCTCGACCATCAATAGTTCTGATAATTTTTAGATATTTAAGAATTTCGGGCTTTTTTCAAACCGATTTAATACAAAATATAATTCAAATAATATCTCAAAGAACATTTAGACTTTCACGGGCAGATTCAGCAAAAAAATTGAAAATGACACCTTCCTTTTTCTAAATAAATTTAAACGGCTCAACAACAAGCTCTTAAAACAGTAATCATTTGTAATCTGAATAAGAGCTGTGAGTTCAGGGACGTCAATTTGGAGTGAGCAGAGAAGGTATTCTCCTTCTGACTTCAGTGGGCCCCTTGACATTGGCCTAAGAAGTGTAAAGTTGAAGATTCAGAGGTTTGAACATTTAAAAAAAAATGAACCACCAGTTTTTAGTTTATTTAATGAAAACGATATTTGATTTTTTAAAATAAAAAGTTATAATAAACTTAGTTTTTTCTATAATGATTCTATATTGATTGGAAAGTTTCTTATATTTAATTTACACGAATTTCATATATCAAGTATTTAGAAGAATGTGGTCAAGGTTTTTTTTATTTTATAGACTTATTTTCATCACAAAATTGCAAACATTAGTAGTTGCCTAATTGCAAATGTTTTTCATGGTTCACTTAATTTTGGCTTTTAAGTGTCTAATGACCTAACTCTATGACGAAAAAAAGGTGTTTTGTGTTGATATTGCTCTAGAGAAAAAAATACAGAAAAAAGTGAAGGAGAAAAAAAGAGGGGAAAAATTCGAGTAAATTAAAAGTTTAACTTTGATTCATTTTGTTTGGTTTTACTAAATAAAAAATTCAAGACATCTTACAATGGACTCTATAACGACAGCAATCAGTATTTAAAAAAAAACTGAAAAATAAATTTGGGCCCCCCTCTTACGAAATTCCTAGATCCGCCACTGGATACGCTGGAAGTGCTTATTTGCCTCAAATGTATTATTTATGTATTATGTATTATGTTCATTTTTAATTTGTATTATGTATTATGTTCATTTTTAATTTGTATTATGTATTATGTTCATTTTTAATTTGTATTATGTATTATGTTCATTTTTAATTTGTGGATTGACTCTCAGTTTGGAACGCTATACTAATTATGGAAACAGAAATAATTTTTCTAGTTTAATTAGCAGCCCTACGTTTAAAATTTTTAATTGTGAGTAGCATCGAAATAAACGAGAAAGTTACAACTGCCCAACCGAACACAAACTTCAACAACTACCGAACCCGAACCTCGACATTTACCAAACCGAACCCAAACTGCAAGAGCCACTGAACCGAAACAACCCTGAACTCTCAAAATACCGTTCAATTTCCATCTCTGCTATTTTTTAAGAACGTATACGTATTACTATATTTTTGTCTATGAATTAATTGTCTATTACTTGCTAGTTGACATGACAAAAAGAAGAAAACGACGCACACTGTAAACGTCGAGGAATATGCTTTCTAGCGAATCGTAACGTTAAAGTCGAAGTTATTTATAACACAATATTTCTCGAATTTATTTTAACTTAATTATTCTTCCTTGAATATAATCTTTTAACTGGACTCAAATAAAACTGAATTATCTCACTTTGTAGAATTTCGCACGGTTCTAACAAATCTTTGTTAATTCCAATTTCTCTCTGCAGCACTTCTCTTCAAACTTTTATTATCTTCTCGAACACTCAACTTTTAACATACTGTCTAAATTCTCAAAATTCATGCACAAAATAATATTTCCAATCTCAACATTAAAAATCCGGAAAAAGATATATATATATATATATATATATATATATATATATATATATATATATATATATATATATATATATATATATATATATATATATATATATATATATATATAAATTCCTAGATAACAAAAATAATAAACACACACACACGTACACACATACATATATATAAAAATATATATATATATATATATATATATATATATATATATATATATATATATATATGACTTATTGTTTCGACATATCCAATCATAATAAAATGCACACATAATAAAATAAAATAAACAAATACTATGAAAATACGTAAGATGAATCATCTTCATCTTACATATCCCCCCTCTTCCGAAGAAAACACTAAGTGTTTTTTTGTATTATCTTTGGTGGATTCTTGCCTGCTCAGAAAATCAGCTCCAATATTTTCTTGTCCTTTAATATAATTCACTTTGATTCTATATGGTTGAAGAGCTAATGCCCATCGCATAATGCGATCATTTCTGTACGTCGAAGAGTTAAGATATTTGAGAGGCTCATGATCAGTCTCTAGAGTAAAGGGTCTACCGTACAGGTATTTGCGGAATTTTTGAATTGCCCACACAATTGCTAAGCATTCTTTTTCAATGGTTGCATAGCGTCTTTCTCTGGGTAGCAACTGCCGACTGAGGAACATCGTCGGATATTTGCCATCACTCCACCTTTGGAACAACACTGCTCCTATGCCTGTATCAGAAGCATCTGTTTGCAAGATGAATTCGTTGGACAATTCTGGTATCCTAAGTATTGGTTTGCTTAAGACATGATGTTTCAGTCTGTCAAAAGCAGCCTGCTGTGCATTTCCCCATATCACTTTATTTGGCAAACCTTTTTTTACCAATTCCGTTAAAGGGAAAGCAACTTCGGCAAGCTGTGGGATGAATTTCCTATAATAGCCAATTAAACCAAGGAAAGATCGTACCTGTTTTTTTGTTGCTTGTATCGGAGATTTTACCATTTTTTCGATAAGTTTTTCCGAAGGTTCTATGCCCCGGCCACTGATTTTATGTCCCAAAAATTCTATTTCTTGGTAACCAATGTGACATTTTGAAGGTTTAACCTTTAAGTTACCTTCTTTCACCTTCGTAAAAAATAAACTCAGTGCTTCCAAATGTGCTTCCCAAGAATCTGTATGAATCAACACGTCGTCAACGTAGTTATGGATATTGTGACACCCTTCTAACAACTTCCGCATTATTTTGCAAATTGTAGCAGGAGCATTTACCAATCCAAAAGGCATCACATTAAACTGATATAAACCACGATGAGTTGCGAATGTCGTGTACTTTTTATCTTCGTGCCTCATCGGAACCTGCCAATAGCCTTTTGTCAAATCAAATTTTGAAAAATATTTGCAGTCGGTTAGTTGTACCAGAATATCCTCCGTATTTTCTTGCGGGACTGCATCCAAAATTGTCACTTTAATAATTTTGCGATAGTCGCAGCAGATTCTTGTTGTACCGTCATTCTTTTTAACCATGACCACTGGTGCCACGAATGGAGAATTGGATGCTTCTATTATCCCGTTTCTAAGCATATCGTCAATTTCCTCATCCAATTTCTCTCTTAGAGCAAACGGCAGAGGATAAGGTTTTTGACGAATAGGGTCCGAAGAGGTCAGATGCATCTCGTGTTCTCCTAGATGGGTGACACTTGGCACAGTCGAAAAAATATTTTTGAAGCTATGCAGAAGTTGCTGCAACTCGCGCTTTTGATTTGGGTCTAATTTTGAATCAATAAGAATATCCTCCAACTCTTCTTTGTTTTGGACTTCAAGTAGTTCTATGTCGACTCCTTCTTCTGGTTCTGATTGCTCCTCCAACAACATTGCCCCACCTATTGTTGAACTGTCCAATCTTTCCTTATTATTTTTTTTTTGTTGGTCAGAATTACGCACCACAAAGTCCTTCAGCATATTTATGTGGTATACTTTTTTTTTTCCTTTTAGATCAATACGATAGTCTACTTCATTCAATTTGTCTAGAACTTCAAACGGACCCTGCCACTGCATTAATAACTTATTATTTGAGGATGGTTTTAAAATCAACACTTGTTGTCCCGGTTTTAAAGATCGCTTTTTGGTAAAACGGTCATATTGCACTTTTTGACACTCTCGAGCTTTTTCGAGTTCGAAATGGGCAATACGGCAAGTTTCTTCTAGACGATTTTTTAAATCTAAAACGTACTGGTAAGTGGCTTTAACCTCCGTCGTATCTTCTGAATTTGTTAAGAGTTCCCGCATAATATTTAGTGGACCTCGGATACTCCTCCCATACAGTAGTTCAAAAGGGGCAAATTGAAGGCAATCCTGTTTTGTAGATCTGTACGCAAAAAGCAACGGGTCAATGAATCTGTCCCATTCTTGAGGCTGCTCCGCACATACTCTTTTTAGCATTTTTTTAAGAGTGCCGTTGAACTTTTCAATAAGTCCGTTGCACATAGGATGATATGGCGTTGTAGTCAACTGTCTGATTGACAACAACCGACTGGTCTCTCGTAATATATTCGACATAAACTGTGTCCCTTGGTCACTAAGAATCTCATTCGGAATCCCCAGTCTTGAAAAGATTGTCACCAGTGCTTCCGCGACCGTTTCAGCTCTGATATTTTTTAAAGCTATGGCTTCTGGATATCTAGTGGCATAGTCCATGCAAATTAATATCCACTTATGACCTCTTTTTGATGGTGGAATGATTTCTCCGATAAGATCTACTGCCACCCGTTGAAAAGGACTCTGGATAATTGGCATCTTTCCCAAGGGCACCGGTCTTATCCTTCCTTTATCTATTGTTTTTTGGCAAATCTCGCAAGATTTACAATATCTTGTAACCCGAGCACCCAAACCAGGAAACCAAAATACTTGCAACAATCTACTCTTGGTTTTTTCGATACCCAAATGACCCCCCATAGCACTATCATGTGCTAGTAAAAGCGCATTATTAATACACATTTCTGGTAGTACTAGTTGGTTTAAAACTCTATTAGGATCCTTTTTGAATCTTCTGTATAATAGGTTTCTTTTGACCACAAAACCAATTGACTGGCTTGGATCATGATTTGTATAGGCTTGTTCCCAATATTTGGCCAATGAAATATCCTTTTTTTGACTTTTCTCGAATTCCTCGGAAGACAATAAATCCTGTAGAAGTGAGGTTTTTAATTGTTTCTCTTGTTCATTCTTTTTTGAAGATTGAAGCCGAGTAACAGCAACTGCTCCCACTACTTCTGGAGTCGAGGGTGGGGCACCACGTTTGGTTACATTACCTAAAATAAGGTCGCAAATCAGATTTTCCATGCAGACAACTTCGGTGGTCCTTTTAAAGTACTCCGTATTGATCTCAACTACAGCTGTAGGGACGACGCGGATTGTTCCATCCATCAGAATGCAGCGTCTAGATCTTCCCGTCATTTGATCAGGATGTACCAAGGCTTTTTTTACAACTACCGAAGTACAGCCGTGTCTCTTAAAGCTTTCACCGGTATCCCGTTGACCGATCCGTATACAAAGCTAAGTTCTCCGTCATTGTGATAACAGGCATCGGCAATGACCGGTAACTTACAACCACAGCTCAGCTCTAGTTCTTCCAACGTACCATCCAGAATCATTACAGCACAAGTACTGTTTGTGTTCTTACACGTTGCACTTCTATTTTCCTGACGGTCAGTGATTTTTGAACTAGCCTGACGACAATCCTTCGCCATATGGCCCAGCTTATTGCAATTGTAACAGCGTGGTCCAACCATTCCCGAGTCAGAGTCTGGTTGACCACGATTTCCGCTAATCCTGCTTGCGTTCTCGACTTTTGCCAAGCTTTTGACTGGGTGAGCTTGATTGTACTTGTTGACCCAGCGACTCAGCTCATTGACGTCACCGCTTTCTTTCTCCAACAAATACTCAGCCATTCCCGAGGGACACTTTCCAAAGAACTGCTCTTTTAGGAACAAAAACAAATAGTTTTTTGTACCCGCGAGATCCACCCAGCGCCTGAGGTAACTATCTAGTCACACCAGATACTGTTCCCAAGTCTCTTCTGGTTCAAGCTTTGACTCTCGAAACTTTATTCGGTAGTCTTCTGCCGACTTCCCAAAACGGCGAAGCAGTGCCTCTTTTTTTGTTAGGGCCTCTAATTCCAGCTTTTTCAATTCCAATTCATGCTGGCGTTGTTCGCGCTCACGTAGAAATTGAAGTTCTCGTTCTCGTTCCCGTTCTTGCTGAGCCTTTTTTTCCTCCCGCTCTTTTTGTCGCTCGGCCCGCTCTCGACAGTCTTCGACATACTTCAGCAGCGCCCCACCAGAAAAGCCAAGCTTTTCTCCGTTTGCTGTATATTCAGCATCAGTGGACATCTTTGCTAAATCAAAAAAAAATTCGGTCACTTGTGATCAAATAACTTCAGAAAAATATATTTACGGATGAAAATGCGTAAATACGTCAGGGTCACCAATGTAAACGTCGAGGAATATGCTTTCTAGCGATTCGTAACGTTAAAGTCGAAGTTATTTATAACACAATATTTCTCGAATTTATTTTAACTTAATTATTCTTTTTTGAATATAATCTTTTAACTGGACTCAAATAAAACTGAATTATCTCACTTTGTAGAAATTCGCACGGTTCTAACAAATCTTTTGTTAATTCCAATTTCTCTCTGCAGCACGTCTCTTCAAACTTTTATTATCTTCTCAAACACTCAACTTTTAACATACTGTCTAAATTCTCAAAATTCATGCACAAAATAATATTTCCAATCTCAACATTAAAAATCCGGAAAAAGATATATATATATATATATATATATATATATATATATATATATATATATATATATATATATATATATATATATATATATATATATATATATATATATATATATAAATTCCTAGATAAAAAAATAATAAACACACACACACGTACACACATACATATATATAAATATATATATATATATATATATATATATATATATATATATATATACATATACATATATATATGACTTATTGTTTCGACATATCCAATAATAATAAAATGCACACATAATAAAATAAAATAAACAAATACTATGAAAATACGTAAGATAAATCATCTTCATCTTACACACACAAAAAACCTCATTTTTTTTATTTCTTTCAATAAATAAAAAACAAGTCTAAAAAAGTTTTTATACTATTGGTAATATCGTAACATTTGGTGTCAGTCAGAAGTGGGATTTGAAAAATAGGTTTTTAAAGTATTGGAAGAACTTTCCGTGCCTGAGTTGAAGTGGGAGCTAAAAAACGGAGACTGAACAGTAAAGAAGGACAGTCCGAGATCGTGGATTGTCTCCAGACAGTATTGCAGAGCAATTGTTTTGATCCAAAAAAACAAGTTTGGTACGAATGAAGACTTCAAAAACGTTTTAAATGATCGGATAGCGGCTATGAATTAAGAAAAAAACCGACAAGAAAGAAAACTTTGAAAGAAAATTTTTTCCACGATTCTAGGCTTATTGCACGTTTTGAAAATTTTAACTGTACAATATGAATGCAATGAAAAAGCCCTTGGTGAGACCAAGAAACTTGTGTTTAATTTATAGTAGGTACAATCAATAAAAAAAATAAATGTTTACGTTAAATATGCTTTAATTATAGACATGTCTGCTGTGTTTATCTTCACTTGGTATGGGTGTGTCTGGAACTAACAGTAGAAACGTTTTTTTACCTATAAAAAGCTCTTTCCTACATCTGATCAAATTAATGCTTATCTCAATGAATCACTACGCAAAACATTTAAATCTCAAAACTTCAAAACAAACTCCAATGACTGGCCACAAAATCTATATATATAAAAATGAATGTTTGTGTATATGTATGTATGTATGTATATAGGTATGTTATTTATGCATTGCTACACCATTCATCCGATCGTAATGAAATTTTCACACAACCTTGAGAGTCAAGGGGAATCAAATATAGAGAAAAAAATTTTAAATCCGTCACAAAATGAGCGGAGCGGGTGAGCGAGCGGGAACTATATATATATATTTATTTAATTGCGTATGTATGTGTGTATGCATGTATGTGTATGTGCATGTATGTGTGTCTGTGTTTGTGTTTATGTATGTATGTATGTATGTATGTATGTATGTATGTATGTATGTGTTTTTTACAATATTTCGGCACTAAATGCTAATTCAAAGTATGTATGTGTGTGTATGTATCTATGTATGTATGTATGTATGTATGTATGTATGTATGTATATATGTATGTATGTATGTATGTATGTATGTATGTATGTATGTATGTATGTATGTATGTATGTATGTATGTATGTATGTATGTATGTATGTATGTATGTATGTATGTATGTAGAATCGGATCTAGGGGGGAACTGAGAGCGAAAAAATGAGCGGGTAAGCGACGGGGAACGGATAACGACCGGGAGTGGGAGCGCAAGCGGGAAGGAAACGGGAGCGAAAACGAAACGCATTAGGTAAACCTCTGAAAACCCCGGGCAACGCCGGGTGCCCCCGCTAGTAAATTATAAAACTTTCTTGACCATTGATCAATGTTCTCAATGGTATGGGATTCTGTCGTTTTTAATTTATATTGTGCTGATTTTTACACACTTTTACTTAACTTGACTTCTCTGTCTGTCTATCTGTCTGTCGTCAAATTTTGCAATCGATTAAACTAACTTTCCGATGAGCTAGAGATTTTAAAATTTAAACATACCTCCGAACTAATTAATAATGCATTTTATCAAGTTTTCGGATCGATTGGACAAAATTTATTTAAATAATTATTTGTGATATTTTCGACAAACTAATTATTGTCTATGCTAATATGTTTATTGTTAATGTAGTAAAAAAATATAAAAGTGTGTTTTTAAAAAACTTTGTTTTTGTTTCATTTGTTAAAAATAAAACTGCTTATTGACTCAAAACTTGAATAATTTGATAAAATAAATCTGTTTAATGCAATTGACTCATGTTTACATGTTTACTCACCGCCTTTCAACGTCGTGCTTTTTACGGTTGTTTTTCTTTGTTCAAACATATTCCGTGATAATTTTCTTCTGATAATTCAATGCTATCATGGATTTCAGATTTCGGGTTAGCATTGGTATTATTAAAAAGTCAACAAAAGGTTTACCGTATTTTTACGCATATAACAAGCACTCTGACGTGACTGGAAAAGTCATAAAAAAGAATGCTGCTCTACTATTCAAAACGTTTAAATATGTGAAACGTATTTTTAAAAAAAGTTATTACACTAAATATAAGAAACTAACGGGGTACCCGGCGTTGCCCGGTGGTTTTAGAGGTTTTTCTATCGTTTTTCACTCTCACTTCCGTTTTCTTCCACGCTTGTTCTGCCGTTCCTGGTCGCATTCCCGTTTCCGCTTTAATTACGATCGGATAAATGGTGTAGCAATGCATAAAGGACATACATACAGTCATTTTTATATATGTAGACTAGCGGGGTGCCCGGCGTTGCCCGAGCCTTTTAGAGATTTTTCGATCGTTTTTCTCTCTCGCTCCCGTTTCCTTTTCCGCTTGCTCTCAAGCTTCCTGTCGCTTTCACACACAAAATTTCATAAAAATCGGTTCAGCTGTTTCGGAGGAGTTTGAAGTCATATATTTAGATTAAACGTATAAATCAGGTCAGAGATAGAGTCCTGGTTTTGATATATTTACTTTGGAGATTTTGAGCCTGGGCTTCATGTCTGATCTCATTTATTTCATAAAAGCAACAAAACCTCCTTCATCCAAAATGCCGAAAACGATACGATGAGGAATGACAAGAAGTGAAACGATTGTTAACTCGTTTGCCCTTTTCAGGGCAGGACACCAGTTCAGACTAACATGACCGGCGTGTTGCTATGCATTTATAAGTAATACACATAACACACTGCACACACTGCAGCCTATTTTTACTACTAAAGCATTGTCAGTGTTATCTCATAACCTACTTCATATATCTTTTAGATTTAGTTTTGCAAAAGTATGGTGTTTAGCTGAATAAAATTATTATTACTTTTAATACTAATAATTATTATTATTATTTACAGAGCAAATATTTGCTGTTAAGCGTTAAAAAATTTCTATGTAATAGTTTTTTTTAATTATTTTTTAATATGTAAAAAATTACTGATAAGCTTGTATTTTTGTTATGGCCGAGTTTTTGCATTTCCTTATTATTATATGTCATTAAGTAAGTGGTTAGGTTCTAGCTTTATATAATTTATGCAAACAACCATTATAATGAACTTTGTACTTTTTGTATACTGTAGAGTAAATATTTGAAATTGAAAAAAAACAAAACAAAAAACATCCCACATTTTTGAAATCAGATAAGAGAGTATGAAGTGTTTCTACGAAACCAATTGAATTAATTGAAAACCTATGAAGTAAATACGTCGACTTGAAAACAACACTTTTTTAAATAAACATTTGAAGGAGAAAATCTTATATAAAAACACCGTTGACGTTTAACCTGCTTCAGAGATTTGCAGAAATAGCAAAAATGATCTTTTTTGCAATATTTTCACTGTTCCTCGTCACACATGTGAACGGCGACGCCACGTGCGACATCAGCAACAACGAGAACCGATTCGACTGCTATCCGGATTCAATCGGTGTCACCAGGGACCTCTGTGTCGAAAGGGGATGCTGCTGGCAGGACAAAGACAGGCTGGCCGGTCAGGCGCACTGCTTCTATCCGACAAATTATCCTTCTTACGACGCCATATCATGGCAGGCAACGACTTATGGCTATGAAGCTCACTTGGTCAAACGAGGCAGTAGTCGCTGGCCAAATGATGTCCGAAACCTGACCCTCAACATTTGGTTTGAATCTAAGACCAGAATTCATTTCAAGGTATTTTTAATTTTGTGTTTACAATTTGAATTTTATATAACGTTTATATAAATATTTATTATGTAGATAAATGTATCTAGTCTAAATTTGTGTCCCACGTTATCGGTGAAATTTCATAACTGTTACAAATTGTTTGGTGTTAAAATTGCAGTAATATGATTTCAATGTTATATTATGTACTACAGTTAATTCCAGATTTCAATTTTTTATGAAGGCTATTTATTACGACTTAATATAAACTGATACATGACACATGTACATTTATTTCAGATTGTTGACTCTGACAAGGTAAGGTATGAAGTTCCCATTCAGATGCCTGCAATCCCGTCAACAAAATCAGCAGAAACTGATTACAACGTTGAATATGTGGCGTCTCCGTTTGGACTGAAAATCACGAGAAAATCAACCGGCGCTGTTCTGTAAAGAAATTTATTTCAATTTATTGAAACGTTTCAAATTGTTTCTTACATTTCGACTTGGATTTGTATTTCTCTCAAATATTTTAAAATTAAACAAGATTCAAATAAAAATAATCTTCCGCAAGTGTTCACAGTGAATGATAATTGTGGTTTATTTTCTTCTATTTACAGATTTAATTCCATAAACAGCAAAGCCCCGTTGATTTATGCCGATCAGTTCATTCAGATAACAACAGGTCTGAGCAGTCCTTACGTTTATGGAATTGGAGAACATCTCGGTCCGATGCTGATCAGTGCTACGAAGTACAACCGCTTCTTCTTGTGGGCGAAAGATCAGTACCCCAAGGTACTTCATCGATTTAATTGTTTTCAACTTTAGACGTATTAAAATAAAATACTAGTTATTATATTTATTTCTACATATTGAGTTTTTATAAAAAAAAATCAATTTAGGTTGACGACAACTTGTACGGTTCTCATCCGTTTTACATCAACATGGAAGACGGAGGAAACGCTCACGGCGTCTTCTTACTTAATAGCAACGCCATGGGTAAGCAAAATACTATCTCATTATGGGGTTATACTTCAGGGTAACTGACGGCCCGTTTTTTTCGTAAATGCAACGTGAGAGCCAGGTTATTAATGAATCACTTGACAGAATTAGATTAGATTTTCATAGTCTTGCAGAATAAAAAATTCAATTTATAAAAATTCAATTTACATATCTTGATCTCATCATCAGTTGATAAGATTTTGATTTGAAGGGTTTTGAAAAAAAAGTGTGAAGGGTTTTGAGAAAAAAAAGGTTTTCTATGAAGGGTTCTCGACGAAATCATTTCAATCAAAGTTTTCAATAGGTTTTCGAGTGTTTGTCAATACTCTTGTCTGTTTTTATTTTATTTGCTCACACATCCCGCTACAAACAATTTTTTGTGATTTCTCCAGACGTTGTGGTTCAGTCAGATCCGGCCATCACTTTTAGAACCATTGGTGGAGTCCTTGACTTTTACATCTTCACTGGTCCCTCGGCAGAGGAAGTGGTTACTCAATATGTACAGTCTATTGGACTTCCTGCTTTTCCACCATATTGGAGTCTGGGCTTCCACTTGTGCCGTTACAACTACGGCAACATTACAAAGATGCGACACATAATACAAAGAAACAGAGAAATCGGATTCCCTTATGTAAGTCGACTAGTTGAGAATGAATGCATTATCTGTTGAGTTCTGTTTTAAAATTGCTCGTGATTTGTTCTGCTTAATATCAAACTACATTTCGTACACGGCGATGTGTTATTCATTCAGTCGGTCAATCGGTTGATTTGCTTTACAGTTATAATTTTGTTTTAAAAATGTAGAACACAATACTCGGTTAACCTTACAGGAAGTGCAGTGGGCTGATATTGATTACATGGACGAAAAGAAAATATGGACCTACGATTTAGCCACGTTCAACGGACTGCCTGATCTTGTTGATGATCTTCATGAAAATGATCAGAAATTTATCGTAATTGTGGTATGTTGAACAACTTTTTAATAATAATAAATAAAACTTCATAAATATAAAACAACACCGCTCTGATAGCTCTGGCACGCAGTTTTGATATAGGTTATTGTTTTCTAAAGTGGTTAGGTAATATTTAGTTATGATTCAATATTTTGTCAATAAATGCTGAAATTTGATTAAATTAAGTTTATGACGTTTTGTAGGATCCAGGTGTTGCCATAGCACCAGGAGATTATCCTGCATACGACAAAGGTCTGGAAATGAATGTTTTTATTAAAGACCACGCTGGAGAGGTTCTTGAAGGAAAGGTCAATGTTTAATTTATAAGACACTTAAATAGAATTAAAAATTCGAATTCAATATAAAAAACCGCTCTTATCGCCGGATCCGCTTTCAAACCTCCTGAGACTGAAATCATTAATTCATTATTTGTGCTAAAAGGTTTGGCCTGGATTAACAGTTTTTCCTGATTTCACTCACCCCAATGCTACTGAATGGTGGTACAAGGACACCGAAGAATTTTATAAAACTTTGCCATATGACGGCTTGTGGATTGTAAGTTGAACTTTGAACAATTTTAATTAACACTCAACCTCACAAACCTGCCGATATTGAAAACAATGACATTAAAACTAAAAATTTAACTAGGACATGAACGAACCAGCCAGCTTTGTTGACGGATCAACAAGAGGATGCAGCGGCAACCAATTGGACAACCCTCCTTACGTGCCTGGTCATTTTTAGATTTACTTTTTGCTTACGTAGTACTCATTAACAAAGTTTTAAATGTTGAGTTGTGTATGCAATTTTATTGTTACAGGAATCTATCCGGGTGGCAAATTGGAACTCAAAACAGTGTGTCCATCTGCACAACAATACCTGTCGTCCCACTACAATCTCCATAGCATGTACGGCCTACACGAAGCTATTGCTACTGACAGGTATTTTAGCTATTTGTCTACTACATGTATGCTAATAAAATTATTAACGTTATAATGTTTTCTTGATATTTCAGTGCCGTTAGACGTGTTCTTAAAAAGAGAACGTTGGTCGTTTCAAGATCAACTTTTCCAAGCTCTGGAAAATACAGTCAACATTGGTCAGGAGATATTCAGTCCTCATGGGAAGATTTGTACTTCTCAATTCCATGTATGCTGAATATGACGTTTTCAGTTAATCGCATTGCACTGAGTCCTAATTTATTTTTTGAAAATTCAAATTTTTTTACAGCAATTATTTCCTTCCAATTCTTCGGCATTCCTTTCATTGGAGCTGATATTTGTGGCTTCAGAGACCACACAACAGAAGAACTTTGCGTCAGATGGATGCAACTTGGTGCTTTTTATCCTTTCATGCGTAACCACAACGACGATACAAGCATTGTATGTACAAAAAAACTAACGATTCACAATAAGCATTTTTTATTGGTGTCGTTTTTATTTATAATTATTTTTACCAAAATTAATTTTTCCATTTTTTTCAAAGGACCAAGATCCAGCAGCATTCAGCTTATCAGCTCAAACTGCCATGAAAGAAGCGACAAAATTGAGGTACACCCTCCTGCCTTACTTCTACACGCAATTCTATCACAGTCATCTCACCGGAGCTCCCGTTGTTAGGCCACTATTCTTCCTGTATGTTTATCAATATTTTTAATTAATTTTCTATTCAAATTAATAAAATACTCAATTGAAATTTAACAAATTTTTACAAAATCTTAAAAAAATACAATTTTAAAAGTTGTTTGCAGCATCTTCCTTTGATAGCATAAACTTGTATAGATAAACAATATCAGATGTATTATTTAACAAAGATTTGTTTAAAAAACTGATTTGTAGGTAATAAATTACTTTTAATTGATTTATTAACTAGATATCCAACAGATGTCGAGACTTACCACATTGACAAGCAATTTGTCTGGGGTGATTCAATTCTTGTTACACCTGTTCTCACAAAGGTCAGTTCATTAAATTCATTCAGGCATCCTCATTCATAACGCCAATCAATAATGAACGCAATGGCTTTTGTAATTTAGAACGCCAAGAATGTCTGGGGTTATTTTGGTCGAGGACTCTGGTACGACATTAGTACAGGCTCGGTTATTAGGGGCTCAGGAAAGTATCATGACCTCCCAGCTCCCATGGATAAAATAAACGTACACGTTAAAGGTGGTGTCATCATACCGCAACAAGATGCTCGTGTGACAATCACCCAAGCGTTAGTTCTGTTTTTGTTTTCAGTTTTGTATCCCTCGTATTAATAAGTCACCACCGGTCTTGATTGATTGATTGCTTGAATGTTGGCAAACCTTGAAAGTGAAAATTAACTAACTTCCCGTCATCTAATCAAGCTGAAATTTGAAATATTGGCTCGCTCTTCATGACGTAGTTTAAAAGGTTTTTGAAAAAAACGTAATTAAAAATAATACTTATCTATATTTTAAAACAAATTAAATACAATTAAATAAATGTTTACATATATAAATTCAGAAAAATGTCATTTTAAAATAATTGTTTTTTGCAATAAATGAAAAGCCGGCAAATCCAGAAATAATGGAGTTTTTTTTAAAAAACCTGGTTTTACGGCTTACTATTTACTCTCTAATTGCGTAACTTCATCATGAATGCTTGTTTTTTTCTAAATGGTTTGTTTATTTAAACAGATCTTCATTTAATTTGTAATTAATATTATTAATATATGCTTATAGACATAGTGTGCAAAATTTAATATAAAACTTTTGTAAATATTTTGTATGTATATATATAAGCAAATTTTAAAAAGGTTTGTCAGCATATTCACACTTTATCAAATATGAAAAAAACTGTATTCCAAACTAAAATATGATCATCCTTACTTGGTCTGTTACGATATGTATGCAGTATAACAATCAAATTGGGTTCCATGATTAAAAAGTTAAATATGAACATTAAATAATTTGACTTCCTTGTTTGACTTCTCGATCAATAGCCGAAAGACTGGATTCAAGCTTCTAGTGGCACTGGACGATCAGAAGAATGCCAAGGGAGAACTGTTTTGGGACGATGGAGAATCTTTAGGTTTCTAATATGAGTTTTAAATATATTTATGTAAACCAAGCGATTATTAGTTTTGATCTAGGTTGGTATTTACTACTGCTAAGATAAATGAAATGAATTATTAACCAGATTATATGCATTTGTTGCTGATATTGAATTTTCTATATTAGTATAAAAATATGTATTTAATAAATATAAAAACCCTAATTGAAATTATATAACCATTTCAGATTCAGTTGAGAAAAATCTGTATTCGCTCATCAAATTCAACGTTAAAGACGTCAGTTTAAATTTCTGTATCTCTATTATGTATATATATATATATAACTAATTTATCTCCATGTATAATGTACATACTTAATTTATGTAAATGTATAATGTATATAACTGGCTTGTATGCATATATGCATTCGATATCAAACTATCATAACTCCTGTAATTTTCATGTAGAACGTATTGACTAATGAAGCGGTTGCCAAAGGATACACACAAGGTGGCTTTAAATTGAAAGAGGTAACAATATTTGGAGTTGAGCTGAAACCACTGCAAGTTAAAGTCGATGGTGTATCTGCATCGTACGAGTACACTGAGGAGACTGAAGTACGAAGCTTTTTTTACCATTTCTAAATTTGGTTTACAATAATAAAACTAATACCTAATAATTGCTTTTCAACTAAAAAGTTATAAACTCTAATATATCTAATTAGTAAAATTAAGTACTTTTGTCTTTTACAGGTTCTGAAAATCCTTTATTTGAATCTGAATATTCTTAATGAATTCAAAATCACATGGGAGTAGAAAGTTTATCAAATAAACATGATTAGTTGTAAACATTTTTACTGTTTTCCAAATTTCGTTATCTTGTGCTTGAAATTGACCTGATTGGTTTTTGAAAAATATTAAGTTTATCTCAAATTTTGTTTTTTTATTCATATATGTTTGTATTTTTTAGTAAAAGGTGTGTTTTTATTCAGCTAATAAATTAGCGAAACAATTCAAAGGTGTTGCAGCCGTTAACGTAGGGTTCGGTTCGATAATAATCGCAGTTCAATCAATCGATCAATCAGTCAATTTCAATTTATAAAGAGGTTTTCAAGAGCCCTCGGTTACAAATTGACCGTAAAGGAAGGTTTTCAGCCCATGGCGGAAAAAAACGAGAGACGAAGACTTAGTGAAAAAAAGTGGAAGAGAATTCCAGAGAAGAGAAGAAGAATAAGAAAAAGATCGATTGGCGAAAGAGTACTTTACCGTTAAAAATATTTAAAACCTAAAGCTGATTATCATATTTAAGTACAGGAAAAGATTCCCAGTGTTTTATTTTTATAATTGGTATGGTACTCCGCTGACTCAATAAGTTTACAAAATTAAAAACAAACAAACAATTTAAAGGTCAAGGTTGCATATTATATTAGAAGAAAAAAATAATTCTAGTGTTTCTGTACTTAAAAAAGCTCTCCAATCAATCAGACTTAGTCCACAAATTGAAAAAATCTGTCACCCTGGGCCGTGTTTAGGGCAACCAACACCCCCCCCCCAATGCCCGAAGATGCCCAGGAGCCTTATCATTTATATGAAACCATCTTTTAAAATATGACACTATAGTCCTCCTAATATGTTAAATTTAAATAAGCATGTGTGTTTTCATTTGTACCCAAGAATGCATATATAAAAACTTCTTTGCTTATCTTAACGTCGATGACATAATAGAAAAAAGCTCTCAGAGCCATTTTTGAAGCCTGTAGGGGAATAGGACTTGATTATTTAAATATGTCGGGGCAAGGCATGTGATAGTGAATCTAATATGAAGGGAACAAGGCTGCCAAAAGATAGCATGAGCTCCGGGAAAATACTTAACCCTGCCCTATTCAAAACTTTATACAAACTTCTCTCTTTCAAATTCTCATGTTTTTTCCTGCAAAGCGACGGGGAGTGGGAAAGCGACCGGGAACGAGAAACAAGCGGGAACGGGAGAGCGACCGGGAGCGTGAGAGCAAGCGGGGAAAGAAACGGGAGCGAGAGAGAAAAACGATAAAAAAACCTTTAAACACCCCGGGCAACGCCGGGTACCCCGCTAGTGTCACCATAAAAACTTAATAGATTGTGAAAAAAACAGTGCCATTACATCATCTGAGGCAAGTTCATTCTGTTCATCGTGATTTAGCCAACTCTTTTCTGAAAAATTTTTGAAAAATTGGTGGGCCCTTGTTGAAAATATAGAATTCCAGAGCAATTAACACGATGGACATAGATGTGTATAACTTTATTGAAACACATACAACAATAAGCAATACAATTATAACAAACAACAGTAAGATTAAAAAACAACAGGAAACATAGATAGTTTTATCATAGATTGCATAACATCGAAATTACAAATACAATTTCAACAACCCTCAGAACAAGTCCCCCCCCCCCCCCAAAGGTTTTGCTGAAATAACGTCTCTGACCGATTGTGCTACTAGCAGGTATAGCGAATTATGAATTTTTTGTTTAAGCGTCTAATAAATATATTCAAATGAAAAAATATTGTATTTTATTTGTCTCATAACTATCATAAATGAATGTCTCTTACATTTTAATAACTCTAATAACACTGAAGTAATTTACTATTTAGGTTGTGTGATCAGTGTGATTTTTTAAAACAAATGAATATATCTTGAATTTTATTTTACTTTTGGTGCTTTTAAAGCCATATGAGTCTGTTAGGACCATGAGTATCAAGCCTATATATGTGTACTCTTTTCATTCTGAGCGGTATAAGTATGCCATTTGTTGCATACAAACAAACGGAAACCAAACGAGTTTATTAAAATGAAATGTATTAAGTTGATTGTAGTGAATGTTATATCCTACTGATGTTTTGAAAAATCGGTTAAACCTTTTTCGTATAAATGACTATGGCCCTGATTCGGCCAATTATAACATTAAGAAAAATTTTATTCCTAAAAAACGAGTTTCCTGAATCAATAAAAATCAAGTTATATTTTTTTAACTTTTTCTTGTCACAAATCTTACAAAAGTCATATCAGTGAATTTCAAACAAAAACAAGTACATGGAGAAAAGCGATGGTTTAATCTTCGTTGTCCCAATTTATCAATTAAAACCATCAAGAATTTAAATGAACACAATAGAACAATTATATATTTTTTAAATCTATAAAACGAACTTAAAACCAAACATCCAAATTAACTTGGATGACTATCACCTACTGATTGAAGGACGTATCACATTATGATGGTCAACAAAATAAATACAAATCAAAATTGAGCTCCGCAATTATGAAAACACGATTTAAAAATAATACTTTTTAAACCGCAGCTGAAAAATCAACTGCGATGAAAATAAATAATTAATAACGAGATCAAATAGACACATCCCTATTCCTATCCTAATAATTCAGTAGTTCAGTGTTTATGATAAACAAAAGCATTCATCACAGGAGGCTTGATTGGTCCCTCATAATTCTTTGTATGGCTCTATCTTATTCAATTTCTTCAAAGGTTTTCTATCTTCACTTTTAATCACCCTCTGTTGTACTTCTTCCTTGATTCGTTGACTTATACATTTTGGACTGATGAAGAGACTCTTGAATTTAGAAATTTCGGGGTTGTCTCTTTTGTATGCTGCGTCACTTTGTCTGTGCAGGAATTTGTTAACTATTTTCAATTCCTCCATTTTATCACTTTTAGGTCGATCGTTAAGAGGTGAAATTGAGATGGGCGGAGTGGCAATCGAAGGTGAGGAAACTCTCCTCCATGGGCTATTATTAGCTTTTTTAAGAAATTCACATTCGTTCTCACGGTTGTCAGAATTGGTCACGTGCAGTGCCAAATTCTTTTCCGAGTAGATCTCCAGAAGTTTTTCGGCCCTGAACAGACATTAAAAAATACAGTTTAATGATGACAAGTGAACACATTCAAGACTTAAAAATGCTTCCTTATTTCTAAAACAGTTTGTACAACTTGAATTAAAGAGACGACCTTGATCAATGATTATGTCTTAAAAGATCTACACAATAATTGTTTGCAATAACTAAAAACATAGTTTAAGGAGGGAAGGAGCATCTAATGCTATTCATCGGAGTCATCCTCCACACCTAATTTTTAACTTCTGATTATAATTTTATAACATAAAAATTGTCAAAATATTTTAAAGTTGATAGTTTTTTTTACAAACTTTTATTTAGGTTACAATCTCTGTTTGTGTGTGTGTGTGTTTGTGTGTGTGTGTGCATGTGGCTTTCTCTGTACACAAATCTTGCAAGTGAAATTTAAGCAGCTTTTTGACTAGCTAGGAAGCTGAAACTTTCAGCATAGCTTTATATTGGATGACAATACATGATTCAATTAAAAAAAAAACAACGTAATTTGAACATTTTTAGTATACATACACACATACACACATCGAGTGTATTTGAAATCAAAGTTTGTGTTAAAAAACTCGTTTTTTCTTTACTTGTTTTACAAACTTTTATTTAGGTTACAATCTCTGTTTGTGTGTGTGTGTGTGTGTGTGTGGCTTTCTCTGTACACAAATTTTGCAAGTAAAATTTAACCAGCTTTTTGACTAGCTAGGAAGCTGAAACTTTCAGCATAGCATTATATTTCGTATTTCTAAATCGAGTGTATTTAAAATCAAAGTTTGTGTTGATAAACTAAGGAAAAAACTCCTATACTTGTTTTATAATTAATAAATAACTAGAATACATTTTCTAACCAAATATATAGACATCATAATGTTACGACTCAGTCACTTAACATGCTATTAGTTGTTTGTCTAAAAAAAACAATTACTTACTTGGATATTCGATCCTGAGCCTTAATTTCTGCAGCTTTCAGATTACACTCTCTGACTAAAACAAACAAAATTATTTTAAAAAAACTTTAAAAAACTTCATCACACAAAAGATACACCAATTTCATTTTTTTAAATAATTTTAAAGCTTGATTATAACACAAAATTCAATACTCAAAAAGTATCAAAATTCAAGAATTTTGTAATTCAAAATAAAATTTTAAACAATATATAAAAGGAAGAAAAATTAATTAATCATTAGCATATTAAATATCATTCTCACCACTCAGCATTGTTAATTTTTTCTTCACTTCATGGACAACATTTTTCAATTCATCATTTAAATTCTGCAAATTACAGGCTTTATCTTCTAGTTCAGCTTTCAACGAAGCATTTTCTTGCCTCAATTTATGGACTTCATCGTTGACCAACGCTGAAAGAACTTCTGATGTAACATTGGCCTGACTGACAGTGTTAGGCAAAGAACTACAATTTTTAATTTCATTTCGCCTAAAAAGAGCATCTATAGATGGCCTCTTGTTTACCTGGAGAATTTAAAAGTGGATTAAAATAACAAAGTTAACTTTTCTACTTACATCGAGTAATTATCATGGAAGAATGATATATAAACTAAAAAACTATATTTTATGTTTTTTTAGAGACATTTGATTGCCCTAATGTCAACAAGGCTCGCTCAAGATTGTACAAAAATATTCTTAATCTCTAAAGTGTGCATCTCAAAAACAAACTTTTTACTCTAATTTCTTTATAGATAACAATTTTTTTTATAAATTAATGACAAACATAATAAGTAATTTTAGAAGTATAATTACTTCAAATTTCTAAAAGACAGTGTTGACCAAAACAATGGTGGCTAACAAAAAATATCCTAATTTAAAAACCAATATTTAAACAAAACAGAAAGATGGTTTAAAATCACATAACCAACATCAACAGTCAGGAGTGAGTAGATGAGATGACGAAGATCGAAAGAATAAACATCTGGAATGGGATCGAAACGTCCTGCACATATTTTAGTTGCAAGTTCCATTTGGTTTCTGGCTGAAAAAGGTGGTTTGAGGCAGCAAAGCTCGTACAGGAGACAACCGAGAGCCCAAATGTCGCACTTCTCGTTGTATTCCTTTCCTGATACTTGCTCCTTTGTATTATTATAATTAGTATTATTACTGAAAGTAATGGTGATTAATGACATTTAACATAAATAAAGTCCAATAAAGTTGTCAAACAAAATTGATTAAAAATAAAATCATTTTAAAAGAATAATTTATGAAAAAATCATTTCTACTACTAATCAAATACAACTACCAGATCCTATTAAATCTGCCGATTTTTTATTTGAGAATGAAAATTCCTCACGGGAGACATATATAACGGAGTTCCAACGTATGTTTTAGCGAAACTGAACTCGTGATTCAAGACTCTTGCAATCCCAAAATCCCCAAGCTTAACATTGAGCTGTGCATCGAGAAATATATTAGCAGGTTTCAAGTCCCTGTGAAGAATCAATTTTCCACATGCGCTCCTCGAATGACACTCTCTTATGGCGTCTGTCAACTGACGACAAACCTTCCACACAAAACTTTCTTCGATATTATGGCTTGGATAAAAAAAAAAACATCTATTGTGTTTATAATAATGCAATAAAGGTAATATGCTTAAAATAATCAGGAAACAAATACAAATTTATTTAAATGAGCCTAAGCATAAACTACCAAATAATTCAATGTTAATATGACAACAGCAGATTCAAAAATATGTTAGTCATATAATTTAGAATAAAAAAGTTATAAAAAGATAACAATAATAACCCTTCGTTCTTTGCTTGTTTAATATAAGATGCCAAATCACCATTTTCACAATATTCCATTATGAGAAAGAGAGTAGACCTCTTTTTATCTATAATTCTATCAACATATTTCACAATGTTTTCATGCTTAAATCCACGTAATAAATTCGCTTCAGAAATCAGCATCTTCTTTTCTAACTCATCTGCAGATGAAAAGTCCAACTCTTTCCACACAAAAATCTAAAATAAATACAATCGAGCAAACATTATTTAAGTTAAATATTATAGGATGTGAAGATACAAGTTGTGGTGAGTATTAATTTGCTATTTATAACAGACCAATTACTTTTATTTGAACAAAAATGAACTTGGAGAAAGTTCATTAAATGCTTTCTGAATTTTTGTTAAAATTCTTGTGAAAAAATTTATTGCTGACATCTGAAAGATATTCTGAGAAGAGGGTACAAACTTTACGTGGCTTTTTTATGACTAAAATAATTATAAAATTAAAAATATAGTATATACAAAAATATCCATAAAAGTACACAGAATAGTAAAATAGAGTGCATATATTTATTTTTAATAAAAATTCTTTAGCCAAGAGTGAACAGATTTACTTAGTGACATAAATATATATATATATATATATATATATATATATATATATATATATATATATATATATATATATATATATATATATATATATATATATATATATATATATATATATATATATATATATATATATATATATATATATATATATATATATATATATATATATATATATATATATATATATATATATATATATATATATATATATATATATATATATATATATATATATATATATATATATATATATATATATATATATACAGTGATGGGCACTTTAACTACTGTAGTTGTAACTACTGTAGTTATAACTACATTTATAGTAGTTACATGGTAGTTATAACTACTTTTGTTTTTGAGTAGTTGCCATGTAGTTATAACTACTTTTATGATCTAGTTTGGTAGTTATAACTAGTCTAACTACTTTGACTTAGCGCTGTAACAAAATTATTAAAAAGCCAGATAATTTAAAAATATAATCTAAAGCATCGAATGTTCAATCACTGAAGGATTATCCATTTGTAGAATGAGCTTTCATATAAGCCAATTCTACTCTTCCAAGCATGGCTGGTATGATTTTGACACCTCGACGGTGCAAAATGAGTGACACTTTATTTGACCGTATGGTTTTTCTGAAAAGCCGTTCCAGTTTTAACAAATTTTGAACTTTGTCATTCAACCTTTATGTATCAATAAACACTTTGTTTTTCTAAAATTTGCTTAAAAATACTTTGTTTTTCTTATATTTGCTTAAAAATACTTTGTTTTTATTATATTTGTTTAAAAATACTTTTTTTTTATTATATTTGCTTAAAAATACTTTGTTTTTATTATATTTAGTTAACAATCATTATTATTCTTTAAAAAAAATTATTAAATGCAAATTTATTTTTTGTTTTTATATCTTACAGTACATGTTTTATAAATATACGAGTAGTTAAAAAGTAGTTGGAAAGTAGTTAACTACTTTAGTAGTAGTTAAGAAACTAGTTATAACTACCTCTCTTCTAAAGTAGTTAACATGTAGTTATAACTACTTCTGTCATGAGGTAGTTGGCATGTAGTTGTAACTACAATTGAAGTAGTTGGTGCCCATCACTGTATATATATATATATATATATATATATATATATATATATATATATATATATATATATATATATATATAATTAGTGATTCAGTTTTACCTTCAAGTCAAAAATTTAATTAATTAATATATTTGACAAACTTTATTGTCGTTGATTCTTCTAATTTTTTTCACCACTCCATATGACCCTGATCCAATTGTGCAAATAACTTGAAAGTCAGACAAAGACGCTTTTGCGTTTGCGGGATTTCCAACTACTTTGGCTATCATTTCAAAATTTCAAGCAGCTGAAAAATTTAAACTAACAATTCATTTTGATTTTTAAAAAACCATCTAGACTGACTAATCGCACTTTTTCTCCGATAAAACCACACTATAAAACTATAAACAGCGTTGAAACATTCAAAATATTAAACACCAAATCAACATCAGTGACTGAGCGCCACAAAAACCATAAACTTGTAACTATTATTTAGTAATTACCTAGACACATTTTTAACTTCTGAAATTTCCAGTCAGATTCTGGACTTCACAATTTATATTATAAGACGAATGTAAATCGGGTTATGGGTTACCTGGATAAAAGAGTTTAAGGGTCGGGTCAACGTATTAATGTGGCATGTAAGCAAAATTTAACTCATATTTACTATTTATTTACCTAATAAAACATGCATATCTGGATTACACTGCGGACTATAGTACCAAAAAAATTTTGCAGCTTTACGAAATTATTCTGAATTAAAGTACGATCAGTGCCGTGATTACCACACCCCGAACCCCCGGTTAATCCGAGTCCCAGGCTTCATATAAAAATAAGGCTTCCGATTTGGTGACTCTAATTTGTTATGAAGGTTTATATTAATTATTAATCAATAATAATACTTCATATCATAAATATTGTCAAACATTCATATATATCATTTTAAATTTTGCGTTGATACGCATTGGTTGGAATAGCCACCTCCATCTCCACACGCAAATCAGTCGCTCAGAAACACCCATCTTGGTGCGAACGTAATATATGGAAGACCCCTAACTTGCATTTTTTTAGTTTATGGACCTGATTCTCTTCGCTGGAATATTTGCAAGATTTACTCTCAAACTCGTTTCACTGCCCCATTTCTAGCAAGCCAAAGTCTTTCAGTAAATTGTTTCTATATGAATTGAAGTTTTTTGATTTCGTGTATGCATGCAACAAATACAAACAAGGAAATCGGTAAATATTGAATTCATTAAGGCATTATTTCAAAAGTGTATTTACATTATGAACTGAAATTTCAAGTAGAGAAATTAATGCAAACACCCACAAAGCAAACAATAATAAAAATTTAAATCTTAAGTAAACCATCAAAAACTGCAAACAAATCGTTTAATTCAAACAAAAAAATACAATTCGTAATAAGATTCAGATCACATCAGCGCAGAAGACAAATATCCAGCATACAAAACACAGCTCTACACGTCGGGCACGGAGATTTTCCAGACAGCCAAGTTTCAGGTTCATTTTGGTTTTGTCTGCTAGCGAACCATTTTCCCATGCATTCGAGACACCACATGGGTCGACACTTGCAGCTCGCACACGGTTGACTACTTGCTCTGGCATTATTGTTGTCGTGTTGCTGCGGAGTAAGATCTGAACTGCAGCACTTCTTGAGTTTGACGTTGGATACGACCTGCATGCAACCGATACAATTTTCGAGCTCCTGTAAAATTAAAACAACTTTTTAAATTGAAACATTTTAGATCAGGGTTGTCCAACCTTTTTGCAGCCAGGGCCATTGATTTATTTTGATGACAACACTAGGGCCACAAATTAAAAAAAAATATTATTTCATTCAAACTTCTAATTAAAAACAACTAATTCAATTTCAATATTGTCAAAAAATGTATTTAATAAAAAACTTGGCGTTGTTTATTTTTACACAAATGATCAATGTCAGCTTTTATAGTGGTTGATGAAATCCGAAGTGTATCAGTGAGGTGTTCATCTTTCAACCTATGTCTCTGCTCTGATTTAACATGTTTCATTCTTGAAAAAATTGTTCACAGTTGTAAGTGCTTCCAAAAAGCGAAAAATATTTGATGGCGTTTGTGCACAAATGTGGATAAACTTCAATGTTCATGTATTTTTTTTATAAAATTCTAACAATTCAGAATTTTTCTTTAGCAATTCCAGCTTATCAACACGAAATTGGCCTTTGAATTTATCATAAGTTGCTGCATGTTTTGTAGTATAGTGTCTGTTAACATTATACATTTTGCACATGGTTATTTTTCTAAACAAATAAGATATATAATTGAATTATTTTGCTCAATTACAAAATATTCATTTGTCCAAGATGGATTAAACATAGGACCTCCGTGTCCACTTTCAGTTTCAAATCTAAATCTTTTATTAGCACTACCGGAAGCCATATTAAAAAAAAATATAATTAGGGTTCTACTAACCAAGTAGTCAATAACGTTTTTAATAGAAATGAGGCGATAGTTTTAACCATATCGCAATAAATTTGAACAAAATCTGATTTTAAAAATTATATTTATAACTGTAATTAACTGCGCTAATCCTGAGCTACAGTAAAAAATAGTTTTAAAAACAGAATATTCATTTGATTTTAAATGTTAGATAGTGAAAGACAAAGACAACAAGGGCCACATTTTGGCCAGCGGGCCACACGTTGGACAACCCTGTTTTAGATGAAAAAAACTGTAAAAATTTGTTTAAACTATAAAACATACCACTCCTGCAGGTAACGTGTACCTCGAATTGAGGTTGACTTGGTAACGAAAAGCTTCTACAAACTGATCAGAAAGCGACTGTTGTATCACAATGTTTCGAATATTAAGGATCGGACTGCTGAGTTTCTCCCTTAAATCGTTGTACTCTGTGGCTATAAGCCTATAATAATAGTTAGCAGACTGAATGTAAATGAATTTTAAAATTTTAGAAATATCTAAAAATATTACCTTATTTTAAATGGACTGATATTCAGATCAGCACTTGTGACAAGAATGTTTAGAACCTGGACTCCTGTTGCTCTTTCGTAATGCATTCCATGGTTTTCGCTATCGACTATAGTCAGGTGAGTATCTGCTTGTCTTGCGACGTGTAGAAGATAGTCTGATGTTAATATTAACCATGTATCCGTCACTACGAGCCGTCGTCTGAATTGAAATAACAATTTGTGTTACATCCCTTTTATGATCACAAATATCATACAAAAAAAATCTAAAAAAAATGTAACTTAAATTAATGTTATTTAATTTTGTAATTGAAATCATGAGTTATTCTTGTTTAGGAGAACTAAATATACCCATATGTGCCTGTAGTAAATTTGTCAAATCTTCTAAATTCAACATTAATTGATGAAGCAACAGATCTCCAGCCAGCATCTGCAGTTGCAAGATTCTTGAGCCTTTTAGCAATTGGATGCTTGTTCCAATTGGAATTCATCCAGTAAAAACCAAGTGTTGCACAACATATTGCAAGAAGAATACTAAATAGTGAAACAGCATTCCAAACTGGACTGTAATGTTCAAGATCGATTGCATAAATTTTTCCTTCTGAAAATAAGCTGTAACCAATGGCGAATCCTAAAAAAAGTATAAAAACATTCAAACTTACAAACTAAAACTTACTTAACTGACACGGGTAAAGGGGGAGAATACCGAAATAAATTATTTCCGGTGTTTTTAATTATTTTTTCGTCATAATAATTATATATTTATAATCACAATAATAATTCCAATTTAATGATCCAAGCAGTTTATTAATTTTTGAGAAACAAAATCTCTCAAAAAATTAACGAAATGCACAAGAGAACAACAACAAAAACTATTAAAAGCGCAGTCAAACAGAAACTGTTTATAGCGTAGTCAAAAGTAAAGTTATTTAAAAACAAGTAAATTAAAAACAAATTTTTAAAACCCAATGCTTTTATATGTAATAAAAACAAAAATTTTGCAATCAATTTTTTCTTATATTACTCTTTTATTTTATATTAAAGTCGAAATATCTTAATTATATCGAAATATCGAAATTAATTAAAATTAACTAAATTAATTGACTTATTGTAAAACTAATAATTGAATATTGCATTGTCTTCTATTTTGAGCATGTATGCAAAATTTGAAAAAAATCTATCATCAGGAAGTGACTCA
This sequence comes from Erpobdella octoculata, assembly GCA_963978895.1. Lineage (NCBI taxonomy): Eukaryota > Metazoa > Annelida > Clitellata > Hirudinida > Erpobdellidae > Erpobdella > Erpobdella octoculata. The sequence goes on along the minus strand of OZ022243.1, from coordinate 32,717,907 downwards.
AAAATTGATTGCAAGATTTGAAACAGACAGAGAAACAAACAGACAGACAGAGAAACAAACAGACAGACAGAGAAACAAACAGAGACGACGAGTTAATAAAAGCATTGGTAAAAACGTAGCAATCACAAGATAAAATATTAATTACGCAGTCAGAATAACATTATTTGCAGAAAAAATGACTGTTTATTTAAGTCCAGCAAATTTTCAGAGAAAGATGAAACTGGATAGTTTTCGATTGAGGAAACACAGAGTTTCAGCAAAGATGTTGCCACCTGGATTGAGACTCCGGAAATCAAATTCACTTATAAGTAATTAATTTCCTTACAAATATTTTATAAAATCTCTCACAAATTATTTATTTTACATTTTATTTCACCTTTAGTTTTTTGTTTATGAGATTATTTTTTGCTACTACATAACGGTTTTCTGGCATTAACTTCTTGTTTAATTATAATTTTAAGAAATTTATTGGATCAATCAATTGGGAATTTATTTCTCTTTCTAATTATATTAATTTTATATTAGAAAAATAATTAAAAACACCGAAAATAATTTATGACGCTATTCTCCACCTCTACCCTAACCTACCCTATTAACAAATATTAAAAATCGCCTACCAACAGTGGGCTTGAATCAAGAACTTGCCTTACCAAATGGAAGTAAGGAATGAATAACAAGTGTTACAGTTGTCCTGCGAATGTGGTAACCGACAAAATCCAACTGCTCGCTGCCCAGAAAGTTGGCGAAGGCACTTTGGATAGTTAAACCAGACGATACGAATTCCGTCGGAGGTGCAACAATACACATACAAAACAGAAAATATAATATAATAAATGCGAACTCTTCAGGCAACATAATCGCAAGAATTAAATTAATCAAATGCTATCATCAACAAGACATTAAAAACAACAACATATTCAGCAGTGTTGTAGTGAATAATAAAATAATAGTGATAATTGTATAACTTTTCTAATAACAAGGATTATAATAATGAACATATCTCTGACAAAAAAATATTTTTTCAACCGCAAATATCTTGTGTAAGAAACTTTTTAATTTAGCCACTCTAGCGACCGTTTAAGATGGTTTGTCGTAAATAGTGATAACAATTCCAGAGTTAAAAAAATCCCGGATTCTCCGGTCTTACTTACTGCATAACAAAACTTCGGAATTTAGCAGAGTTTATGTATGAAACGCTCTAAAATGGTGAAAATAGTTTTAAGTTTCAACGTGGTTCTTTACCTATTTTTCTTGCGCCCCCTTTGGACAAGTGGATTAGATCGCACCCCCCACTTTTGCCAGAGGCGGCGATCCCCCAAGATTTTGTCCACCAAAAAAAATTTTGTATTAGCTCACTCATGCTTGAGTATTTAGATTAGTTGATAAACGTAGTATTTTTCATACATTTTGAATTATATCTATTTAGTTATATCATGTATTTCAGAAGTACCAAGTACCATAAAGGATTGAGTTGCAGTAGTCGAGACGAGAACCAATCATTGCACTAGAGATAGATAGAGCGACGTTTTTTGAAATACGTTTTCTAATATGTCTCAGAGCTTTTATGTGGAAGTAAGCCACTTTGCAAAGGCTATTGACATGAGCATTGAAAGTTAGCGTGTCGTCAATGATTACGCCAAGGCTCTTGACACATTTTGAAAGACAAATTTGAGCATCTCCGACCGTGACGAAATTGAGTAAGCCTTCTGACCTCTGTCGAACTCCAGTTCCCACAACAATAGCTTCAGACTTGCTAGGATTCAGAGACAATCCATTAAAGAGAAACCAGTTGTAGACTTCAGCACAGCATTCTGACAGCAATGAAAGTGCGTTATTGTCGTTTAACGCAATATATAGTTGAGTATCATCGGCATATGTAAGTCCTTTATGCATCGCTACACCATTCGTCCGATCGTAATGAAATTTTCACAAAACCTAGAAATTATATTAAAAAAAATTACTGTTAAAAAATTTAAATTTGTCACAATATGAGCGGAGCGGGAGCGGGAGAACGAACGGAAACGGCAATTGGAAAATGAGAAAAACGAGAACAAGAAAGCAAGCGGGAACGGAAAAGCTACCGAAAGCAAAAGAGCAAGCGGGAAAAGGCAGGCGACCGGGAACGAGAAAGCAAGCGAAAGCGAGAAAGCGACCGGAAGCGGGAAGGCGACCGGAGCGGGAAGGAGAGCAAGCGGGAACGGGAATGCGACCGGAAGCTATTATAATATTTTGTCATTTCATTTCAGTTGTATGAGAATTCAACCACCAAATAATGTTCTCTTTCTACGCCTATGCATAGAAATCAACCTTCTTCATTTGAACTTCTCAGCAGATTTTCCATTGTTCCCAAGAACTAATTAAGAACAAGCATTCTTGTTCATTGATTATCTTTAAGTGATGCATGTGATATTCTATTATGTGCGTCATTAGCAAACAGCATGTATTGGATGACAATACATGAATAAATAAAAGAAAATAATTTGAACATCTTTCGTAATTCTAAATCGAGTGTATTTGAAATCAAAGTTTGTGTTGAAAAACTTGTTTTTTCCTTTACTTGTTTTTATTCTGCATTTAACAAAATTAAAAATTATGGCAAATGAATCAATTTCGACACCACGTCTTAATTTTTAAGCTGTGTTTCTATGAAAACTTCATGACATTTTTTAACAAAGGTTTCATTTATGATAGAAAAAAGAGAAAAAAACATTTTTCTTCGAAAGATAACTAGAATTCTTCGAATCTATCTTATAAATAGCAAAATAGTCACAATTGAAATAATGATCGATTAACATTAATGCAGAATCTTTCGAGATATCTATTACAGTCAAGCAATCATGATTCGTTTTTCAAGTATACTTTTTATATAAGGGAACACTCTAATTTAAAATGTACGATATAATAACTAAATTAGATTTTTTCCAAAAATCAAAATTTTGTTTAATACAGCTATGTTCATATTTTTTTTGACAGTCAAATGGTTAACTTTGACACTTGCCAATATTCCAAAAATCTTACAAAGCTCAATTGGTAAGTTAATAAAAGTTCAAGAAAATTTATTTTTTCAAATATGTTTCACAAATGAAATGTTGAATAATTTATATCTTTTATTGTTATTCAAAAAAAGAGCTAATAAAGTTTTTGTTATGTTTCCGGGTAGCAGACAATAACTAGGAATGGAACTTGCTTTATAGATTAAATTCATACTTTGTTTATTTGAAACAATTTTTAATTAATACATAATTTAATAATTGATATTAGATAATTGTTTCGACACATCATGGACGTTCTACAATGGGAGTTGTTATTTTTTCACCAATGAATCTGTGACAGATTTTTATTCAGCCTGGAAAAAGTGCATTTTAATGAACGCGGCTCTAGTCAGCATTGGATCAAAAGAAGAATATGATTTTGTATGTAGCAATAATAGGTAGGCTTTTGCAATAGAAATAAGCAAATTTATTGCAATTAAATTTTTACTCTGTATACATAAATTACAATACTGATGTCTCTTTTGCAAAATAAATCTCACCTATGATATTCCGCGACCTAATTGTCCAGGGCCTAATCGTCCCAATATATAACCATTTCGGGGCCTACATGGTGAAATTTATTTTCTTCAGAACTTATCGGCGGTACCTAATATTTGCGTACCGTGAAAAAGAATGACACGGAAGAAAATATAAATCATTTTCGATTCGGCTTGTTCTGTAGGCGTAGAATGTTTGTCACAAACCTGGCAGCTGTATTGATGATAGATTGTATCAAACGAGTTAGAGTTTTGTTGCGGTGACAAGTGTTCTGGTCAGTGGCGTAGCCAGGTTTTAGCACCAGGGGGAGCGGTCAGCACATATAAAAGGCCCACTTACCAAAATAAAAAATTTCAATTAAAAACATTGCATTTATTACATACGTATTTATTTTTGTATTTCAAAGATAAATACTGGAACACACAAAAGGTAGAAAAACAATATTATGTATTGTTTAGTAACAATTATAGTATATTATACAGTTTATATACTTACTCAGTGTAAACTAATTACAACAGTTTTTTTCGTCTGGGCTTCATTCTTGCAAAGTTATCGATTACTTCGTTATAATCCACTTCACTAGCAAACTGTCTTTCGATCGTAATCAAGGCTAAACCTGACAACCTGTCTTCACCAATTGTAGAACGCACGTACGATTTTATGAGTTTCAGTCGGCTGAAGGAACGTTCCGCACCATCGCTGTTTATTGGCAAGGTCAGAAAAATACGGTACATTGTAAAAAGGCCAGGAAAATGGAGCACATGTCATTGGCGATCATGAATTTGAGCACATTGTTGATGGTCATTTCTTCGACACTAGAATTTTTTTCCTTCTTGATTATACCTAATATTTCCTTGTACATGTCTTTAAATGAAAAAAACTCTTGCACAATTTCATCTCGACTTTCGATGACATCTGAGTACATGTCTGCTAAAGATTCTAATCTTGTCACATTATCGTCATTGCTAAAATGCTTCGGATCTAAACAACTAAATTTGGAAGCAACATTTTGAAAATGTTCAAATCTTTTAGTTGTGCTATTTATAATGCAATCGAGTGATACTATGTAGGTTTCAACTATGAATTTTTTCGGGCATCAGATATTACATCATCCTCTGAAATTTCCTCGTGGAATCTCTTTCTTTTCCGAATTCTTTGTTGCTTATACTCCGTTGTAATATCACATTTTTCAGCAAGTTCAGCTGCTTCATTCTCAAGACGTTCAAATTCAGATTCAAATTCATCTCTCATGTTTTTCATATCGTTTTCAAATAGTTGAATCAAATGAGAAGCTGTTACCAAATCAATACTGCTTTTCTGTAAATATGTGGATAAACTGAAAGCCTTCTCTAACACTTTTTTCCAGAATATTAGAAGAACTAAGAATTTATACGTATCAATTGTTACAAGAATACCCTTTGCCTCAGCCAACTGTTTAGCAGTGCGGTTTTTTATCTCACCATCCACGATTCTTTGCAGGGCAACTATTAGTGCTGGTAAATTCTGCAAGACTGCATCTAGTGCTGACTTCCTGGATGCCCATCTAGTATCGCAAAGAATTTTTAGAGTCAGCGCAAAAGATTCTATACATTTGCATTGTTCTTCTTTTCAACACCACTGGTTCTGGTTACCAAGGAAAGATAGACTGATGCAGCTCTGATCTGTCGCAACATCTAGAGCACAGGGGTGTTATATGACTAGTCAATCAATCAATCAATCAATCAATCAATCAATCAATCAATCAATCAATCAATCAATCAATCAATCAATCAATCAATCAATCAATCAATCAATCAATCAATCAATCAATCAATCAATCAATCAATCAATCAATCAATCAATCAATCAATCAATCAATCAATCAATCAATCAATCAATCAATCAATCAATCAATCAATCAATCAATCAATCAATCAATCAATCAATCAATCAATCAATCAATCAATCAATCAATCAATCAATCAATCAATCAATCAATCAATCAATCAATCAATCAATCAATCAATCAATCAATCAATCAATCAATCAATCAATCAATCAATCAATCAATCAATCAATCAATCAATCAATCAATCAATCAATCAATCAATCAATCAATCAATCAATCAATCAATCAATCAATCAATCAATCAATCAATCAATCAATCAATCAATCAATCAATCAATCAATCAATCAATCAATCAATCAATCAATCAATCAATCAATCAATCAATCAATCAATCAATCAATCAATCAATCAATCAATCAATCAATCAATCAATCAATCAATCAATCAATCAATCAATCAATCAATCAATCAATCAATCAATCAATCAATCAATCAATCAATCAATCAATCAATCAATCAATCAATCAATCAATCAATCAATCAATCAATCAATCAATCAATCAATCAATCAATCAATCAATCAATCAATCAATCAATCAATCAATCAATCAATCAATCAATCAATCAATCAATCAATCAATCAATCAATCAATCAATCAATCAATCAATCAATCAATCAATCAATCAATCAATCAATCAATCAATCAATCAATCAATCAATCAATCAATCAATCAATCAATCAATCAATCAATCAATCAATCAATCAATCAATCAATCAATCAATCAATCAATCAATCAATCAATCAATCAATCAATCAATCAATCAATCAATCAATCAATCAATCAATCAATCAATCAATCAATCAATCAATCAATCAATCAATCAATCAATCAATCAATCAATCAATCAATCAATCAATCAATCAATCAATCAATCAATCAATCAATCAATCAATCAATCAATCAATCAATCAATCAATCAATCAATCAATCAATCAATCAATCAATCAATCAATCAATCAATCAATCAATCAATCAATCAATCAATCAATCAATCAATCAATCAATCAATCAATCAATCAATCAATCAATCAATCAATCAATCAATCAATCAATCAATCAATCAATCAATCAATCAATCAATCAATCAATCAATCAATCAATCAATCAATCAATCAATCAATCAATCAATCAATCAATCAATCAATCAATCAATCAATCAATCAATCAATCAATCAATCAATCAATCAATCAATCAATCAATCAATCAATCAATCAATCAATCAATCAATCAATCAATCAATCAATCAATCAATCAATCAATCAATCAATCAATCAATCAATCAATCAATCAATCAATCAATCAATCAATCAATCAATCAATCAATCAATCAATCAATCAATCAATCAATCAATCAATCAATCAATCAATCAATCAATCAATCAATCAATCAATCAATCAATCAATCAATCAATCAATCAATCAATCAATCAATCAATCAATCAATCAATCAATCAATCAATCAATCAATCAATCAATCAATCAATCAATCAATCAATCAATCAATCAATCAATCAATCAATCAATCAATCAATCAATCAATCAATCAATCAATCAATCAATCAATCAATCAATCAATCAATCAATCAATCAATCAATCAATCAATCAATCAATCAATCAATCAATCAATCAATCAATCAATCAATCAATCAATCAATCAATCAATCAATCAATCAATCAATCAATCAATCAATCAATCAATCAATCAATCAATCAATCAATCAATCAATCAATCAATCAATCAATCAATCAATCAATCAATCAATCAATCAATCAATCAATCAATCAATCAATCAATCAATCAATCAATCAATCAATCAATCAATCAATCAATCAATCAATCAATCAATCAATCAATCAATCAATCAATCAATCAATCAATCAATCAATCAATCAATCAATCAATCAATCAATCAATCAATCAATCAATCAATCAATCAATCAATCAATCAATCAATCAATCAATCAATCAATCAATCAATCAATCAATCAATCAATCAATCAATCAATCAATCAATCAATCAATCAATCAATCAATCAATCAATCAATCAATCAATCAATCAATCAATCAATCAATCAATCAATCAATCAATCAATCAATCAATCAATCAATCAATCAATCAATCAATCAATCAATCAATCAATCAATCAATCAATCAATCAATCAATCAATCAATCAATCAATCAATCAATCAATCAATCAATCAATCAATCAATCAATCAATCAATCAATCAATCAATCAATCAATCAATCAATCAATCAATCAATCAATCAATCAATCAATCAATCAATCAATCAATCAATCAATCAATCAATCAATCAATCAATCAATCAATCAATCAATCAATCAATCAATCAATCAATCAATCAACTTTCACTTGTTCGGATGGCCATGGGATGTCCGCGGACGGTAAACAGGAAAAACATGGATTGGATTATACAAAGATGAGTGTGTGACAACAGGCCAGCCACATTGGCTAGACAAATCACCATTTAATTATCACCCGGAGCTTATTCTCAATAAAGATTCATGTTGCTTGAGAATAACCTTGAATAATTCTTGGGATGATACAATATGCACTCAAACAGGATTTAATTTTATATGCAAAAGGAAATCAGTTCTTCTCGGTAATAATTTTTGTTTGTTTATATTTGAAAAAAAAATCAATAAAACAATTGAATGCTTTTTAAACTTTTCATTTTTTTCTAAGCTATTTAACGTTTTCTCAATTATTGAACATTTTCTGAACTATGGAAGTTTTTCTAAACTGTTGAACTTTTTTTAAAGTAATGAATTTTGGTCTAAACTAATAAACGTTTGCTGAATTATTGATTTTTTTCTAATCTATTGAAAATTTTCTAAACTATTAAATTTTTTCTAAGTTAGGGAAAACAAAAAAATTTTCACTCGCGTCCTGGAAGGCTACTACATTGACAGTTACAGTTTGGAAGAGATAGAAATTGTACATTGCAGTGTCACAAAATGTTCTGTTAATTGTCTGACCAATCCGACGTGCAATGGATTCAATTTTAGGAAAAAACGTTTGGCAGAGAAAGATGTTTTTGTGAAGTCAAACAATCAGAAAATTGGATGGGTCTCAATAAAAATTACGAAACAGGATCAAGTTACTATATTAACAAATATTTGTATGAACTTGTTGCAATTAACCCAAGAAATTACAGTAACAATATTTCTCAGTTTCTGAATTTTTTTCCATAGGCATAACCAAGACAATATAGTAGACCTATTTAACTATTAGAGAGTGTGATTTGTAAAATAAACTATGGCTAAATGACTAGTTTATAAGGTTTTATTTATTTTTAGATATTTTTCATTGTTGTGATGTTAAGAAACGGATAATTAATAAATGTTCATTCTTTCCATCTAAATTTTAATTGAAAATCGTGTTTCATAATTCAGGCTTTTATTAGCTTAATTTTTGTAGATTGATTTAAGATCAATTTGACTTTTAACAGAAATCGTTCCGAATGCCAGAGCCAGTGGTGATTAGTTGGTACAATACAGCATTATATTACAGATTTCTTTGGCCAGCTTATAAAGCTGAAATTTGTGGTGTTAAGTTGCCATCTTACCAGCAAGCATTTGGACACTTTCTTTAGCTACATAACAAATCGAAAAAAACAGTTTGTGGTGCAAGTCGATCTACAATCCAGTTTATATCTTCTATTTAAGGAAAATAAGGATTCCAGTTTTTTTTCAGTTTTCAATCATTAAACTGGAAAAAATGTTCACTGACTTGAAAAATCTACCCAAACATAACACACAGATTTCTTCGGGTTGCCAAAACAAGAAAAAAAACTCTGTAAAAAGCTGGAAGATTTTTCACATTTGCTCATGCTCATACTCTATAATTCATTGCCAGAGCAACAGAGTGTTTTTGCCAAAACAAACAAAAACAGATTTGTTGCATTTACAGAGACAAAAGAGATGTCCAGGATCAATTGGTCCTGTGGCAGGGTTCAGTGACTTAAAAACCGGTGAGCTCAAAACGTCGAGAAGCAAATGCAAACACACGAGGAGATCAAAGCTTCAGCAAGTTAGATTATTTTTAAATCAAATTGATTAACAGCATCAAATGACGTAGAAAAGAATAGAGATCAAGATCCAGTTCAAGATGAATAGAGCAAAAATCAACGTTATGACTCCTGGATTTGCTTCAGCTCTGGACAGAACTAGGATTTTTCAAGGAATGCCACATTTGTTATCTGCAAAGTTGCATCCAGTATTGTTTACGATAATTGATTGTAAACATCAACATGAATTGCATTAATCAAGCAAGAACAAGCCACCAAGTCACAACAACTTGAAAATCTGAAATCAGAATTTGATCATTGATTGGGATAGAAAACTAATGAGAGATTTAACTTCATAAGAGCACATAGATGGTTTTAAAACTTTAATTTACAGAGTAGGTGTTAAACAGCTGCATAGAGTGGCAAAGCCACTCTGGAACAGGTTCAATGTTTTTCTGAACAAACATTAGATTTAAAACAGGTAGCATGTCTTCTGTCATTGCACATTGTACTTCTTTGACTGGTTTTCACAAATTTGAAATTACAAAATGTTTTTCTGCACTAGCACTTATAACAGGTAAATGCAAAATTTTACATCATAAAAATACATTAAAAAACAAAGGTTTTCTCGCGCCCTAAAAAGTATAAAATAATATTTCTGTAAAACTGGCAGAATTTCTGAACAACTTGGTCACATTATGGTAACATGCTTTAAAACAGTTTCAAATTCATATACAATGATAAACGTTGGGCGCTTATACAACATCAAAACTTCTTTAAAACAAACATTTATAAAAACTAATGCGCCCAACGTTTTTCGTTATTTGTTTATTTTCTAACCAAGGCAGTTATACTGCTATTGTTTAAATTATTAAATCACACATGAAAAGACTATTGATTTAGAGCAAAGTCTGTTCTTTAATTAAATGATAATACAGTCTGACACAAACTTCCCTAATCGTTTTGCGGATACTAATTCTATTGCATGCTGATAAAATTGGAATATACATTATGTAAAATTTTTTCGTAGTTTAAGTAATTAGATGTTTTTAAACAATTGACAATAAACTGAAATTTTACAATGCATACTTCTTATGTTCATTTGCGCGGCCCCAGTAGCGTAGCGAAGGGGGCAGGGAAAGGGCATCTGCCCCGGGCGCCAGGCTTTGGGGGTGCCTAAAAGCAAAAAAAAAGACAACAATTTCACCAAAGTTCAGTCATTTTTGAACATGTAAAACATTTAAATTTAAAAAATTGTTTTTTACACTAGTGATTTCCAAATATTTCTCGGGGAGAGGCTCACGGAGCTCCGGATATGGCTCGGGTGCCTTCGGTTCTCTCGGTTTTGATCGTCCAATTGGGATGACATTGGAAAATTAGGGCGCATTTTTTAAACCTTGCCCCCGGGCGCCAGATACCCTCGCTACGCCACACTCTCCCTGTTCTCAAAATCCTAAACCCGCACTGAGAACAATGCGGTAATACACACAAGATAACCTAAAAATCTAATTAATTTGTTAGCAGAACAATACAAAACTGCAGTCAAAAAAATTATAAATAACTGTAGTCAATAAAATTAGAAATAACTGTAGTCAATAAAATTAGGAATAACTTGAATAACATATAACAGGTTTTAAAACTGAAACAGTTGATAGGTAGCAATTACTAATTTAAACCTCTTTACTGTTTCACTTATTTTTTATCCAGACTACAAACATTTTGTATTATGTTTCTCCACTAAATAATAAAAATTTAATAATGATAACAACGAAATTGCAGTTTTTAACCGTTTTGTTTATTTATTTACGTGTTAGCCATTTGCATTTTGTTTTTGATTTTTACACATAAAATAAACATTGTTCGTGATTTAAAAAAATACTTTAATACAGCACACAAACAAAGAAGTACCATTAGTAGCTAAGTGACAAAAAAATTGTTTCACTGCTTACAAGATTTCTTTAAATATAACTGATAAATAACAAAGTGGTCACAATTGTAATCAAGATTGATTGACATTAATGCAACTTCTTTTATGATTTTTTGCAACGTTGTTTCTAATCACAATCAAGCACTTATGCTTTGTGTTTCAAGTGTACTGTAAGTCTGTTTGTGGGGTTGTTTTGGTTGAAATGATTCTTTGCGCCAATATAATTCATTTTGATGTGTCGCTAATTAACACATTGTTATATATATATATATATATATATATATATATATATATATATATATATATATATATATATATATATATATATATATATATATACAATTATATAAGTATATCCATTTAATAGATATTAGTATGTGTGGGAATGCTTACATGTACGTTTTATATAAAAACATTGATCTAGCTGTTGTTTAACCAAATTTAATTTATGTTATATAAATTGAATACTTTTAAAAATCCTGCTATGTTTATATTTTTTCTAAGAGTTTATTATTTAGCTTTACTCTTTGTTATAACTCCAGGAAGCTTTCAAGTTCCAACTTGTAAGTTAAACAACACAAGTCGTGGGCTTTTGATTTATTAAACATCAAAATATACAATTATAACTGTTGAAATACTTTAAAAAGTAGTTTCTAAAAATAAGTAAATTATATAAGCAATATTTTTTGATTTATCTATATTATATAAGCAATATCTTTTGATTTATCTAAATCAGGATTTAAAAATCATTGTGTGAATATTTTCACATTTCAAGGAAAAAATTGATAAAGAAAATCGTTCACGCACAAATTCCGAAAGTATTTTTCTCATATTAACGCTATATAAAGTTTATCATAATTGTTGGCTGGTTCAGAAAAATACACCAACGTGATTGTTATGCAAATTCCATTTTTTTCTTTTAACAATAATTATCAAAAAAATATCAAACTGATTTTGTAAGAACGAAATAGTTTTGTTTTTTTTTTTCAAATTAATTTACAAATTTTTTTACCTACGCAGACTTCTAACATAAATACTAGGGATGTCACGGGTAGGATTTTTTGATTTTTTCAGGTTCGGGTTCTTGAATTTTGAACTTTCGGGTTCGGGTTTGGGTTTGAGACTTTCTAAAAACCGGTTACGGGATTTCAATTTTTCAAAGATCAAGGTGGAGTTTTCGATTTTTAAAATTTCGGGTTCGGGTTCCAAAATTGAAAACTTTCGGGTTCGGGTCGGGTTTGGGCCAGGTTCGGGTTGAGTTTAGTTAGTACGATTTAAATATTTTTATAAATAAGTCTGGGAGTAAACTTTGGGCTATATAATATTTACAATTGGTTCAATGGACTGAGCGAAATAATTGGGAAGTTCTGTGATTACAATAATAAACAACATATGAACTACAGTACATATTTATATTGTTTAGTCTTGGTTGGAGTTTAAATTTGGAAAAGGCTATTTTGATAACAGGGAGTTCTTGTTATATAAAACTAATCTTGGATTATATTTGGGTTTCTAGATAAGTTATTATGTAAGAAATTACAAAATTTAAATTCACGGATTAGTAGTTTCGCAAATCGGTTCCGCCGGCTAACCTGGCGACATAGTGGTCTAGCTCATACAGGTACCAATAAACTGGCCTATGTGCAAAATATGTTAAGGAAAAGTGATTTTACAAGATTTGTACCTATAGTTCGCGTTTTAATTATTCCGTATAATAAATGGATATATCAAAATACATTCAAATTATAGATTGTTGAGACACAGCTATGTTACGCAAAAATGATTTTACAAAAATTTTTATAGTTTGCGTTTTAAAATCTTCCATATATTAAATTGATACATCAAAAGACTGGCAAATTGATCGTATAAACACAGCTTTTTATAAAGAGCCGCGTTGAACTTTTGTCATATTTTTACACACTTTTACTCAACTTGACTAACTAAAAGTGTGTTTTTAAAAAAATTTGTTTTTTACTTCACTTGTTTAAAATTTAATATCTCCTCAACTCTTTTTTATTTAACCTCAAAAGTATATAAACATCTGCATTTTTGATTTTTTCGTGTTTTAGGTTTCATTCAACAATTTACTTCGTTAGTCTGATTATTTTTGAGAGAAATGTCCAAAGAAAGAAGTTCGGGTTTTAATTTTTTTAAATTTCGTGTTTGGATTCGGGTTTTGATTTTGTAAAAGTTTGGGCTTCAAAGTTTTAATAGTTCGGTTTCAGGTTTCAATTTGTCAAAATATCGGGTTCAGGTTTTTATTTGTCACATTTTCGGGTTCTGGTTTCAGGTATCAAAAAAAGACCGGGCAGTTCCAAACTTCGGGTTCGGGTCGGGTATCCGTGACATCCCTAATAAATACAGTCATCAAAATTTAAATGCGCTGATATTATAACAATGATAGACATCTGTATAAAAATGTATTGAAATAAGATATATTGTTTTTCTAACATGTAGAATAACCAACTAATAAAACATTTGTGAGATGTCTAAGCTACAAAGACTTTCGAGATTTTATGTTATTTTAAAATGATTATAATAAAAAAAATTACCAGCATAAAACACATCTAATAAAAACATTTAGATACATGTTTTGACACCTCATGGACGTTCTACAATGGAAGTTGTTATTTCTTCACAAATGAATCTGTGACAGATTTTTATTCAGCCTGGAAAAAGTGCATTTTAATGAACGCTGCTCTAATCAGCATTGGATCAAAGGAAGAATATGAATTTGTATGTAAAAACAATAAGTGAGTTATTGCTATTATATTGAATATATTTAATTTTAAAAACACTGTTTTTGGTATATCATAGTTTTTGAACACCAACGTCAAAAAATTCAATAATTAATGATAAATTTTTTTTCAAGACCAAAGAATTTACAAGAAACATGGATTGGATTATACAAAAAAGATTGTGTGGCGAATGGACAGCCTTACTGGCTTGACTCCACCCCCTTTGTAGAATACACTGAAGTTCATAATGGTGGCTATTCATGCTGTTTCAGACTAACTTCAGCTAATATCTGGGATGATATGTTATGTACAAATCAAAATTTAAATTACATATGCAAAAAGAAACTTGGTAATTTGGTACAATTTTTACTATTTTCAAACTATATAAAAACAAATAAAAATTGTTTTCATTTTTTATCAGTTGGTGAAAAATTCAAAACTTTTACTCGCGTCCTGGAAAACTATTACATTGAAGATACAAACTTTGAAATAATAGCAAACCCACGATGCAGCCCTATAAAATGTCTTGTTCACTGTCTCACTAATGAAATGTGTAATGGATTCAATTTAAGAAAAAATTCAACGCTTGGCCGCCCTGAAAAATGTTTTTGTGAACTCAAAGGATCAGAGAGTTGGATGAGTCTCAATAAAGTTCACGAAACAGGATCAAGTTATTATGTTAACAAAAATTTGTATGAACTTCTTACAATATACAAGTGAAATTACAACAACAACAATAATTCGCAATGCTCGAATTATTTTTCCAAAAACATAAAATGAACAAAAGAGTGAAACTTTTTGACTATAAAACATTTTATTAGATGATATTTATTTTGATTAGTTCTCATTAAATGTTTTTATTTTAGAAGCTTCAATTACGAGTAATTGAATATAGTAGTAATAATCATTATAAGCAGTTTTAAAAAACGTTTTTCATTTTTAGACATTTTAATTAATGATAATTATTATGACTAGTTTTTATAAAAAAAAAATTTATTTTGTAGGTACAGTAATTAGTAATATTTATTATTTATTAGGTGTTTATCAAATTTTGAATTTTGAATTTAAATGAGTTGACACTTAATAAATGTTTACTCTCTGTACTCAAAATTTTAACAAATTTCGTGTTTTTTCATTGAAGTTCACAATAATTTAATATCTGTAGAATGATGTAAACGCTTGCTAAACATTGTTCATAATGACAGAACAATTGGTAGTACACGCAAAACATGTTCAAAATCCAAGTATATTGTTAATGAAACAATACAAAAGTGTTTTATTATTTTTATTACAGAACAACAGTTTATTTCAAAATTAAATTAATGATAATAACTTATACGTAGCAGATGCTTTAATCTGAAACCGTAGAGCAATAGTAGGAATTAGCCAGCAAATTATTTATTTTTTCTCTCTTCTCCTAATAATTAGAATCCTATATGAATTTTGAATTGTAATTACTATAAGGCAAGGTGATAAACGTTTGGCGGTTTTGATTGTCGTTAGAACAAAAAAAATTAAGGTTTTTTTTCATATGGAAAAAATAAAGTAGACTGTTTTTTTTAGATAACTCGCAAAGTTTCCTAAAAACTAATGAAAAAATGAAAAAAAGGTTTTTGTAATGACAATCAAAATCACTTAACATTAATTAAATTCTCTTCATGATTTTTTATATAATCAAGCATTTATGATCCGTGTTGCAAAAAAGCACATAACATAAAATGCACATGTTAGGCTATTTTGAACGTATAAGCACATTCAACCATTCTTAGTTTAACTAAGCTTACTAAAACTGAAATGCTTTCAAATTTTGCTATGTGTTTGCTAAAGGCAACTTTGTTAATTTTTTCGTTTGTGAAAATTCAAGAAAATTTTGCAGATTCTAGTGGTTAGTTAATGTAGTAAAAATTACTATTTATTCTTGTCGGTGTACATATTAGTCTTCTGACAAAAAATAATAAAATATAAGTATAATGTATACTTATTTATGATTATTTATGATATAGCTTATAAAGTATAAATAAATAATAAAGTATAAATTAAAATTAAAAACAGGATTAGTAATATTGAAAAACGTCTGATTATATGGCGTTGGAGTTTCGGATGAACTGGTTTTAAAGATTATACGTAACACAGAAAGATTTGATAATAACACTGTCGATAGCTTTCTGGTACTTTGAACATAAGAATAAAAACCAACAGCGTGGAGCTAGAGCTGTGTCATCATATCAAACATAGAATTAAATGGGAAAACATCTGACATGGATTTTGTGTTCGCCTTCTGTAGAAGTCACCTTATTGTCAAACCTAAGTTTATTAGGACAAGATCTAAACAATACAACATCCAAAGTGTGCGTAACACTTAACGCACCCCAAAACTGTCGATAAACTGATATTTCGGTTGCCTACAGACGCACTGGTTAAACAAGTTTACTTAAACCGATATCTTACAAAACAACAGCCAGAATCAAACTTTTACAGAAAAGTGAAAAACACCGAAGGAACTAAAAAAATTATTCTGTTAGACCACAGCTTAGCAATCCAAGCGTTTGAAATAACATCTGAAATAACATCAATCACTATTCCGCAAAACATTGTTTAAAGGGGTCAGAAATGAATTGAGGTAGACACAAATGGGTGACAGGTAACCACCGAAAACTACCGCACGAAGCATAAAGACTGGAAAAAGAGCAGGAAAACAAAAGGTTTGACTAAACGACAAACAACATTATAAATCGTTGCTATCCAAGAGTGAATAGTAAACAGAATTGTTTATGGTAACTAAGACAATGAAAGTTTTTGTTGTTATTATCAATATGCTTCTTTACTTTTTTGTATTAATAATTTTTTTTCAATTGTTTGTAATTTTATATGTATTTTATTAAACTATAAATTCTGGGGATGTAAGCAATTTTTTTTTTAGGTTAGTGAAAGGAGTTAGTTAACCGCGGGAAACTCAACTTGAGCAATGCGTGTAAACTCCTTGCTTAATGGAGCTACGATGGTGACGCCTGTGACATTCGAACCACCGACCTATAAGTCAACAGGCGAATGCTTAACCGCTTAGCCACCACCACTTATAATGATCTTCAAAACGTCGGCGGATATCCCACAGACATCAGGACAAGTGCAAATTAATAAAAGCATGAAAAATAAATGCCTGAATGCACTTAAACCTAGTTGGCCTAATCACTAATTTCTTATATTTGTCCACAGCATAATCATAACTGGTTAGTTGTTTGACGTGATCTTCATTCAATGTACTTAGTCTTGACCAATACTTTATCGTGCTGCTGAAATGACTAAAAATTTTTGAAAGACCCCTTAACATTTGGTTTCTACTTTTCTACCAATAAAGTACTGTGCATTTACTGTAATCACCAATCTTATTCTTAAAATATCTTATGCTTTTTGTGTTTTTGGCATTAACCTACAGATATCAAAATATTAAACCGGTTAAGTACAGTATCACTTTTGAATTCATGACGTTTTGAAGCTATCGTTTTTGTATATTGATAATTATTAACTGATTTTCATGCGCTACAGCAATTTTAAATCACACTGCGTTGCAGTTTAGTAGCTAAAGAAATTAATAACATTCTATAAAAGACTATCACATTCATTTTTTGCTTTGCTGGTTTTTTAAAAACAAAATATTTATTATACATTTATTAGAATGCAATCATGTCTTTTATTAGAAAATGCACTTTACACCTATTAATCACTTATTGAAAGCAATGTAATGACAAAATGGCTGAATGAAAACCAATTTGGCGTCCCAAGTTTGGACCTAAATGGTCGATCAAAAAAGACGGCGCTAAAACAGGTTGCTTTGTTCAATGCATATACACTTAACACCCCGATAAAAAGCTTCTAGAGATCGATCAACACTAATGCATCAAAATCACATCATCTTTTTGTTTGGCAGTCCATCAATCACGCATTATTAAAAAAATTATTAACATTGTGCTTTGCACAAATGGATCTTAAAAGAAGACCACATGCAATTTTTTTCCATAAGAAAACGCAAGCATAAAAAGAACCCATTGTTGTGTACTGCTGCTTTTAGCGTGTTTTTTATGAGTTTCAACTTACTACTCATACAGACATGTTTATATATTCAATCAGAGTAAATTTTTTATTTTTATGGCTTATGAACGTTTGCAGTGCTTTTCAAGGCTGGTTATTTATGATATAGTTATTTTTAAAAATATATATTGCAATAAATTTATTGTAAATCTTTACTTAACTCATAGCTATAAAGTTCTCGCCTTTCACGCCGGGTAAACGCGTTTAATTTGCGTGACGGTACACATCTCAGAGTAAGCTTTCTAAAACAAAAAGTTTACTCACATTCATTAGATTGAACTCCCTGCAGAGGTAAATTTTTTTACCAGTCTCAGCAAATTGTTATGTCGAGTGTAAAACAAATTAAAAATTAATCCAACCATAAACACATTTAAAAATTAATCCAACCATAAGCATAGCAAGTGGTTTATTTCTAAACCTTTTGATTCCTTACATTTTAATTAAAAAACTCGTTATATTAAAAAAACCAATTGTACATTTAGATAATACTAAAAATAAAAACGTAGATCGTTTAAAAAATTACTACAAATGATTCAAATGTTCAATGGTTTGAAACTTTTTGGAATTTTTATGAAAAAATATTGTCAACCTATAAACTAAATTAAATTTTAAGATTCCAGAAATCCAACTACTTTTATAATTGTAAGACATAAACATTTACCGTTTTTCTCTTATTAGCTTTATATTGGTGAAAAAAATTATTTCAACTTTTTAGTACATTTAAATAAAAGGTGTTTAAAAAAATGTTTTTTAATAGTATTATTTTCAACCTTTTAGTTTTTGATTTTTGTTATCAATTTTTACGGACCAAAACTCTTAGTGAAAGAAAAATATGAAAATACAGTAAACGTCAACAAATTATTTTTTCAAACTAAACATTTTTCTATTTAGAAAAATATATTATTAAATTATTTTTTGTACATAAGTTTGAATGATAAATGGTACTTGTTTTTATGTTAACTTGATATAATCCTAAAAAGTTTCCAACTAATTGTCAAGTTAAAATTAAAATAATTTATTATATAAATAATCTGGAATATCAATTGAGCAATTTTTAGCAGTTATAAATTTTTGAAAGTTCATTTTATTTAATTTTTCCATATATGATTTTTGTACGTATATGACGCTGGATTGTATAACCCATATTCAAAATTGTATTCTTAATTATTTTTTTCTTAAACATTTTTGAAACTTCAGTTTATTAAAATATTGCATTGTCACCAATAACACATTTTTATTCCAAGTAGACAAAGGCTTGTGATCTTAAATTTGATTTGAACAAACGAACCATTAAACATACAACATGTGTATAAATACAATCGCATAAAATGAAATTTACTATGATTTGCGTTAAACAGTGGTTGAGAAGCGATTCTGTTTCGTAGGTAGAAGAATTGTCAACAGTAAATTTCTTCGCAAATCTTAAACCTACGACAAAAATCATCGCAGCCTAGAACAATCAAACTAATCGTCTCCCGAATAACTTTTTGAAATAAACCTCAATCGAAAAAATCTGATTTCTCTACTGTGTAGCGTTTTAGAGAATATTTTCTTCACTAACCAGCTAGCCAAAGTGTATTACTAGGCTCCCCTTTTCAATAACAAGTTTCCAAACGTGCTCTAAAAAAACATTTTTGCTAAAAAAAAAAACGTTTTTATATAAAATAATGAAAAACTAAGCATTTTTAAGCATTAGCCAACATGAACTGAAGTTCAATCAACACGCGGAGGTTTGTTTTAAAGAAATGCAAATTGTAATTACTGTTTTTAGTTTATTTGTATATAACTATTAATCTGATCAATTGGATAATAAATTTCAAAAATTTGTTCTAGTAACTAATTAAACCATATTTCATACAAGTTTTCACTAAATAGAAAACTCTAATAAAATTTTATTGAAACATAGGGGCTTGTTACAACACTACATGGATTCCTTACAGTGGAAGTTGTTACTTCTTCACAAGTGAAACTGTCTCCAGTTTCTATGCTGCTCTTCAAAGATGCAGATCAATGAACTCCATGCTGGTTAGCATTGGATCACAAAACGAAAACGATTTCGTGGCCAACAGCAACAAGTAAATTTGTTTGTTACTGCATTAGTACTGAAAACTTTAAACTAGTTTATACAATTATAAAAGAGAAGTCTTTTATTATTATTTTTTTTTAATAATTTAAATTTAAGAGAAACGTTGAATAGACATGTTAATTTTTGAGATATTGAAAGTCTTCTTTTTTGTTTTGTTTTAAAGGGCAAAACTTATGGGAACAACTATTAAAGAAAGTTGGATTGGATTACACAAAAGAGAATGTTCAAAAACTGGAAAATTCTACTGGCTCGATGGTTCTCAGAGACTTTTTATACAACCAGACAGTGTTAATGATGCCTCATGTTGTATGAGAATGTTATTAAATGGCGGATGGAATGATCTATCCTGCACAAAAGCAAATTTGAATTTTGTTTGCAAAAACTTTGTTTTGCAAGAAAGTAAAAACAGTTTGATTATTTGACTTAATTTAACAAATAATTTACGTTCAATTTTAATATTTATGCAATCAGTGAAATCTTCATGGACGATGACTCGAGTGATGGAAAACTACTACATTGAAAGTGACAGCTTAGAGGTGATAGAAAATCTGCGATGCAGCGTTCTGAAATGTTTTGCTCACTGCATTGTTAATCAGTGGTGCAATGGATTCAATTTCAGAAGAAATACCAGTTTAGCATCGGATGCATGTTTCTGTGAACTCAAAGGAGTAGAAAGCTGGAGAGGATTTAATAGAATCTACGAACTCGGATCAAGTCATTATGTTGATGAAATTTATTATGATGTGTGAAACTAATGCATTAGATGCTCTTTTGTAGTTTGAGCACCTTTTAATGAATATTTGTATTAGAGATTACTTGCTGTTTAGTGTTTAGATAACTTTATACAAACTAGCCATTAGGATGACGTAAGTTTGTAGTTTTCATAAAAATCTTTTTTAAATGTTTATTTCATAAACGATATTTAAAACAGGTTTTAAAACATTATTTTAAAAACAAATTTAGTTTTTAGTTTATAGAAGTTAAGTCAACTTTGCTTATGATATAACTTTTTACATTTTATATTGGAAATCTTTAATATTCCTACTTCAATATTTAATCCTTCTTCAATATTCCTACTTCAATATTATTTCCTTCTTCAATATTTCTACTTCAATATTTCTACTTCAATATTCAATCTTTCTTCAATATTCCTACTTCAATATTCCTACTTCAATATTCCTATTTCAATATTCCTACTTCAATATTCATATTGTTATAATATCGTCAAATCGTATTCCGGGTCCAATAAAATGGTTTTGTTGTTTATTGGATGATAATAAAATGAAGCTTGGATAAGTCTATTTTATACCTTCTAATATAATAATCATAATAATATTAATGTCTTTTTAGGTGGATTAGCTTTGATAATAAAATTATGAACGTAGATATAACACTACCCCCTTCTTAATCCTGTTCGTCCCGAACAGCATAGTCGCTTTTTCGGCCACGAACAAAAAATACCTTGATCTTCACTCGTGGCCTTGACCGCAATTCGCAAACAACATGGTCAAGTCTCTTGACCATTTGACGCAGTTTTTTCCAGTCTCGCTGGAGCATGTGCAATCTTCGGTTTTGTGGGCTTGAATACCATGCCAAATCGTTCTTCATATAAGACTGTTGATCACAGCGGGCCCCCATTAGGTTAGCGACGGCTCCACGCAACCAAAGCCGCAACTGCACGACACGGTCAGTTTTCGACCTTCCACCGCTCCTCCAGTCCCCAAACACAAGGATGTCGTTCTAAACTCTAGCTCCACTCCCGCGAGCCACCACCAAAATAAACTCATCTGAGCTGGGGCACTAGCATCCGTAGAAGCACTTTCGGGCTGTTCCGCAACATCCAGGGCAGCAACCTTCTCAGCCGATTCATCCGGGGTGGCATCACTCACAAAAGCGCCCCGATCAGCAAACATCGTCTGGAGCTCCGTTCCATCTATTCCAAAATTACTTTTCTCAAAGTTCAACCCCACCCCAATGTCCCGGAACAAACAACCACCCAAAAAATCCAATCCACGATGCAAAAACCGTGAAACACCTTGTCCGGACGCATCACCACACACCTCACTCAAGCAATCTTCCAAAACTTCTCCGACGGATCCGACGACCTCCTCAAAATCTGTCAAAGTCTGACTACACTCAGCCACAGGACCAACTCTAGCGGCGCCCCGCCACAAAACTGGACCACTACTCTTTTCACTGCCCTCATCATGACCTACCTGACCTATGCAGTCTGTACGGCCGTCATCTGTCACATGCTCTGAGACACAGCTGGTGGACTCCAGTTCAAATTGGGTTTCGCCGCAGCAACCCACATCATTTTCCTCACCAGCAACCCGCTGGTCCAGAACCGTGTCCACCACTGTCTCAGCCGTCCCTGTGACCAAACTCTCAACAGTCGCAACGTCCAGTCCGCACTCAGGCAAACCACTGCCAGAAACACTCCCATTTTCATCTTCTCTGTTGTTATTTCCTGACAGCAACGCCACACCGGTCTCTGCTACTCTGTTCTCAGGATCGACCTGACCACCGAGAATCAATTTCTTCATTTCCTGCTGTGCTACTCTGTTTTCCTCCCGTGCTTAGACTTTCTTCATTTATAACTGAGATCTCGTTTTCTAAGTTCCCACTTTAATTCGAGTATCAAGAGCTCATCCAATGCTTTCAAAACCATTCTTGTAATCTCACTTCTGATCACCAGTGTTATAATATCGTCAAATCGTATTCCGGGTCCAATAGAATGGTTTTTTAGTTTATTGGATGATAATAAAATGAAGCTTGGATAAGTCTATTTTATACCTTCTAATATAATAATCATAATAATAATAATGTCTTTCTGAGGTGGATAAGCTTTGATAATAAAATTATAAACGTAGATATAACAATATAAATTTAAATCTTTTAATATTTTGTTGAGCATCGAAATTAATCTCAAGGTTCAAGACTCTTTATCTTAAATAAGCTTCCCATGGTGTTGGTTTCTTTGTATAACAAAATTCTTGTAATCGATATTTTGACCATTTCCATTAATCTGTTAATTCCAAATTGCGCACATAAACGTGCTTTATAAGACAATATACATTTTCAGAAACGACATTTAAAGGGGCAGGATTTGAAAAAATTAGTTTTAAAAACGTTTTGAAATGGTGACATTACACACATTCAAAGGCGTCATTTGGGAAAAAGAAGCAAATCCTTAGACACCTTCATTGCTGGCTATCAACTGCACCGTAAAGACAGAAAAACGAACACCGAAAGAGGTGTTGCGATCTAAGTTGAGGATTAAGTTGTGACAAATGAAGCAACTGCAAATAGAAGCGCCAGTGTGTCATAGGTTGCGAAGAGCGATACAATTTCTTCACAAACCGGATTGTCGCTCCATGGAATGCGCTTACTCAACATGCCTGATATAGCTCCTCTTCAACAAAAATATCACTTTTAGATTTGCCAAATTATTTATTGCTAGATTCTAAAAACTTTTATATTTTTGTGTCTTAAGATAAACAAATTCAAACCAAATCAAGCTCAAAAATCTGCTTGAAAATGTATTTAGCTTTGAACTTCATTTCTAGCCTTACTCCATTTTAAAGACCAATACAATTTTATTGTGTGGGTTGAAGTTGAAAATAAAATAAAAAAATTTTTGAGTACTACTTACATGTATGAACAGACCAACGGCAACTATGCAATGTTTGCAGTTCCCAGATAAACCTAGCATATACGGTATTTTAAGGCGCGATTGCTGGACAGCCTATAAGTCGCTAGATCCACAATCGCACAAAGGATTTTAATTTCAAACCAAAGTTAGTATTCATGTATCAAACACTAAAGGATGAAACCTTGAGTTTATGTGAGCACAAGCGAGTTGGCTTTTTTTTGTAACACTTAAGGCCTAACAATAAATACTACCTTAGTTTCGTTATCTAGGTTTTGTGAAACTAATGCATTAGATGTTTTCTTTTGTAGTTTGAGCACTTTTAATGAATATCTGTATTATAAGTTATTTGCTGTTTAGTGTTTAGATAACATTATACAAACTAGCCATTAAGATGACGTAAGTTTGTAGTTTTCATAAAAATCTTTTTTAAAAATTTTAATTTCATAAACGATCTTCAAAACAAGTTTTAAAATATTACTTTAAAAACAAATTTTTTTTAATTTATAGAAATTGAAACAACTCTGCTTATGATATGACTTTTTTAATTTTTAAATTAGAAATGTACTTCAATATTTATAAACAATTTAAATCTTTTAATGTTTTGTTGAGCATTGCAATTAATCTCAAAGTTCAAGACCCTTTATCCGTTATTTTAAATAAGCTTCCCATGGTGTCTGTTTTTTTTTATAACAAAAATCTTGAAATCGATATTTTGACCATTATTCTATTAATTCCATAATGCGCACACAAACGTGTTTTTGAAGAAAATACACACTTTCAGAAACGACATTTAAAGAGGCAGGATTTGAAAAAAAAATATTTTAAAAACGTTTTAGAATGGTGACATTACACACATTCAAAGGCGTCATTTAGGAGAAAGAAACAAATTCTTAGACACATCCATCGCCAGCTATCAACTGCAGACAGAAAAAAAAGCACCGAAAGAGCGATCTCAGTTGGGGATGAAGTTGTGACAAGTGAAGCAACTGCAAATAGGAGCGCCAGTGTGTCAGAGGTTGCAAAGAGCGATACAGTTTTTTCACAAACCGGATTGTCGCTCCACGGAATGCGCTTACTCAACATGCCTAATGTAGCTCCTCTTTATCAAAAATATAACTTTTAGATTCTCCAAATTATTTATTGCTAGATTCTAAAAAAAATTATATTTTTGATTCTTAAAATAAACAAGTTCAAACCAAATCAAGCTCAAAAATTCATTTATAGTCTTACTCCATCTTAAAGACCAATACAATTTTATTGTGTGGGTTGAAGTTGAAAATGAAATAAATTTCTTTTGAGTGCAACTTACATGTATAAACAGACCAACGGGCACTATGCAATGCTTGCAGCTCGCAGATAAGACTAGCGTATTCGATGTTTGAAAGCGCCGATGGCTATCCAGCATATTACTCGCTAAAAAAGATTTTAATTTCAAACCAAAGTTAGTATTCATGTATCGAACACTAAAGGATGAAATGCTGAGTTAATGTGAGCACAAGCAATTTGGCTTCTTGCTCAAAGAAAGTAAATACAAAAACCTGGAATTGCCCAGGCTTTTTTTAACACGTAAGGCTCAAGTACTACCCTAGTTTTGTTGTCAAGTTTTTTTCAAGCAGTATGCGTATGTATGTATATGCATCCCCCCATCAGCCGAAAAAAATCACTTTTTAAGGGCTCTTCCTCTAAATCCACCACTCACACTTTGCTACTGACATTATAACCCTAGCAGATGTTGGATTGGTTCAGCACAAACGCCATACAACATAATAGCATGTAATAAAAATATATGGCTATTGTTGTTTTGGCTGTCATCGACTACATCGTCATCCTGGTCGTCATTTTATATGTGCCTGATATAGTCAAATTTTTTAAGTTTTTATAACTACTTTATTTTTATTTTCTTCAATGACTAAATAAAAATAATTTGTTTAATCAGTATAATAAGTAAAAATACAAATAAACGTCTGCTTAAATTTAAAACAACTCTAGCGCAAAAATGAACTTTATTATTATTAAAATATTTTTAAAACAATTCTCTGAAAGGTGTTGCTATTTAAATTATTTGTAATGAATTTGCATTGTATGAAGAAAAATTGATTTTTGTAATAAATGATTTTAATTTGACATATAAACGATTTTTCTAATTGGGTTTTTATGAAAAAAATCTGTCGTTTCTTCTAATTTGAGAAATGATAAAACGAAAATGATTAACATTTTTACTTCGAAAACGTGCAATAATTCTCCGAATCCAATTGAAAAAAGCGTTGTCAATAAAAATATTAATCAATTGACAATAATGCAAATTATTTCCTGGTATTTTTTTACAGTTTTTTTTTATCACGATCGAGAAATTATGATTGGCGTACAAGTCTACCTTTTATATAAAATACCGATTTAACTGTAAGTTGAACGTATTATAGTTAATTTAGTTCTATAGAGTAACTAAAACATTTTTAATGGCTGCTATGCTCATATTTTTTATAACAATAAATTGGTTAGTTTTTCCATTTGTCATTAATCAAGAAAAAATTCAAGACAACACTGGTAAGTTGAACAAAACTTTAATCAAAAAAGATTATTGATTTAATATCAAATAAACAAATTTATCAAAACTATAAGAAGATAGCTGGGTGGGTTTTAATAAAACATGCGAAATAGGATCAAGTTACACTGTTAATTAATAAACACATACAAACTTGTTAATATTCACAATTAAGCCACAATTACAATTACTCTCAGATTTTTTTATTATCTTTAAAACAATTAAAATTAGTTTAACAACTAGACATTAAATTTTTTAATGTATGGTATTACTAGCTAGTTTAACCGGCTTCGGACGGGTTTTTTAAAGAATTTTCTTTCGCTGTTTCTTTTTAAATGCTTTTATTTAACTTCACTCGTCTTTCTGTTTGTTTGTTTGCTTGTATGTCTTTGGTGATCAAATCTTAGAAACACAAATTCACCCACTTTTCGATCACCTAGAGCTCTAAAACATTCAGGAAAGCTTTATTATGGATGACAATACATGAATTGAATGTTTCCGACATGAATTAGGCCTTAAATCAATTAAAATTAATCAAATCAAGTTGTTTATGTATAAGTCGCCAGAGGTCCAAAATAATTAAACAGCACGGATGTTTATTTATATGTTACCAGAGGTCCAAAATAATTAACCAATACGGATGTTTATGCATAAGTCGAAAATTAAATCAATTAAAATTAATCAAATCAAATTGATCAAGTTGACCGTTACAGGTAAACGCAAATTTGACTAATATTCATCTACGTAGAGCTTTCAAACTTTCAGAATAGCTGTATTCTCAATAACAATATATGAATGAAGTGTTTTAGATAACAACTAACCCATACATCGAGTTAAATTTAAGAATTTTAATTTCATATGAAAGAAATAAACAATATTCAAGATTGAGCGTAACGGTTGTTTTAGATTCAAAAGGTTTAGTTCGTTGACTCAGATAAAGAGGCAAATAAAAGCATTTAAAAACAACTTTTTTATCTTTACTTGTTTCTGTTTAAATTTAATTTCTTTGTTTTGTTATTATCACCTATTTTGTTTTTATTATATTATAATCCTTAAAAAATTAAAACCGAAACATCATTACTACCCGGTTACTTATTGCTGTAGCTCGGTTTGACTGAAAAAAACAAATTAACAAATAAATGTTTATAACATGTTTAATATAAAAATGCTTGGGGGTATGCAAGAAGTATCTGGTTTATCAGCTTTAGAACAAACAACCATTTTTTTCATGTGGAAGGTATTCCGTGTCTAGTTATAAACAGCAATTTAATTTTATATTAAAGATTGGCATTCAATTTTGTTAATGGGAAATTGAGAAATGCCGCCTCCTAAATTAAAATAGCTTGTTTATTAATTCATAGGAATGAAAGGGTTAAAGCATTTCCATCAAAGATTTTAATGTTTCGGGCGGTTTTCTAAAATAAGTCAATTTTTTTATGCTTTGTTGATTTTGAGACACCGATCCACGATCAATGTTCAGGATGATCGTTTCAATCGAACATACACCTCTAATAAACAAACCAATTTTTCTGATAACAAAGGTGGCAACTCAACATTGAGTTTATCTACTTCTCAATGTATCAACGACATACAAGTGATGTACAAACTAATACTCGTGATGAATCCGTAGACTCTCATGCCTCCGATCTATCAATCAAAACATTCAGTTGTTGTATCTTTCGTAGTGCCACCCTCTCTACAACTGAAAACG
Organism: Erpobdella octoculata; assembly: GCA_963978895.1. Classification (NCBI taxonomy): domain Eukaryota; kingdom Metazoa; phylum Annelida; class Clitellata; order Hirudinida; family Erpobdellidae; genus Erpobdella; species Erpobdella octoculata. The sequence goes on along the minus strand of OZ022243.1, from coordinate 32,689,703 downwards.
ACTACGATGGGAATGATTAAGTTTTCGTGATGGCACTAGATGGCACAGAATTGTCCCTTTTTTTGCGTCTATGTCGGCCGCGACAGTGTATCACATGGATCTTGTTTGCTGAGCGCCAACTTCTGCTCATGTTTTTGAACCGCACGGTCGGCTTGAATCCGGAAGAAATGTTGGTCTTCATGAAATGGCCCGCTGTACTTCAGCTCGAGATGCTACCCATGGAGATGCACCTTTTTGCGATGACGTCATCTTCACCACAGGCTTGTGACTTTGACCTTCGGGCTTCTGATGCTTTCTTTTCAGTTGAGCTTCATGGACGCGAGGATGGTGAGGGCTCAGCGATGCGAATGCCACATTTGAGCATCTCATTTATAATGATAATATCAATAAGCTTAGACGGCGTAGATTGGTGCCCGGACCTCTGCAATACCTTTGTCTTACTTTGCGTTAGTGCTCAAACAATTGTGCCCGTCCTTATTGCTCTTAGTTGTTGATTTTCTCGTGTCACTCTTCGTCAGACTTTTTTTTAATTTAAAATTAGGTTTTGTTTGTTGCAGCTGATTCAATATTGTATTTTTTTGTGGTTTCAATTTTTACTTCAATGTGTTTCATCTGTCAATAGCGTATGAATTAGTTAAGTAGAAGTCAATTCAGTTTAACTCCTATTCAATGTCTCTGTTAAACCAAATATATAAATATTACTGATGTTTAACTCTACTTTTTCAACTTTTAAAATATTTAATTTATCGTTTTAACATAGGGTTCTGAAGATGCTTTTTTATAGCTGAAACTGCCCAGTAAACGTTGATTGTTTAATAATTTTTTTATTTATTTTTAAACCAATGCATCTATTTCAATTTTCATCATTTCAAATAGATGAGAAGGGCTTTAAAAACCATTTGAGTAAGATGACCAACGATAAGTTGTCAATTGTGTTTAATAGAGCATGCTAGGTTCATGAATAAAAGGATGAATTTTCCAGACTGTTCTTTGACTGTTTAATTGACGGCAGATGTCGATATAATTGACAAAGTTAGGCCACCATCATTTTTTTTGTTTTCACAGATATTCGATAGGCTAAAATAAAATTGTCAAGACTGTCAACCCCACCCATGCTGGCCTTATATGCGGAGATCAGTCTAGGATGTGTGACTGTAATTGATTGTTGTTCCTTCCGACTAAAACGTTTGACTGGAACAGTTGGTTCGATATAGTCAAAGCTGCTTGCTAAGGTCACAACGGCATTGTCGAACCACTTGACTGTGAGTAATTTGTTACGCGTATCAAATGCTGTGGAATAATTATCCCCTTCTTTCTCAGCTAGATTTTTGCTATTTTCTAATATGCTTTGCACAAGCCTTGGTTCCTGTATCATTAGTTTGTGAGAAGTGAAGAAATTATCAAAATACAACTCATGTTCCCGTGGATTACTGACAACATTAAGTAGCTGCAAACCACCATAGTCCTTAAGCCCATTTTCTTGTTGAAAAAGTCATCTTTTTCCACATATGAAATATAAGTTGAACAGATATCCTTCAACGAAACCTAAGCACCATACCTTGAATCCAAATTTCACAGGTTTCCCCATCATTTACATATTTTACATCATACAGCTGTGGCAACCGAAGTATAGAACATTTTGTTCATTTATTGATAGTTTGTAAGAAAAGCAGCCAAATTCCATGAAATTTTGGTTTATTTTTTATGAAGTCACACACCTTATCAAATTTGACATTTTCATCTATTGAAGAATTGTCCGCTAGATGTAAATTTTGCTTAATTTCTCGGAAACGAGTTGAGCTGAGCGACTTCGTCACATCCTTCACATTGCAGTCATCTGCATTTTCTCAGTACATCCTTTCACTTGGAAATCGATGGTAGCTGGAAAAAAGCTAGAAACCTTTGAATCTCCTTATATCCCATTGCTTCACTTTATAGTTGTGACGGTTTTGCTGTTCTGAATACAATGTACTTCCATCACAGACAAAATCAATTATTTTTTTGTCAAAGTTTTTTGAAATGAGCCCACCTCACTACGATCAACTAAAGCATTTGTCATTTCTGTAATTGCGCAGCTTCATTGTTTTCTGGATGACTATCGTATTGGATCTTTGCTGTCTTTGACTACTTTCGTTGATTGACTTTGCTCTTCTTGTTGGATTTTTTACTGCTAACTAGTTTAAATAGCCTAAATAAATATTTATTTATCATAGATAAATAGAAATTATTAAATAAAAAATAAATTTAATACATCAAAATAAATAAATTAATAATTTAAAAAAAATCAGCAAATTTAATAAATTAAACTAAATAATTAAATTTAATAAATTAAAATAATTAATAAAAATTTTTTCTTTATTTATCTATATATATATAAAAATAAATGCTTGTATGTATGTATGTATATATGCATGTATGTTATTTATGCATTGCTACACCATTCATCCAATCGTAATGAAATTTTCACACAACCTTGAGCGTCAAGGGGAATCAAATATAGAGAAAAAAAATTAAAATTCGTCACAAAATGAGCGGAGCGGGTGAGCGAGCGTGAACTATGAATATATATATATATATATATATATATAAATGAATGTTTGTATATATGTCTTTTATGCATTGCTACAGCATTCATCCGATAGTAATGAAATTTTCACACAACCTTGAGAGTAAAGGGGAATAAAATATAGAGAAAAAAATTTGAAATCCGTCACAAAATGAGCGGAGCGAGCGGGAACTATATATATACTAAGGAATAGCCCGTCAAAAATGACGGATTTTTTAAAATCTCATTATATAATATTTTGCGATTGCAGCGCCACTTTTTTTTATCTCTAGGACTGAGTGTGTAAATAGGTACAATTGCATAATAACTTGTATTACATGCCATCGTTGAGATGTGGTCCCTGCTTCTGAGATTTTTTAAGATCTCATTATATAATGTTTTTTAATTGCAGCGCTACTTCTTTTGATTTCTAGGACTGAGAGTGTATATAGGTTTAAGTGCATAAAAATCTTACGTGCACGTGCACATCGATATCGTCTATACGACTCATTACGTAAGCGTGACAGAATCAGTGAGTGAGTGACGTGGTCTACTATAATATAGATACTAGCGGGGTTACCCGGAAGTTTTTAGAGTTTTTTTATCGTTTTTCTCTAGCTCCCGTTTAATTCCCGGTTTTTTCTCCCGCCCCCGGTCGCTTTCCCGTTCCCGCATGCTCTCCCACTCCCGGTCGCATTCCCTCTTCCGGTCACTTCCGATTCCGGTCGCTTTCCCGCCCCATCTATCTCTTAATAATTTGTAATACGCGCAATCGATCACATTATGCAAGACTGGGAAGCAAGTCAAGTAAATTTTAATATTAAGAAGTCCATTAGCAAGTAATGCCTGTTACGCAATTGTAAACAGTGCTTCGAAAACTTATGCAATGATCTTGCATAGGCACTTTTGGCCCGGAAAGTTTTTTGGCCCCCTGACGGACGATCGGAGATGGATTCCAACCAAACCTTCTTAACCTTTCAGGCCAAAAGTTCCTATGTACGACCATCGAAGGTAATTGCGTAATAAAATTCAAATTTTGTTTACGTAACAACGTTTGAAGGCTTCAAGCAACTTTTAGCAAATCTATTTTACGTTTTATGGGCTAAAATAAGTTATGAAAGAGTGGAAAAGAAAAAATGAGCACGAGCGGGAACGGAAACGGGAGAGCAAGCGGGAACGGAAAAACAAGCGGGGAAGAAAACGGGAGCAAGAGAGAAAAATTATAAAATACCTCTGAAAACCCCGAGCAACGCCGGGTAACCCCGCTAGTCTATATATATATAAAAATGAATGTTTGTATGTATATATGTATGTTCTTTATGCATTGCTACACCATTCATCCGATCGTAATGAAATTTTCACACAACCTTGAGAGTCAAAGAGAATCAAATATAGAGAAAAAACTTTGAAATCCGTAACAAAATTAGCGGAGCGGGTAAGCGAGCGGGAACTATATATATATATTATAGTCAAGACTTTGATAATGAAACAAATACAATTTTTTCTATTTATAACAAGTATTTTAAACTGAATCAATAATGTAAAAAAATTTCCGTCATCTCTCTCTCTCTCTCTCTCTCTCTCTCTCTATATATATATATATATATATATATATATATATATATATATATATATATATATATATATATATATATATATTTATATATATATATATATATATACTAGCTGGGTTACCCGGCGTTGCCCGGAGATTTTAAAGGTTTTTTATCGTTTTTCTCTCTGGCTCCTGTTTCCTTAACCGCTTGCTTTCCCGTTCCAGGTCGCTTTCTCACTCCTGGTCGCATTTCTGCTCACGGTCGCTTTCCCGGAGCCTTCCCAATGTGGCTTAGATGGGCTGTAGCGGAATGCTGTGCACAGTCATCAAAATTGATCTGTTATCTCGTTAACACTTTGTTGTTTGGTTTGCTCGTTTAGTTACGTCTGAACTTCCTCAATTTTAATTAGTGTTCTTTAATGTATTGATTCCACTTTGCAAGTGTGATCTTCTGCAAAGAATTATTATGATTGACTGAAGCTGAAAAAAAAAAAGAATTTATTAGTTAACGCTGCAATAATGTTAAAATCCGCTCATATATCTCAACAGGTTATATTTATTTTAAATACTTGTAACTTGTAAGATTATAAATGCTTACAATAGATTTATCACACACTTTTGCTTTTCGAAAAGTCGCTAGTCTTACTTTTTGAGTTGTTCTTAGTTTTTAAGTGTCATGTCTACAGAAAGCATATAACGCTACATGTGGCATGTTAATAAATGTTGACCCGTGGCTTTGAAAAATGTGATATAAAACACAGATTGAAATAAAACATGAAGTAATAATAATATTAAAAACCTTCTTGTTATGTCAACATGTCAAAGCATTAACTTATTGAATTTCCCCAGAATTTTCGGAGATAATCAATTTGGAACAATGGAAGAGTAACACTTTTATTTAGCAAATGATGCAATTATAAATTGAACAAAACAGCAGCAGATTGATAGGCTGGCTTGATAACTTTGTTCATGATTTTGTTGAAACACAAAAATAATGCACTTGCATTCATTTCTTTCAAATTTCATGCACCTCATATATCGGTGAAACGTTTACAATAAATTGGTATTGCATGTAAGATTTTCTTTAAAATGTAATTTTCTAATTTCCTCTGAAAAGTAAAAAATAAAATAAGACCAATAAATTAATTCATAATCTTATAGTCATAACTACTCGTCATTAATAAATTAATTCCAAATCGGCTAATGCCATCACATAAAAAAACACTTACCTGCCCAAAACATTTTTTCATTTACTGATTTTGTTAAGTCTGGAACTCTTTTTGTGAAGCACAAAATATCTCTAAAATTTAGAGTCTAAATAGAAGAAATTCCACCTGCAATTTATTGATTAGTCCTGAAAACCAAAGTTATCTGGATAGAATTTTGACCACCACCGTGTAACATTTGGCTTTATAAATGTTGAACCACTACTGGTAATGTCCTGTACAACCTCAGCATTTTTTACATTGCGATGAATAAAGTTTGATAATGATACAACTTTTGCCATTGATCTATCATAAAGTTGTTTGCATTTCAAATTATCCCTTACTTTCAATACACCAACACTTGCCACAAAATTTAAGGTATAACTAGAAGTAGCCCGTCAAAAATGACCGTTTTTGTGATTTTTATTGAACTATCAGATATTAAATAAAGAACGTTTTCTTCTCTATCATTATTAAAAGTGGATGCTCAGCAATATCATAAAACTGTTCAATGCTTTGGATCGAACCTGGTTTAAGCAGATTAAAATCACTGAATTTCATCATGCGTACCTTCGTAAGACAGTTTCAAATCTAGCGATGTTTTATTTTAAACTTTAAATCCAGCATTATGTTTGATGCAATCGGATAAAACTCTTGCATAATAAGCCTAGGAAAAACGTTTTGGATCTTTACCTACTGACAGTGTACAACTTTTACTAAAACTTTTATTACATGCAATCGGATAACCTCTTGCATAAAAGCTTAGGCAAAACGTTTTGGATATTTGGAACTGATAGTGTGCAATTGCGTAATAACTTTAATTACACGCCTGCGCGCACTAATTTTACCAATTGCTGACTGCTGACCACCGCGCTTATGAGGAGGTAAAAAAAGCACATCGTCAGAATTATCAATATTATCTTGCTCACTTTCTATCAAATCTGATATACTTTCACCACTAGATCTTCATTATTTACATACATGTCATATACTGGCTCATCCACTTCAGTTTCATGATCTATAGAGTTTTTTCAGCCACCAAAAAAGTAAAGTAGTTAAAAAAATAGTTAACAACTGTAGTTAATAACTATTTAAAAAAGTAGTTAACTACTAGTTGTTAACTAGTTTAACAAAAAGTAGTTAATAACTATTTCTTAACTACTGTAGAGTAGTTAATAACTAGTAGTTAACTATTTATAGTTAGTAACAACCCATCACTGAAAATACATATACAAAATAAAAATTAATCAAGTTAAAAAAACTAATCAAATACAATTAAATAAATATATGCATAAACAAATTCAAAAAATGTCGTTTAAAAAACATTTGTAATAAATGAAAAGCCGGCTAATCTTGAAATATGAGGAAGTTGTAAAAAATGTCATTTTTTACGGCCTACTTGTTCACATATTATACCCAAGATAAATATAGTAACTAGAATGTAAAGTACAAACACCATTATATCTATTATATTATAGATAGGCGCCATTGATTACTGCTATATTAAGAAAAAATCTATTATTTGTTTGTGATTGCTGGCACTGCACGACTTCTTAAAACAAATAAAACTAATGAATAAATGGAAGAGTTGTCGTAACAATTACAAAATCAATTAATATTATTGAAGTCTCTTCATTGATTTTTTCTAACACAATCAGACACTTATGATCCAAGAAAACACATTAGGGATGTCAAGACTACGACGTTTTGGCTTTTTCGGGTTCGGGTTCTTCAATTTTGAATTTTCGGGTTTGGGTACGTGTTTGGGTTTTCATTTTTCTTAAAACTGGGTTCGGGTCTGGATTCGGATTTTCAACTTTTCAAACATCGGGTTTGAGTTCGGGTTTTTGATTTTCAAAATTTCGAATTTGGGTTCGTGTTTTAAAATGAAAAACTTTCGGGTTCGGGTCGGGTTCGGGTCGAGTTTGAATAAAACCATTTTCATCATTTTAAAAATGCGTCTAATATATTTTATGATTGGCTAAATGAATTTAGTGAATTATTAGGGAAGTTCTGTATTATAATAATAAACAACATAGTTACTACACGAAATACTTATGTTGTTCAATCTTCTCTATAAGTTTATTTTATTTTATTTTATTTCCTTGAATTCTGTTAAAAAATGAATCGTTTTCTGAAATTGGTCTAGCATTTCATATGAGTATCGGCTATCGCAAAGGCGGAGTCGTGACAATTATCATTATCATTATCATTATCATTATCATTATCATTATCATTATCATTATCATTATCATTATCATTATCATTATCATTATCATTATCATTATCATTATCATTATCATTATCATTATCATTATCATTATCATTATCATTATCATTATCATTATCATTATCATTATCATTATCATTATCATTATCATTATCATTATCATTATCATTATCATTATCATTATCATTATCATTATCATTATCATTATCATTATCATTATCATTATCATTATCATTATCATTATCATTATCATTATCATTATCATTATCATTATCATTATCATTATCATTATCATTATCATTATCATTATCATTATCATTATCATTATCATTATCATTATCATTATCATTATCATTATCATTATCATTATCATTATCATTATCATTATCATTATCATTATCATTATCATTATCATTATCATTATCATTATCATTATCATTATCATTATCATTATCATTATCATTATCATTATCATTATCATTATCATTATCATTATCATTATCATTATCATTATCATTATCATTATCATTATCATTATCATTATCATTATCATTATCATTATCATTATCATTATCATTATCATTATCATTATCATTATCATTATCATTATCATTATCATTATCATTATCATTATCATTATCATTATCATTATCATTATCATTATCATTATCATTATCATTATCATTATCATTATCATTATCATTATCATTATCATTATCATTATCATTATCATTATCATTATCATTATCATTATCATTATCATTATCATTATCATTATCATTATCATTATCATTATCATTATCATTATCATTATCATTATCATTATCATTATCATTATCATTATCATTATCATTATCATTATCATTATCATTATCATTATCATTATCATTATCATTATCATTATCATTATCATTATCATTATCATTATCATTATCATTATCATTATCATTATCATTATCATTATCATTATCATTATCATTATCATTATCATTATCATTATCATTATCATTATCATTATCATTATCATTATCATTATCATTATCATTATCATTATCATTATCATTATCATTATCATTATCATTATCATTATCATTATCATTATCATTATCATTATCATTATCATTATCATTATCATTATCATTATCATTATCATTATCATTATCGTTATCATTATCGTTATCGTCATCGTCATCGTTATCGTTATCGTTATCATCATCGTTATCGTTATAGTTATCGTTATAGTTATCGTTATCGTTATCGTTATCGTTATCGTTATAGTTATCGTTATCGTTATAGTTATCGTTATCGTTATCGTTATCGTTATCGTTATCGTTATCGTTATCGTTATCGTTATCGTTATCGTTATCGTTATCGTTATCGTTATCGTTATCGTTATCGTTATCGTTATCATTATCGTTATCATTATCATTATCATTATCATTATCATTATCATTATCATTATCATTATCATTATCATTATCATTATCATTATCATTATCATTATCATTATCATTATCATTATCATTATCATTATCATTATCATTATCATTATCATTATCATTATCATTATCATTATCATTATCATTATCATTATCATTATCATTATCATTATCATTATCATTATCATTATCATTATCATTATCATTATCATTATCATTATCATTATCATTATCATTATCATTATCATTATCATTATCATTATCATTATCATTATCATTATCATTATCATTATCATTATCATTATCATTATCATTATCATTATCATTATCATTATCATTATCATTATCATTATCATTATCATTATCATTATCATTATCATTATCATTATCATTATCATTATCATTATCATTATCATTATCATTATCATTATCATTATCATTATCATTATCATTATCATTATCATTATCATTATCATTATCATTATCATTATCATTATCATTATCATTATCATTATCATTATCATTATCATTATCATTATCATTATCATTATCATTATCATTATCATTATCATTATCATTATCATTGTTATTACCATTGCCATCGCCATGCCATTTGCCATTATCGTTATCGTTATCGGTATTGGTATTTATGTCGGTATTGGTGTCGATATCATTATCGCTATTATTATCATCATCAAATAATGGTACTATAATCACTTTAATGTTTCAACTAAAATGAGCTGAAGATCCTTCAATATAACACGAGGACTTTTGTGAATATTCTAATTAAAAAATTGTTTTGAAGAAATGCAAATTGTATTTTTTGTTTTTGAAATATTTGTATATAACTATTATTCTGCTCAATTCGATAATAAATTTCAAAATGTTGTTCCAGTAACTAATTAAACCATATTTCATACAAGTTTTTACTAAATAGAAAACTCTAATAAAATTATATTTAAACATAGGGGCTTGTTACAACACTACATGGATTCCTTACAGTGGAAGTTGTTACTTCTTCACAAGTGAAACTGTCTCCAGTTTCTATGCTGCTCTTCAAAGATGCAGATCAATGAACTCCATGCTGGTTAGCATTGGATCACAAAACGAAAACGATTTCGTGGCCAACAGCAACAAGTGAATTTGTTTGTTACTATTAATAAATATTTTAAACTAGTTTATACAATTATAAAATAGAAATTTCATATTATTATTTTGTTGAATAATTTAAATTTAAGAGAAAAGTTGAATGGACACGTTTAATTTTTGAAATAATGAAAGTTCTTTTTTTTGGTTTTAAAGAGTAAAACTTACAGGAACAACTATTAGAGGAAGTTGGATTGGATTGCACAAACGAGAATGTTTGGTAACTGGACATTTTTACTGGCTCGATCGTTCTCCGAAACTTTTTATAAAACCGATTATTGCCAATGATGGCTCATGTTGTATCAGAATGTTATTAGAAGGCACATGGAACGATCTAACATGCAATTCAACAAATTTGAATTTTATTTGCAGAAACGTTGTTTTACAAAAAGGTAAAAATATTTTAATTAAATCAACAAATTAATTACGTACAATTTTATTATTTATGTACTTAGCAAAATCTTCATGGACGATGACTCGAGTGATGGAAAACTACTACATTGAAAGTGACAGCTTAGAGGTGATAGAAAATCTTCGATGCAGCGTTCTGAAATGTTTTGCTCACTGCATTGTTAATCGGTGGTGCAATGGATTCAATTTCAGAAGAGTTACCAGCTTAGCATCGGATGCATGTTCCTGTGAACTCAAAGGAGTAGAAAGTTGGAGAGGATTTAATAGAATTTACGAACTTGGATCAAGTCATTATGTTGATGAAACCTATTATGATGTGTGAAACTAATGCATTAGATGTTTTTTTGGTAGTTTGAGCACCTTTAATGAATATCTGTATTATAAGTTATTTGCTGTTTAGATAATTTATACAAAGTAACTATTAGATGACGCAAGTTTGCAAATTTCATAAAATTTTATTTAAATTTTTATCTCATAAGTAATATTTAAAACAAGCTTTTAAACAATATTTTAAAAATAAATTTAATTTATAAAAAGTTAGTTTTATTACAAAACATTGTTTTTCCCCCCGCTTTATTAGCTTCATCTGATGTTTGTTTGTATGTTAATTTTTTCATTTAAATCTTTTACTTATAATTCTTCGTAATCGACGTTTAGTTTTTTGTTTCGATTTCCACTCAATGACGAACTTAAGTAAAATTAAGTAAAAAAAAACATTTTTCAAGATAAAAAATTTAGTTAAAACGGAGTTACAGTCCAGGTTTAAATCATTTATTTAGAACAGTTAATAGCCTGCTAATTAATCAAAAAATAAAAGTAATTTTAAGTGTTTGAGATGTATCACAGTTTTTCAATTGTAGAATCTTGTTTGCAACATTAATCTTGTAAAACTGTTGATAATAGATAATAACAAACATCATTAATTTTTCATGTTTGTAATCATTGATTCAGCTTTGCTATGACATTCCCAATCTTTTTTTTATATTTCCCATTAGATCATTGCATCACTTACTTCGAATGGCTGGTACTGCAAAGTTTTTTCCTCTGCATGCAATTTTCCAATATTTTGGCTGAATTGGATTTTATTGTTAACTAGCGGGGCACCCGGCGTTGCTCGGAGTTTTTAGGCGCCTGTTTTCCCGTTCCAGTTTTCGCTCATTTTAAATTTCTTTTTCCGTTTGCTTTACCGATCCCGCTCCACTCTTTTTGTGACCGATTTCAATTCTTTTACAAAAATTTTCTTTTATTGACTCTCAAAAATATGCGAAAATTGTATTACGATCGGATAAATCATGAAGCAAAAGATAAAGGACACACATACATACAGACGTACATAATGTATTTAGCTTTGAAGTTTATTTGAAGATTTACTACATCTTAAGAGCAATACAATTGTATTGTATGGGTTGAACCAAAACAACAAATTAGAAGTTACAAATACGACTTTGCCAGTGACATCTGTTTATTTTGGAAAAAGCAACAGAATTGAAATAATTGTAGCCTGAACCTGGAAAAAAAGATTGTGCTTTGCCGCATGTTGAGAGTATTTTTAGATTATCCATTTTAAACAATATGACATTTTCAATCAGGTCGAAAAAATGAAAAACCGATAATTATATTTACTTATTGCAAACCATCTTAAAAAGAAAACTTGGTCATTAGTTTTTAGACATATCCTGTCTATTTATGTTAAGCCGTGGCCTCCTAGATAAAAGTCCATGGTTAAGCTTACCCGAGAGTTATGAATTGTCGAAGCAAAGATGGTAGACACTACATTTGAAGATTCAGATTGCTTTGATCAAACGATATGCAACATTTACAATGCAGTTTATGCTCTAGCGTAATTTTTTTAAATTAATTCTTAATACACTCAATGAACTTTTAAAATAATGTTATTATATTTTCCAAAAAATTTTTAACTCAACAAAAACTGCAATTTCACACCCATGTTTTACCGCAAAAAACGCCAATTTAAACAAAAAACATAAAATTTGTTTCAGTTTTGCCGTATAAAACCAAGGACAATTGATAAACCAATTAATTGATTTTGAAACTTACTCAATTATTAAAAAGAACGAAAATTGAAAAAAATCTTTTTTGAATCTTAAAGGGTTTTTCATAATGCATAAAGTGAAAAATGTTTTGAATTTTTTGAAATTGAGTTTTAATTCAATTTATAAAAACATTTCTGGAAACTCGATGAGTCTTTTATAAAATATATAAGGAATTTCCATCTTCTCAATAAGTTCTCATGTATAATAGTTCTTCACCGCATGCATTTGAACCCATGGTGATATAACAACATTGTGGCCATATTTAAATTATACTTATATAGCAGAAGCAAAATAAATGAAATGAATAATTATTTTTCATGAGACAAATCTGAATAAAATATTTGAAAAAGATATCGCACTTGTCGTCCTTTGGAAGAAATCATTTATTTCACGTAAGTGACATGATCTAACTTTCATACATATAAGCTGATGAGAAAAATCAACATACATAATTTCCTATGTTTGTACATACGTAAATATATTTGTGTTTATTTTAAGAATTTTGCATAACTCGGCGGCTGCGGTGGTCAGAAGTCAGTTGTTGCTTAATTAGTGCGCGCAGGAGTGTAATAAAAGTTATTACGCAATTGTACACTGTCAGCTCTAATGATGAAAAGAGGTGACTCTGAAATAGAAATATAATATAAAATGAGATTTTAAAATCCGTCATTTTGACGGGCTATCCCTAGTTGAGTTAATAACTATTGGAATAACGAATGTCATTCCAACAACATTAGCGCTCTAAAATAGCAGAACAAAGAAAACAGGCTTGTTGCTTATATTTTTGTTTTTATATTAAAATTGAAAATATTGTTTTTTCAACAGTCCTGCTTTTGGTCAAGTGAATTCAACACTTTCTGATCAAACCCTACAAATTATGGCGAACGATCGATAAGTTTCTTTGCAAGGGCAGTAGCGTAGCTAGGGTTTTTGGCGCCCGGGCGAAGTCTAAGGAATGTGCCCCTATAAAATCTCATCTGTCAACTTTTTCTTATAAATTGCTGATGACTGGAGGCGTAGACTTAGGTTCTTCCCTCTGCTCTCTTGTTACGCCATTTAGCAGGGATCGTGCTCGTGCTGATGCATCGATCTCTGCCGAGGAGTTTAATGACGTTTAAAAAATTTGCGGATGTGCGTTAGTTTACTGTTGGAACTGAAGAACAAGGCTTCTAAAAGAAGTTGTTTTCTATTATTTGACTCTGTTTCTGTCAAAAACGCTTTAAAAGTTTTTATTATTTACTAAATAAGCAGTCACATCTTGATCCGATATTTTTACAAACTTTTATTTGTGTTACAATCTCTGTTTGTGTGTGTGTGGCTTTCTCTGTACGCAAATTTTGCAAGTAAAATTTAACCAGTTTTTTGACTAGATGGAAAACTAAAACTTTCAGCAAATGGTGTATATTGGATGACAATACATGATTCAATTGAATTCAATTAATTTGAACATCTTTCGTATTTCTAAATCGAGTGTATTTGAAATTAAAGTTTGTGTTAAAAAACTCGTTTTTTTCTTTACATCTTTTAATTTAAGCCCCCTTTGCCCCCAGTAGTTTAGGGACTGGATTAACTGATGACTATCTTGCAAAAAATCACAAATAGTGGCTTGAACAAAAGTTGCTGTTAAAGAAACTATGAAGAGTATTTTGACTCTACGCAAAGACGATAGGTTCAATCGGGAAAATGTGCTGAATATTAACTGAAGCAACCTTCAGCTCCACTTTTGAGAAGGCCCCCCAAAAAAGCTTCTGTACACTGACACGGCGAGATCACTCATGAAAAACATAAAAAAATTCTTTAGAAACCATCGATTTGTTGGTCTATGAATTAGAACGCCGCTTTGATCAACGTGGATACATTAGAGTGGCGATATTGGAAGAACTACTTTTAAACTCACTAGTTTCAGATAAAAATGCCGAAATCTCCATGGCCGCCCTGATTGTGAAGCGGGCTTTAAAGTGTTCATAGAATTGACATACGTTGTCTAGAATTACGGCTGCGAATAGTAAGCGGAATAGAAACTCTTCACAACTGCGAAGCTTACAAAGCGTTGCTTACGAATTTCCGAAGCTACCAGAACAAAATCGAGAAATTTTGGGGGAAGTCGATTCCATCAGTAATACCAACCTCAAATGCCACCTCAGAGCAAATTTTTTTACTTTGCGTCGCCTAAAGACATCGCTGAAAAAGACGATGACGCAAAATCGTTTGAATAATTACGCGCTGTTGCATGTGCACCAGAAAGCGATTGACGCAGTCGGTTTAGGCTGCCGCTAGTTTGTTTGTTTGATTATCGGCATGACATTTTTGGCAACTTTTAGTATCGTATATTTATGTACAAATGTGATTCAAATACAAATATAGTTGGTGAGTGATTATTGAAGAAATGTACATTTCATTAATACAAGCAAGTTACAAATTTTAATATTTGAGATTACAAGCTAAGAAAAGTTCGTTCTAGAAAGTTGTCTCCCTACTTTTTAAAACGATGCAACGCGTCTGTCTGTCACCTTTGAAATGGTCGACTATTAGCATTTATTAACGTCTACCCACATCCTGGTTGGGCTGGACGGGCTGGAATTTTATCTAAACGAAAGGCAGCACAGTGTTCGTCATAATGTGTGATCAATACTACCATGTGTGCCTGCAATCATAGATTTTGTGATTTACTCAACCATGCCTTTGCTGATCACAGCTAGGTCTACGGTTTTTTCTGTCCGGTCCACTAAGAAATATTTTGATTGCGCAACACATCTACCTCTTGCATTTGTAAAATTAAAAACTGGATGAGATCTAACATACTGCAGCTCAGCTTAACTTATACATAGTTTTTGTGGTACGCTTCATCTCATGGACAGGTCCTGATAGATTAAACCATTTTTTGTAATTGGTGCCGACGACAATTGACTTTGCCTTTTGTGGTCGGTAATCTATTTTGTTCTTTTGGACAGACAGTGTAGAATTGTGTAATAACTTTAAATTACGCATATTTGGTAAATAACAGTGTCTATTTTTGTCATGGCTGTGTGTACATTTCTACAAAATTAATTAATTTCATAGAAATTTTTTTTTAAATAATAAAGACTTTTTATTTCAGTTTCAACAATGTTTACTAACACAATCATTCTCAGAGCAATAACCTCACTAGTTGTTGATTTGATAACTTGTTATCTTGGAAGCGCCTCGGAAGGTTGATATCAAGATATTTTTTTTAGATCGACTTAGTTTCGTTAGATGAAATGAAGTGACTAGTGGTTCGGTGTCTAAATACCACAAGAGTAACTAGCCCCTGCAAGAAAGTGGAAATGCCAAATATGGAGATTTCAAATTAGCCCGAGTCGAGCTAGAAATACTTGCTTATAAAATGGTCCGGGTTGAGTTACTGATGAGCTGGCAGCAAAAAATCGGCCCGTGTATTAGTCTAATCTAAAGTTTAAATCAAAAACACTGTGCCTCTATAATATCACGTCAAAAATGATTTCTCCAAAGTCCATGGTTATAATTGTGAGCGGTTTGAATTTGTTCTCAACTTTCTTATGAACACCGTCTAAGTGTGGCTTTCAACGTTTTGCTCAAGGCTTTGCTCTGAAATTCGGTTTTGTAAAGTTTATAGGTGTTGAAGTAACTTTGATATTTAACAACAAAACTAAACCAGAACTAATATAAAAGACGCTATTTTATGTTTTTTTGTGTTAATATAAAGTTTTTGATAATTTTAGATTTTTGTCCTGACACTACCTGGATTAGCTACAATGAAAGCTGCTACTATTTTGCTAACAAAACTGTTTTGGATTTTTACACAGCTTTGCGGAAATGCAGATCAATGGAATCTTTTGTGGTCAGCTTAGGATCACAAGAAGAATATGATTTTGTCTTTGAAAAATATAAGTAATTTAACTTTTAAAATTGTATGGGATGATGATGATGATGATGATGATGACGACGATGATGATGATAATGATGATGATGATGATGATGATGATGATGATGATGATGATGATGATGATGATGATGATGATGATGATGATGATGATGATGATGATGATGATGATGATGATGATGATGATGATGATGGTGGTGGTGGTGGTGATGATGATGATGATGATGATGACGATGACGATGACGATGATGATGATGATGATGATGATGACGATGACGACGACGACGACGATGATGATGATGATGATGAGGACGATTACGATGGTGATGGTGATATTGATAGTTATGTTGGTGGTGATGCTGATGCTGATGAAGATGATGATGAAAATAATTATGTTGGTGGAAGTTCAGCCGGTTAGATGTGGCTTGAGTTGGTCCTCTTTCTTCGTTACCAAAACGTTTTTAAAAGAGGTGACAGTTTGCCCAACTTGTTTTAATGTTTTAATAATTCTATTTTTGCAGCAAAACATTTTTTATACAATAATTACATATACCCGCATTCAGGCTTATTAGGTAGAGCGTATTTTAAATTGTTTTTAAAAGCATCCTTCAAATTGCTCTTGTACAAGTTTGGCTGTTTTTTGTGCCAAACTTTAAATTCAACAACTAGCTTATTAGAGAAAAATTAGTAATATCGTTCTGGCATTTTGTCATATTGTCTTTTCTCATAAACGTTTTTTTGTTCTAAAAAGATCGTCTTAAAAGCTCTACCTCATTTAATGTCGATGTATGAAAAAATTACACCACTTAAATGGGTAAATTGAAGAATCCAAAAATTTAAACAAAAACAAATTATTGTCTTTTAATTTTGTAATGCTTGCAATCACTAAAGTTGTAATTTTATTCCATTTAACTCTTATTAATTGTTTTAAATTAAATTAGATGCAATTAAAATTTTAAATAAATTTTTGTTTTCAGTCAATTTCTTTTTCCCATAGTTGTTTGCAAAGTTTTATTTCCCAATAAAAATATATTCAAAAAGTCAAACAAACATAAATATTACTTGCCGTGCACAATTTTAAAGTTACTTTAAAAAAAATTATTCTTTTATTCCATTTAAGAGAAAATTTATCAAAAAATGGTCTGAGCCTTGTGGATGTTTGGATTGGACTGTTCAGAAAAGATAATAAAATATCTCTGATTACTTACTGGCTCGATGGCACTCCAGCAACATTTTTTCCATCAACAGGACTAATTTATTCGGATTTAGCTTTTTGTTTCAGAATAGTTCCAAATGGAGTTTGGGATGACAAAGCTTGTGTCATGCCAAATTATTATTTTATTTGTGAAAAAAGAATGATATCATCAAGTAATTAATTATTTTATTGATAAATTTTGTTTATTTAACATGAAACACAAGCTCAACTACTATGTTTTTTATTTAGTCTCAAACTTAGAGAAACACAAAAAAGTTACTCGAGTCATGAACAACTACTACATTGAAAATGACAATTTGGAAGTGATAGCAAATTTAAAGTGCAGCATTTTGAAATGTCTAACTAATTGTCTTGCAAATGAGATGTGTAATGGATTCAATTTCAGAAGAAATTCAACTTTAGGTTCAGAAATATGTTTCTGTGAACTTGAAGGATCAGAAAGCTGGATAGCTTACCCCGAATTTATGAAGTTGGGTCTAGCCATTATGTTGATGAGTCTTTTTATGGATAATAAAGATACAAACGTATCTGAAACTTTAGTATTTGATAGTAATCAACAACTTGCAATAATTTTAATTCTATGTTTCAGTGTTTAATAACAGAAAGCAATTTGTAAACAACTTATTATTTAAACTGATGGTTGGACTAACTAATTTATTTAAGCAATGTACAAAATAAGCCTTACAGTTTTGTGTAGAATATCTAATACGTTATATTGTTTAAAAATGTTGAATAATTAATTGTATTAATTCAAAATTAAAAACTGTGTTCAAAAAACAAGTTTTGCTCAATAGATTATTTTATAAATATTGGCATAATGTTTCTGTGAGTAAAATACAAATTAAATTTTTTAATGTCACTGTATAAATGTGACAAAATACATTTACATGTCTGAAAACAGGCCAGTCATATTGGCTAGATCAATTACCCTTTGATCATCACCCCAAGCTAAATCTCGATAAAGTTCATGTTGCTTCAGAATTACTTTAAATAATGATATGGAGGATACTTTATGCACTCAACCAAATTTCAATTTTATATGCAAACAGAAACCTTTCTTTGCTAATCGGTTTTTTACTTATATTTGAACAAAATCATCTAAAATAATTAATATTTTGTTGAAATCAGCTGTTAAAAACATCAAAACCTTTATAAGAGTCATGGCAAACTATTACGTTGACACAGAAAAATGTTTTTGTGAAGTCAAAGGATCAGAAAGTTGAATGAGTTTCACAACAACGTATAAAAAATAATCAAATTACTATGTTAACAAATATTTGTTTGAACTTTTACAATTCACAAGTGAAAACACAACAACATTATTTTAAATTTGTCATTATTTTTCATAGAGCATAAAATGAAAAACAACAAGAAACTATTTAGATTTCAGAAACTGTAATTTGTGCAACTTATTAGGATTAGTTTTAACAAAACTCTATTATCTTTTAGGTGTTTATTAGGTTTAATATTTCAAATATAAAAAAAAAAATCTCCACTTGTTTTTTATAAGATTAACTTAAATTCATGTATCATAATTCAAGTTTTTAGTAATTTGAGTTTTGCAAACTAAGGTAAAATTATTACCACGTTTGATGAAAAAAACTTCCGACTGACAGGACAAAACAAAAGCAAAACAATGTTAAAGTCTAATTATAATGTTATTGATACCGTAAAAAATTATGTTTTGTAGTTTTATTACAAAAACCAGTTTAATTGAAGTGTAAGTTAGTAATAATAACTTAAATAGTATATAACAAGTGTTTTAAAACTGATTCAGTAATAGATTAGTAGATGGAAGAGCGGTAGAGCGTTCGTCTGTCGATCGTTAAATCGGCAGTTCGAGCTTCACCGGCATCACCAGCTGTAACTCCCTTAAGCAAGGAATTCACTAGCATTGCTAAAAAGGGCTGCCTTTTGCAAAGACACTTTCTCGCCTTTGAGCAAGACTTGTCTTGGAAAAGGCGTGTGCTAAATCTCAGTAAAATCTCAGGTAACAAATACCAATTTGAACTTATTTAATTTTTTTGTTTTAATGATTTAAATTTTACTCTTATAGCAAGAACAAAAATATTTTTTTTGGAAATTTGTTTAGATATTTTTAAGATAGCTTGCATGGCTTTTTTTCACAAAAACTAATGAATAAATGAGAGAGTTGTCGTAACAATAACAAAATCACTTAGCATTATTGCAAGTCTCTTCAGGAATTTTTTCTAACACAATCAAGCACTTATTCCGTATTCCAAGAAAGCACATGATATAAAATGCACTTGTTTCTAAGAACCATAAGTTACAGGAGCACCTTCAACTATTTTTAACTAAACTATTTTTAATAAATTACAATGTTTGCAAATTTAGCTTTGATTTTATTTTTATCAAAAATAACCTGGTTAGTTCTCTCATTTGTAAAAATTCCAGCAAGTTTTGCAGGCTATAATGGTTAGTTAATTTAAAACTTAAGTACACAAAATTTTTTAGTCTTATCGTTTTACAGAAATTATTTTTGATCAATATGATAATGCATTCTCAATAAAAAAAACAAATTGAAACATGATTCTCGATATTAGGTTAAAAAAACGTTTGACAATATTGCGTTGAAGTCTCGGATGATGCGGTTTTGAAACAAAATAAATAACGTATTGCGCAAGATTCGACCAAAACACTATTGATGGTTTTTTAGAATTTTAAACATGGACAAGTAAAGAAAATACGAGTTTTTCAACAAATACTTTTATTTCAAATACACTCAATTTAGGAATAAAAAATATATCCAAATTAAGTTTTTCTGTTTTTTTTAAATACCACTAAATTTATTATTTGTAAGTACTACTGAATTTATTATAAAAAAGTTTGTTTGTTGCTTTAGAATTTACATTTTTTAAGTTTTCAGAATGATTGAACAACATCTGAGTGAATTGTAAAATAAAATTAATTAAAACTTCATTTTTTAAAATTACAATTTTGGTATATAGAAACAAACTTTAAATTATTAGTTTATTTGAAGAAAATAACATTTAATTTTTAAATGTTTAAATTGTTTAAAAAAAAACAATTTACGGGTTTCTTTTTTGTTGTGTTATTAATGCGCTCCCATATCTAATTTTAAGAACTCCGGTTGAGTGTCTATCACAAACTTGCTGAACCTGATCAATAACAGAATGCGTTTTCCAGGAAGCTTAATCGTGCATCTACTTTTGAGGTTATTGTTGAATCAGGTAAACGTTTTTGGTCACGTGACTATAAACAATAAATTCGTCAACCAGTTGAAACAAACGTTAATTGAAAAACAAATGCTAGATTTTTTTACATTTATCGTTAATTGAAAGCAATTAATGGCGAAATGGTAGAATGAAAACTTAGTTGGCGCCGAATGTTCGGACCTAAGGGGTCGATCAAAAAAGACGGCGCTAAAACGGGTTGCTTTGTTCCATGCATATACACTTAGTCAGTGCTACGTTGAAAAGCTTCTAAGAATCGATAAATACTAAGGTATCAAGTTCGCAGTATATTTTTATTTAACAGTCCAGCAATCATGAATTATAAAAAAAATCATTACAGTGATTTTTTGCACAAATCGATCTTAAGCGAGACCTCCTAGTAATTTTTTTCCATAAAATATGCAAGCAAAAATAGATCATTATTGAATACTGCTGCTATTTTTGTGTGTTTTATGAGTTTCAACTTACTACTCATAAGAACAAGTTTATACTCAATTAATGTAAATTTGTTACTTTTGTTGCATATGAACGTTTGCAGTTCTTTTCATGGCTGGTTATTTGTGATATACTTCAAATTTTCATTTGTGTAGAGTTCATTTGTAAAAAATATGTATTAAAATAAATTTAATGTGAATATTTATTATACTCATAGCTATAAAGTGTTCGCCTTTCAGGTCGGTTGAACGCGTTAAATTCGCGCGATGGTACAAATCTCACGCAGTATGGGTTTCTTAAACAAAATGTTTACTCACATTGATTAGATTGAATTCCTCTCAAAGGTAAAATTAATTACCAGCCTCAGCAAAATGTTTTTGATTGTAAAACAAAACAAAAGTTAAATTCAAATGGCAGCTGAATTAAATTGCAAAATTGATGCGCCCCACGTTTTACGTCTTCAATAATAAGAACTGCAAAGCTATCTAATTATTTTCTACTTTTAAGTGTACTAAATGTTATTTTATGTAAAACGTGGTTTTCAATTTTTTTTATTTCAACAAATAATATTTTCTAGTTTTTAGTTCTTGATGGGGGAAATTTTGTATTTGGTAATTGTTAAAAGACCTTTTAATTCTTATGTGAGGTACATTTTCCAATAAAATTCTTAAAATTGAAATCTATACTCTTTTGTTTCCAAAAATAGCTAATGACTGGGGTTGAGGTAGTCGGACGGTCGCAGGAACATTTATAAACAATTTTCTAAAACCTCGTCTTTATTTACTTTATAACAACTGGTTTTTAAAACTTTTTGTTTATTTATTTTATATAAATTTTTCAAAAAGTCTTGCGGGAGGGGACAACCGCCCCTTGTCTTCTCCCCCAATAAGCAAAATAAAAGGATGGGTAGTCGGAGGTACTTTTTCCAAAAATTGTCTAAGACTTCATCATTATCTATATATATAAAAATGAATGTATGTATGTATATATGTATGTCCTTGTAAACGTAGAGGAATATGCTTTCTAGAGATTCGTAACGTTAAAGTCGAAGTTATTTATAACACAATATTTCTCGAATTTATTTTAACTTTATTATTCTTCCTTGAATATAATCTTTTACTTGACTATAATCTTTTACTTGACTATAAACTGAATTATCTCACTTTGTAGAAGTTCGCCCGGTTCTGACAATTCTTTTGATAATTCCAATTTCTCTTTGCAGCACGTCTTTTCAAACTTTTATTATCTCTCGAACACTCAACTTTAACACACTGTCTAAATTCTAAAAATTCATGCACAAAATAATATTTCTAATTGTAATATTAACTAACCGGAAAAAGATATATATATATATATATATATATATAAAAATGAATGTTTGTATATATGTATATATGTATATATACATGTGTACATATTTCGTTTATTGGTTTTTTTTTGTTTCGTTTGTACTGTCCGAACGGTATTAGAGGCCGATAGGCCCTTCTGTTTGAGAATAAATAAATAAATAAATAAATAAATATATGTATGCGGAGCGGGTGAGCGAGCGGGAACTATATATATATGTATGTGCGTATGTATGTGTGTATGTATGTATGTGTATGTGCATGTATGTGTGTCTGTGTGTGTGTTTATGTATGTACTAGCGGAGATACCCGGCGTTGCCCAGGTTTTTTAGAGGTTTTTCTAATGTTTGTCTCTTTCTCTCCCGTTTCCTTTCCCACCTGCTTTCCCACTCCTGTTCGCTTTCCCGTTTTTGGTCGTTTTCCCGCTGCCGGTCGCTTTCCCGCTCCCGGTCGCTTTTCCGCTCCCGGTCGATTTCCCGTTCCCGGTCGCTGTCCCGTTCCCGCTCACGTTTGCTCTCCCATTCCCGCTCACGCTTGCTTTTCCGTTCCCGCTCGCTGTCCGTTCCGGGTCTCTTTCCCGTTTCTATAATAGACAAACTAACCCACAAACATTCATATATATATATATAGTCTTAGCAAATCTATTTTACGTTTTATAGGCTAACAGAAGTTATGAAAGAATGTAAAAGAGAAAATGAGCGGGAACGGGAGAGCAACCGTGACCGGGAATGGGAGAGCAAGCATGACCGGGAACGGGAGATCAAGCGTGAGCGGGAACGGGAAAGCGACCGGGAACGGGAAAGCGACCGGGAACGGAAAAGCGACCGGGAACGGGAAAGCGACCGAGAACGGGAAAGCGACCGGGAACGGGAAAGCGACCGGGAACGGGAAAGCGACCGAGAACGGGAAAGCGACCGGGAACGCGGAAAGCGACCGGGAACGCGGAAAGCGACCGGCAACGCGGAAAGCGACTGGAATCGGGAGAGCAAGCTTGGAAGGAAACGCGAGCAAGAGAGAAAATCGATAACAAAACTTCTGAGCGGGAAAGCGACCGGGAGCTGGAAAACGACCGAGAGCGGAAAAGCGACCGGGAACGCTACGAAAACGGGAAAGTGGAGAAGGGAACGGGAGCGAGAGAGACTAACATTAGAAAAACCTCTAAAAACCCCGGGCAACGCCGGGTAACCCCGCTAGTATATATATATATATATATATATATATATATGGCTTATTGTTTCAATATATCCAATCATTATAAAATGCACACATAATAAAATAAAAATACACAAATATCACAAAAATACGTAAGATGAATCATCTTTATCTTACATATCCTCCCTCTTCGAAAAAAGAAACGCGTCAGCATTTCTTGATTACATCGTCACTCTCTTTACGACTAAGAAAGTCAGCACCAATGTTTTCCTTGCCTTTGAAGTAGTTTACTTTCAACTTATTCTCAATCTCTATCTCTCTGCGTGCTGTGTCAACAGGGCGGGCATCTCCGAAGATTGCCGAATTCAACTTTCCATCTTTCCCCACCCCTCCATTTTGGCTTCTAGGCAGAAGATTGAGCCTTGGTCTTTCTTTTGGCGGATTCAAAGCCTGAACTTTTGCCTCAACCTTATTTCCTACCTTTGAAATGGCAGACGTGTTTCTTTCCTTGCCTTGATACAGCTCCAAGTTAGCCGACGATTTTCTATAATTTACCCGAACATTCCTCTGAGTGCTGTCGTAGTTGGAAGCGGATTTCTGTGGTTTCCGACCAAAGCGTTTTCCTGCAGCCATTGCATCAAAACCTCTTACCCCTTCAACATTTCCCAGCACGAGATCGCAAAGTAGGTTTTTCATGCATACCACTTCTCTGGTTCCTCTGAACCAGTCTATTTTGATTTTTACCACTGCTGTTGGAGCTACCGGAACTGTGCCGTCGATCAAAACACAGGGTCTTGTTCTTCCGGTCATCTGCCGCGGGTGCACTAATGATTCCTTTACCATTATTTATTTATTTATTTATTTATTGGTATACAAACAGAGGGACCCAAAGGGCCACTAATACTGTTCGGACAGAACACAATAAAAACTAAAGAAAAACAAAACAAAATAAACCGTCTGATGTGAGGCGACGAGCCAGGCAAAAGTAAAACAGAAAAGTTGTGTTCAAAATATAAACTATATGACTATATATGAATATTAACTAATACATAATAGATGGATTAGTAACAACAAGGTAATCAGATAAATATTTGTATTTAGATCTAGGTACCAGATAGATACTAGTTTTTAA
This sequence comes from Erpobdella octoculata, assembly GCA_963978895.1. Classification (NCBI taxonomy): domain Eukaryota; kingdom Metazoa; phylum Annelida; class Clitellata; order Hirudinida; family Erpobdellidae; genus Erpobdella; species Erpobdella octoculata. Next base: position 32,664,742 of record OZ022243.1, on the reverse strand, counting down.
ATGAGGATGTCACAGAAGGAGTAATAATAGAGCAATCAGATATCTATTTATATGTGAGAAAGTTTGATAGGTTGGCTTCCGCTACGAGACATTTAAACCTACTGAGAGTAGTTGAACTGACAATATCGCTAGGCAATTGGTTCCATATATTAATAATACGATAAGTATAGAAAAATTTGGTAACATCAACTCTATTAAAGACAGATTTTAGCTTGAACTGGTGACCCCTAGTGGAATGATACATGGAGAACTGAAAACTATGTTTTAAGTCGGAATCAATAAAACCGTTCAAAAAGCTGTAGCACAAACAAAGATCACTGATGAGTCTTCGGTGTTCAAGTGATGGGAGATTGAGAGTTTTGAGTCTCACCGCATACGGAAGGTTCTTGAGAGCCGGGATCGCCTTGGTAAATCTTTTTTGAATTCTTTCGATATCGTCAATAAGATATCGGTGATGAGGATTCCACACCTGCGAGCAATACTCCAGAAGAGGTCGAACATATGTGCAAAAAGCTTGCTTAAGCAAATCTGGATCTTTAGATGTAAATGATTTAATGATGAGACGCGATCTCACAGACGCAACATGAACGATATTTGCCACGTGATATTTGAAACTCAGGCTAGCATCCACAATTACTCCTAGGTCTCTGATATGATCAACGTTCTTTAGTTGGTAAGAGTCAATGGAGTAGATGGGAGATTTAAGTTTTGCACCTGCGGGACCAAAAATAGAGAGAACAAAACATTTTTCCAGTGCCAAGTTCAACTGCCAGTCTTTGCTCCATACCAGCAAGTGGTCAATTGCCTTCTGTAAGTTGTTGGCATTAGGCTGGACAGGTACATACAGTTTGATGTCATCGGCAAATAGTTTAACTGAGATCGATCCCAACTCCACACTATCTGTAACATCGTTAATATAGATCAGGAACAGAGTTGGACCGAGAACACTGCCTTGCGGAACCCCGCTTGTAACAGCTCTTGGCTCAGACAGGCTACGGTCTATCTGAACCATCTGGCGGCGATCCTTTAAAAAGTCAGTGATCCATGCCAATAGATCTCCAGCTATTCCATAAGCTTCCAACTTTCTTTTTAATTTGAAATGAGAAATGGAATCAAAGGCCTTTTGAAAATCAAAATAAATTATATCCGTGCGTCTGCGTTCCTCCATTGACAATGACCAGTCAGATACACATTCAAGTAGATTAGTACAGGTTGACCTTGACTGTAAAAATCCATGTTGGTGTCGAGAGATGAGATTGTGTTCAATTAAATAGTGTTGCATGGTTTTATTAATTATTTTCTCCATAATGCGACAACAGGTACAAGTTAGAGAAATGGGTCGGTAATTAGAAGGATTGCTGGTGGGACCTTTTTTATGGATGGGTTGAATAAATGCTGTTTTCCACTCTTTTGGTAGTATTTTAGATTTTAAAGACGTGTGGAAAATATGACAAAGAGGCGTTGCTAGACTGGAAGCGCATTTCTTCAAAAGTAGGTTCGGAATGCCATCTGGACCAAGAGAACATGAGTTATTGAGAGATTTTAGCGTTTTCACAACGGTCGACGGCGTAAAGGAGACGTCCTCCAAGGAGCTCGGTGATCGAGGATCCAACATGGGATTAACGCCATTGTCGAATGTAAACACGCTTGCAAAATAGTTATTGAAAATGTTGGCAATTTCGGTAGCGTCAGATGTAGAGTTGCCATTTCCCGAATCAATGCTACCAATTCGAGGATGAGTAAATAGCTTACTGCTGACGTACCTGTAAAACGTTCCAATGTTACCCCCCAAGATAAGTTTTCTCTCAGTGGTAACTTGAACTTCCTTGGCCAATTTAGAACATTTCTTTGAAAACTCGACATAGCAAACCTTGTGTTTCAAAGCATCAGTAGCCTTCCATCTCTTCCAAAACCACAACTTGGCCTTATAAATCATTCTAAGAATTTTCGGAGTTTTTTCTTTTTTTGACCTTGATCCTTTAATACACAGAGGAACAAAATATGTCATAGCCATGTCCAACTGTTGTTTAAAGATCGACCAACAGCTTTCCACATCAAAGCAGTATTGAAAAACTTGATTCCAGTCGATGTCACTTAGATAGTAATTCATTTCCTCAAAACGTGCTCGTTTGAAGTCGTAGATATGTTGATTAGACGCACCAGTAGTTGAGACGGAGTCGCTAGTCCGGAATACAATCAAATTGTGGTCGCTGGTAGCTATTGGGCAAACAACATCTATTTTTGCAATAAACATGTGGTCAGTAGAAAGAATCAAGTCAAGAGTGCTCTCGCCACGAGTATGCTGGAACACAAATTGATGAAGTCCTAGATCGTTAAATAGATTCATGAATATCGTGTAGATTTTATTATTGGGATGAAAAAACTGTAACCAGTTGATGTTAGGTAGATTGAAATCTCCCATTAGGCATAGTGTGTGATTTGTTGAACAGATTATTTTTAAACACTCAATACTATCGATGGCATATTGATGAGCTTCCATGTCAAAACCTCCACTTCGGTAGTAGGCTATAATTCTACATGGAGTTGTATTCAGACTATTCAGACGAATGTCAATGCAGACAACCTCAATATGCTTGAACTGATTTGGTATTTGGATGAGTTTAAAGACAACGTCCTCTCTAATTATGAGAGCCACACCACCTCCTCTGGTTTCTCTGTCCCAGCGACATGCAGAATATCCTCTAGGTAAAAATAAACTGTCGGGATCGTCTTTAGTAAGCCAGGTTTCAATAACACAAAAAATAAAAGGTTTATAATCTTCTAAAAATAGAGCAACTTCCGCAATCTTGTTATTTATACTTCTTAAGTTAGTTAAAGCCATGCGACTTCCAGGTTTAAATCCGAAAGGGCTGGCCACTTCCACCATCAGTCAGCAGCTTTGGCACACCTTGCACGGACCCTTTCACTTTTTCGCGTCTTTCACATCGTCGCAGGTAATTTTGATGGGCCTGTTCCTTAGTGAGATTGCGGTTAATGAAAACTCGCTTGGCGCCGTCATCCTTAGAAGCTCGAAGAAGCATGGAAGACTGTATCAGATCATCCACAGCCTCGGCACTAGAAAGAGTCACACAAATGAGTGTCTTGGATTGGTTTGGGTTCTTATTCAATCGTCGTGTCCTCAGAATTTTTGGCTTCACCGTCAGGTGGTTTTCACAAAAATTTGAGATAGTAATGGAGTCAGAAACAGCATCATCCAACATCATTCCAGAAATAACAGCATTGTTGGATCTCTTCTTCCTTTCTTCCTTCTCCTGTTCATGCAGCACGAATGAGCGAGAAACTGCCTCTAGCAGATTCGAGTCATTTTTCTGCAAGCTAGCAGCATCTGGGAGCTTATTTTCTAGCCCTTCGAGCCTTGACTCAATGGTATTCATTCTCGAAGCCAGTAATTCCATTTTCGAAGAAGCCTCCTTAGAAGACTCCTTTAGTATCTGAACCACGTTGTTAAGCACCATCTCAAAGTTCCTATTCATAGTATCCATCACCTTCATCATATTATCGTTGAGTTTATCCGTGATTTTTGTCAGTATTGCCTCAAGACTCTCGAGAGTGATAGATTTGGCCATATTTAAACTGGGATACCCGCCGCAAAATCAACTCAAATTCGGGAAAAGGTCCTAATTAAAGCAAATTATAATTCGTACAAAACGTTTTTTATAAAACAGTTAGAAAATTTTAGTCAATTCGCATGAAAAATGCAGTACAGCCAGTGTCCCTCAAAACCTTTACCGGTTTTCTGTTCACAAACCCTCTGGTTAATTTAAACTTTTCTCCTGAGTGAAAACAACCATCCGCTATTACCGGTGAAAAGCAGCCACATTTTAATTGGACCTCATTCATTTTACCTTCCATCACCATGGCCGCGCATGCATTCACTACTCCAGAGTCTTTGCATGGTGGTGTCATGGAAGTTACTTGAGTGCCTTGCCTGTAGTCCCTAGCCAAATGTCCAGCTTGATGACAATCCTTTGCCATATGGCCCAGCTTATTGCAATTGTAACAGCGTGGTCCAACCATTCCCGAATCAATGTCTGCTTGACTACGATTTCCGCTAATCCTGCTTATGTTTTCGACTTTTGCCAAGCTTTTGACTGGGTTAGCTTGATTGTACTTAGTGACCCAGCGATTTAACTCATTAACGTCACCGCTTTCTTTCTCCAACAAATATTCAGCCATTCCCGACGGACACTTTCCAAAGATCTGCTCTTTTAAAAACAAAACAAATAGTTTTTTGTACCCGCAAGATCCACCCAGCGCCTGAGGTAACTATCTAGTTGCACCAGATACTGTTCCCAAGTCTCTTCTGGTTCAAGCTTTGACTCTCGAAACTTTATGCGGTAGTCTTCTGCCGACTTCCCAAAACGGCGAAGGAGTGCCTCTTTTACCGACCCGTAATCCTGCATCTGACTATCGCTGAGTTGGCCAAACACTTCCAATGTCTTCACACTGAGCAGAAAACCCAGAAGCATTCCCCACCCCTTTTTTGGGTGATCATTTGCCGTGGCCAATGCCTCAAAACGGAGCAGAAAAGCGTCCACGTCGTCACCTTCCGAGAACTTTGGATATGGAATCTTTGTTGTCTCTACATTTGGCTCTTTTTTTGTTAGGGCCTCTAATTACAGCTTTTTCAATTCCAATTCATGCTGGTGTTGTTCGCGCTCACGTAGAAGTTGAAGTTCTTGTTCTTCTTTAGCTTCTTGAGCCTTCTTCTTCATGTTCACGTTCTTGTTGAGCTATTTTATCTTCACGTTCTTGTTGCGCTATTTTATCTTCCCGCTCCTGCCGAGCCTTTTTTTCTTCCCGTTCCTCCAATCTCTTAACCCTTTCTTCATCCTTTAATTCTTTGACGTAATTCCTTAAATCCACTCCGGAATAGCCTAGAGCCTGTCCCATCGCAATGAATTTCTCGTCCGACATCTTTCACAAAAGAAAAAAAAATCGGTCACTTGTGATCAAACAACTTCAGAAAATATATTTACGGATGAAAATGCGTAAATACGTCGAGGTCACCAATGTAAACGTAGAGGAATATGCTTTCTAGCGATTCGTAACGTTAAAGTCGAAGTTATTTATAACACAATATTTCTCGAATTTATTTTAACTTTATTATTCTTCCTTGAATATAATCTTTTACTTGACTCTAAACTGAATTATCTCACATTGTAGAAGTTCGCCCGGTTCTGACAATTCTTTTGATAATTCCAATTTCTCTTTGCAGCATGTCTTTTCAAACTTTTATCATCTCTCGAACACTCAACTTTAACACACACTGTCTAAATTCTAAAAATTCATGCACAAAATAATATTTCTAATTGTAATATTAACTAACCGGAAAAAGATATATATATATATATATATATATATATATATATATATATATATATATATATAAATATATATATATATATATATATATATATATATATATATATATATATATATAAATTCCTAGATAAAAAAATAATAAACACACACACGTACACACACGCACGCGCGCGCTCGCACACACACACACGCGCAAATATACATACATATATATAAACACATATATATATATATATATGGCTTATTGTTTCAACATATGCAATCATTATAAAATGCACACATAATAAAATAAAAATACACAAATATCACAAAAATACGTAAGATGAATCATCTTCATCTTACAGTCCTTTATACATTGCTACACCATTCATCCGATCGTAATGAAATTTTCACACAACCTTGAGAGTCAAGGGGAATCAAATATAGAGAAAAAAATTTGAAATCTGCGGAGCGGTTGAGTGAGCGGGAACTATAATATATATATATATATATATATATTTTGAACGTATTTCGGCATAATGTTTTCTTTTAGGCATGCTCTGTTAAAAATGATAGACCACTTTGCGTTGATACGTTTTTTCGCCAAGCTTTCAAAATCTCTTGAATTCATGATAACTCCGCTTTTTTAAATAGATTTATTAAAAACGAGGGCGAAAAAACGTATCAACGCAAAGTGGTCTATCATTTTTAACAGAGCATGCCTAAAAGAAAATATATATATATATATATATATATATATGTATGTATATATATATATATATATATATATATATATATATATATATATATATATATATATATATATATATTAATAATGTAAGATGGCATAAGATTTTCTTTAAGACAAGCTCGATAAAAAATAAGTCTCCATTTAGCCGCTATGAGTTTTATAGATACTTTCTCAATATTTCGGAACAACGTTTTTTGTTTACTGCAACACGTATTAAGAAAAGTATTAACATTTAAAACTTTCTTTATTTCAGACTTACGGGCCGTTTCGGCTTTCGCCATCTTCAGAGTCTGTAAATACGATCGCGTAAAAGGAGGCAAAAGATAAGAAAACATGTAATAACTAAATATACAAATAAACTAATATCCTCAAGGAATTATCTCAATAGAAGGATATTAATAAAAATAATCAAATTTAGACAATGTAATTAAATAACGTACATAAAATAAACTGGAGTTATGAGGATAAAATAAGTATAATTAAAAACGTTTAATTAAAGGATAAAATAATAGTAGCAGTAATAATAATAATAATAATAAAAGCAAGTATTATGATAATAAATAATTAAATTAAGTCGAAATTACATAAGATATTTAAATAAATAAAATCAAGAATATCTCCGCTTTCGTCGAACAGTGATGTTCTCGTTTGAAAGTAAATAGAGGAAGGAACTGGATGAGTACGAACAATTGTCATCAATCGGACATTCTTCTTCGACACAGGTGCGCGCGGTATCAACAGGACCAACAGGTTGATCCAAGTCATCAACAACGGTCGTGAAGGAACAAGGACTTTCTGTGAGGATATCTTCTAAAGTATCTTTAGATGACGGATCTTGCGTGGTATCAAAATATTGCGAAAAAGAGCATGCGTCCAAAACGTCAGGACTGTTTGTTTTATACATATCACACTTATGATTAAGTTGAAACTCATCAGGTGAATCAGTTTCAAGAAAATTATCAAGTGATTGAACCAGATCAACCAGCGGGAGCAGGTACGATTGAACCATTCATGAGTCCGTTGAAAACATCAAGAGTCGAGAAGATTCCATGAAAGATCGTGAACGATCCCATTACGACCCAATACCATTTGTCAACATTGTCAGAGGCAGTCAAAACATTGTTACTCTTTTCAAAATTCGGTCGTGAAGCAATGTCTTCAGTGAATCCAAATAATCTAAGAGTTGTAGAAAACTTTTCAAATTGTTATTAATTGAAGGGCAGAGTTTCTGATATAAAGAGCTTCTTTTATTTTAAGTCGAAGAGGATCGTATTCTTTAACAACAATATTCGAATTAGCAACAAGAACTTCACGTGTGAGTTTTCGATGATGTATTTTTCAAAATGCTGTCGAATACTGCCGGATTGCAGATGCATTGTTAACCTACGAGATAGTTTAGTTCTGGTATGACCAATATATTGTTCCACCTTACCTTACTGTGTGGCAACGGACATTTAAATTGGTATACCAAGTTGGTTTGCTGTAGGATATCATCTTTTTTCCGGGTTCTATTGTTGGTAATTACAAGGTTAAAAAGTTTGAGGTTTTAATAGTATAAATATATAACTTCAACACTTATTATTAGGATGTATAACTGAAACTTCTTTACTGATAATTCTACGTAAAACAGATTCGTCAATCGAATGTTATATCGAATGCATCTGATTCTATAGAACAAGGTTATTAGTTTGACGTTGTCCCTCTTTTACGTTCTGTGTAGAGGATTCTTTGGTAACCATCTTGTGGTAACAAAAACTATTGATGGCGTTGTCGACAACGTATTAGAGAAGTTTATTGTTGATAAGAACTTTTTTAATCCTTTCGACTTCGATGTTGAACATCCAATCCATTCTCAGAAAATCTGTATGCCCGTAATAAATAACTATTGATGACACTAGACCTTGTATCTGTCGGGACACTCTTATCACCATTTAGACAGACACCATTATTGGTTGGTTTAATGTAGACTTTAGTTTTGAGTCCGCTCTCGGTGGAAGTAATAAGAGTATCTAAGAAATGTACTTGTTGTTTATTTTGATTCAAATCAACACTAAAATGTAGAACGGAGATTTTTCTTCAAAAACTATCCCTAATCCAATTTAAGACAAATCAGACTCCATTTCCACAAGAAGAAAAATATCGTCGACATATCTAGCGTATATATGTTGGAGGTGGATTGAAATTTAACAGAACAGTTGTCTCTAAATTTCCCATATACCCCCCCCCCCCCCCCCCCCCCCCCCCCCCCCGACACCGTCGATTTGGAGGTATAAATTATTATTAGGATGTCGAAATGGTGATTCTGTACGTACAGGATGGTCAACATTTCAAAAGCTCTTCAGGAATTCTTGGAGGAGGCAACGTTGAATGATTATACACGTAACGGCAGATAATTGAAATTGTCTCTTGAACAGGTACATTAGTAAATAAACTTTCAACATCTAAAGATGCACAAATTCCTTTATTCTTGCAACCGTGAACCAAGTCAACAAAATCCAGAGACGATTTTAGACTATATTGATTAGGACAAAATGGAAAAATTATCTTGTTGATATATTTAGCTAAATGATATGTAGGAGTAGGGCATTGAGAGATTATTGGACGTAGAGGATTACCAGCTTTGTGAGTTTTCACCATACCGTATAAGTAACCAGGTGCAAAATCTCCTATTAAAATAGACATTTTATCTTCGTCGAGACAATTATTTAATTTTCGAATTAAAACAGTAACTCTTTGTTTAATTGCAAAAGTTGGATCTTTTGTAATTTTCAGAAATTTATTTGTATCAGCAACTAGTTCATTTAGTTTCATCAGATATTCAGAGTTGTTCATAATAACATAGCTTTGAATTTTATCAGCCTTGAGTATTACTATATTAGGATTAGATCGTAATGATTTAGCCGCGTGTCTGAGATGAGTTGGAATAGAAGAATGAAATGGACGATACCTGTTAATTTGTCCCTCGCGTAGCAACTCGATTCTTAAAGAATCATCAAACATAATCAGTCCAACTTCTCGCAATGAATGGAGTTTTTCAAAGAGAATTTCCAGCTCTGTTTTTTTGTTTGTTTGATCGTACTTTTTGCAGATATGAAAGTTAAATCCAAGATTTAAAAAATCACGTTCGACGAAAGAAGGAGTATATGAAGAGAGGTTTATAAAACAATCAGTAAAATCCTTCAGTAGAAACGAACCGGAGTATAATTTACTGAGTTTTTTGGTAATAATACTTCGTTTAACTCGCTCCAATTTGATAAATTGTTCTTGTGTAAATTGAAGAAAAGATTGTGAAGCTTCTTGGTCACAACATACAGAAGAAACGTCATTCAATAACTCTTCATAACTCAAATTAAGCTCTCGGAATGTACATTCGGCAGAAGTACACTCCTCCGTTAACTGTATGCGCATGTTTCTAGCATTAAACGGAGTTTATTGTTTTGCCATTTTCAAGCCGTTTTTATTAATAATGTAAGATGGCATAAGATTTTCTTTAAGACAAGCTCGATTAAAAATAAGTCTCCATTTAGCCGCTATGAGTTTTATAGATACTTTCTCAATATTTCGGAACAACGTTTTTTGTTTACTGCAACACGTATTAAGAAAAGTATCAACATTTAAAACTTTCTTTATTTCAGACTTACGGGCCGTTTCGGCTTTCGCCATCTTCAGAGTCTGTAAATACGATCGCGTAAAAGGAGGCAAAAGATAAGAAAACATGTAATAACTAAATATACAAATAAACTAATATCCTCAAGGAATTATCTCAATAGAAGGATATTAATAAATATATATATATATATATATATATATATATATATATATATATATATATATATATATATATATATATATATATATATATATATATATATATATATATATATACCCCATAGTGGCCCGTTTCAACAAACAAAATTCAGACTCTGTTACAATAAACGATAATTTACCTTATAAAGTGGTACCAATTTCTATTTTGAAAAAAAGGGGCAAGTATATTTGTGGAGGGCAGACTGGGAATAAAAAACTGTAAATTTATCATTGATACTGGAGCTTTTTGTTTAATTATAAGGCCTTGTTTAGCAAAAGGAGAAGTTTTGCATAGTGGAAATGACATTCGTCTCAAGACTGCAACTGGGGAGCTTGTCCCAGTAGTTGGTAAAATTCAAACTAAAATTAAACTGGGAGATAGAACCTTCCAGCATCAGTTTTTAGTTGCCGACATAGAAGAAGAGTGTCTACTTGGGCTTGATTTTATGAAAGCACATGGTTTTGCATTGGACTTAAAAATGGGAACATTTAGACAGGAGGATTTCAAGATACCTGTTTATTATAAAGGCGAAATGATTTTGGTGAAACGAGTATTGGTAACAAAGAGCATCGTTGTACCTGCTCAGTCGGAATGTTTGGTTTGGGCAAAAATTGAAAGTGATAAGGACTCAAGAGTTACATGCATATAAATGCATGTTTGTATATATGTATGTCCTTTATGCTTTGCTACACCATTCATCCGATCGTACTAAAATTTTCACACAACCTTGAGAGTCAAGGGAAATCAAATATAAAGAAAAACAATTGAAATCCGTCACAAAATGAGCGGAGCGAGCGGGTGAGCGAGTGGGAACTATATATATATATATATATACTAGCGGGGTTACCCGGCGTTGCTCGGGGGTTTTTATAGTTTTTTATCGTTTTCTCTAGCTCCCGTTTAATTCCCCGTTTTCTCTCCCGCTCCCGTCGCTTTCCCGTTCCCGCTTGCTCTCCTACTCCCGGTCACTTTCACGCTCCCGGTCACTTTCCCGCTCCCGGTCACTTTCCCGATTCCGGTCACTTTTTTGGCCCTGAGCCGGAGGATCGGAGAAGGAGTCCAAACCTTCTTAACTTTTTCCCCTTCTCAACTTTCCAGGCCAAAAATTCCTATGTACGACCTTCGAAGGTAATTGCTTAATAACATTTAACGGGAACGGGAGAGCAAGCGGGAACGGAAACGGGAGAGCAAGCGGGGAAGGAAACGGTAGCAAGAGAAAAATGATAAAAAAACCTCTGAAAACCCCGAGCAACGCCGGGTAACTCCGCTAGATAAGTATAAATGAGACTTGGTTTATTCTGCAAGAAAAAAGTCGGACAGAATGAGACGAAAGGGAGTTAAGTAAAACGTTGTAAAAGAGTGAGACATTTAATTTACAATATGTTTTTATGACAGTTTGTAAAAAAATGAACGTTTTAAACTTTTATATTTTTTCAAAGTATTTAAGATATATAACCGTAATGCAAACCATTATCTCTTTTTTTGGGCTTTTAAAAATAAAAGTGTATTTTAAACAAATTCATATATATTTATTTATCGAAGCTATTTATATTTTAAACATTGTATTTGTGCTATGTATTACGATTAGTTTTAATACAAATTCTATTATCTTGTAGGTTTTTATCAAGTTTATGATTTTAAATAAAAAAATAATTAATAAATTTGTACTTGTTTTTTTTAATATTAACTTGAGAAGCAGAAATATTATCTGTAGCTGCTGCAATATTCTCCCGTTCCTCAACCTTGCGTATTATCTGATAAGTTTGAGCCAATCGATTGTTTTGACGGAAGAACCGGTCAATCTGATCCAGAATTATTGGAGGGCAATTGACATAGGGGGCATGCTGTTTTCGCAAACTTAAAGTCAGTTGAGCTTATTTGCGTATTAAATTAGAAGCAGGATGGAGGTGGATTGTCTTGTGGTACGTCTGACCGTGAACATTGAAAACATAAGGGCCGTGACCAGGAACATCCACAATGCCAGCTCCCATGGAAGCGAAAGACACAACATTGTTAATTAATCTAATTTGATCACAAAACTTGCCATAGGATTGGTTGGATTGCTCACAAAATCTTGCAGGCAGTAAGGCAAGTAATGCAAGCTCGTTGCCATTAATATCCAAGGGTTTGGAAAATTTAAATTTTCCCTTGCCAGAATACTGAGTGGATAAACCATCGGAGTCTTTTTTAGCTGGGAAATTTTTTGATTCGCAAAACTCACACACGTTTGACACCGTATTGCAACTGTGAAGAATGACACCGGTTTCATTAAAATTGAGTGCTTATTTTATTTATTTATTTAATTATTTAATTGTTTATTTGTAAAGCGCCAAATAGCTAAAACGCGACTGAGGCGCTGAGGCGCTGAAGAAAGAAAATGTCAGCTAACTCTAAAGTAGGAACAAAAACATAAAACCTAAACATAAACCTAAAACCTAAACACTTAAACACACAAAAAAAACATAAACAATGATAGCAATAAAAAAAAAGTAATTAGTTCGATTTGCATCGTAGCATCAGAAGTGTCCTTAAGGAAGAGAGAGAAGAAGCTGTCCTTGCTAGTGTAGGTAGTTTGTTTCAGATGGTCGGAGCTGCGTGTCGGAAACCTCTGGATTCATTTCGGATAGTCTGACTAACTTAATTTTTTTTATTAGTCGCTGAGTAGTGAGTACGAAGTTGAAATAAATTTGCTTGGTGTTCATGTTGTGACTGATTTGCTCTTGGTTGTTGAGTCGCTTGAAAAACCGACGCAAGTCGCATCTGTCGATGAGATCTTGTGGACGCGACTCATTGACTGATTCTTTGCATGATTTTGTTCCTTTGCTTGCCGTTTTAAATGTTTTGGTTTTTATTTTGGCGTTCTCGATAGCGTTTCTGTTTCTCACAAATTATTCGATTTTTACGTTCTTCTGGCGTTTCGGGGTTTATTTCAGAAATGCGAAAGAATGCGAAACGCTGAAACTTGCACTAAAGTAAGCATACAATTCAACCCAAAAGTTTAGTTTCGTTGTTATCTAATAAATAACAATAAAGTGTTTTGATTGTTTAAGCTTTGAAATTATTAATTATTATTAATTATTCTGCAAAACGGTCCGCATTAATTTTGTCGCGCATTTTACACAACGAAAAATAAATCACGTGAGGGTAACGTACAAACACCACGGTGCTATTATATTATAGATGTGCGCCATTGATTACTGCTATATTAAAAAAATCTATTATTTGTTTTGGCTTTTTCGGGTTCCGGTTCTTCAATTTTGAATTTTTGGGTTTGGGTACGTGTTTGGGTTTTCATTTTTCTTAAAACTGGGTTCGGGTTTGGATTTGAATTTTCAACTTTTCAAACATCGGGTTTGAGTTCGGGTTCGAATTTTGGATTTCGGTTCGTGTTTTAAAATAAAAAAACTTTCGGGTTCGGGTCGGGTGTGGGTCGAATTTAAATAAAACCATTTTCATCATTTTAAAAATGCGTCTAATATATTTTATGATTGGCTAAATGGATTTAGTGAAATATTAGAGAAGTTCTGTATTATAATAATAAACAACATAATTACTACAAGAAATACGTATGTTGTTCAAGCTTGTCTATAAGTTTATTTTATTTCATTTCCATGAATTCTGTTAAAAAGTTAATCGCTTTTTGAAATTGGTCTACCAATACATATGAGCGTCACGTTCTTATCATAACGAATTCTGTAGATAAAACGCATAAAATAAACGGTTCTTAAATTGCCTATTTGAAGTTTAAAACAATAAACACATTTACACTTAAAGAATGCTTTTTTCAATACCAGTCATAAACAATTTAAAACATTTATTAAAATATTATTGTAAAAGATAAAGGTCATGACATTCAGGGCGCCGCTACATAAAATAGATACAACACATCACTCATTCATCGACCAGTTAAAAATGAAAATCTGAGTGAACTCGGTGACTTAGTTTTTTGCTCAAGAAAACAACGTGCCTATACCTGCAATCCAATTTGGGTACTACGAATATCCAAGCATGTCTCTAACATATCAGATAGCCAAAACCATATTCCCCTCTTCTCATGACATAATCGATTAAAATGACAAACAAGAAAGGGCTAAGACATCTCCCTGTAGGACTCCTGTGGTGATACTGAATAGCTCACACAGTTTCCTTTCAACGAAAACCTGGCTAGATGAATTTTCATATAGTACTTTTATTCGATGTTGATATCTCGTTGTTGTCGTTCGATGGGACAGGATGATAGGCTGAGCTTGTAAACTTGCTTTTATTGTTGAGAAGATTGTTGAAGTAAGTTCTCCATTTATTCAAGCCATTTTCCTTGTTTTCTGCTTTGTAACAAAACGTTTGGCAAGTAAATTGTCATCGACAGATGTCTTTCACTGCTTATGAGCCGGGAAGAACCGGCAAAAATATACATGCTGTACACATCGAATGTAGGAGCTAGTAACAGACTTGGCCGTCCAAGAATGTTATACCTTGATCCGATATCAACATACATGGGTTATGGCAGAAAGAGCGTCACCTCTAAGGATATTAGAAGGGAAGCCACGGAGGCCAATGGAGAGAAATGGAAACTCAGATATTGTCGTCTGCGAGTGGAGGGACCAACAAGTCCGGACGAAGCGTAGTCGACCGATGATGATGATTTTTAATAAAAGAAAATGCTTGCAACTTTAGCTTTGATTATATTTTATCAAAAATAACTTTGTTAGTTGTAAAAACTCTAGCAAGTTTTGCGGACTCTAATGGTTAGTTAATTTAAAACTTGAATACAATAAATCTTTCAATCATATCGTTTTACACAAAAGTTTTTTCATCAATATAATAAAACACCACATTTATATTAAAAATAAAATTGCAATTTTCAATATTGGGTTAAAAACATTTGACAATATTGCTTTGGAGTCTCTGATGTTGCAGTTTTGGAGCAAATAACGTTAATTAAATTACGTAATGCACCAGTTTTCTGGCACCTTGAACATAAAAAAAAACAAAAAACGTAGATTTAGCAATGTCATCATATCGAGCTCAAGATTCAATGAAAACATATCTGGCATGGATTTTGTCTTTGTCTTCTGTAAGAGTCACCTTGTTGTCAAACCTAGTATTATTTTTTTATTCATTCTACACCGGAGCATATTGTTTAATTTTTTATCATTTCGTTTAATTAAAAACAAATCTTATATTGTTTCAAAAGGTAAAAAAGCTGAATTTAATAAAAATATTGCTATTGTGAGCCATCCAATGTTTGACGCGACCCGTGAACAACTCTATTTCTAATAGTATATGAATTCCTTACTTCATAATGTTGACAACTCAACCACATACAGCCAGTCAAAGTGCCTGACTAATCTCAATTTACTTTTCAAATTTTATAGTGTACAAATTACTTAATTTTACCATAAACATACAATTTTGACAATTTCTTGTCCGAAGGCACAATTATTTTCTTTTTGTTTCACTTTGTATGGTTATTTTTCTGTCATCTAAACAGTGTTAGTGGTATATTGGGTTTTCTGTTTAAAGAAATAAATAAAAAAACAGATATAAATAAAATATTACATAGGTAACTGTTCCAACACGTTTTGGATTTCTTACAAGGAAAGTTGTTACTTCTTCACAAATGAAACCGTCTCCAGTTTCTATGCTGCTCTTCAAAGATGCAGATCAATGAACTCCATGCTGGTTAGCATTGGATCACAAGAAGAAAACGATTTCGTGAAAAACACAAATAAGTAAAGTATTTTTTGACTGAAAAATTAACACAATAAAAACTCTAGATGCAGCCATTACTAATACTCAGTGACATAGCTAGTGTTTTGGCGCCCGGAGCAAAGTTTAACAAATGCGCCCCTAGAAAATGCCGTCTATCAACCTGATACACTTTTGTTTCTAAAAATACCTAATGAATGGGGGTAGGCGAAGTTACTTTTTCCAATATTTCTTGAAAGACGCATTACACTTTTGCTATTTTGACTCCAACAATAGTTGTTGACCGTTGGGAAGGTTTAGTCGTAGGTACTCTTCCAAAAATTGTTCCAAACCTTCAAAAGTGTGCATTTGTTTCTATTAAATTTGCGTCCTCCTTTGGCGCCTCCTAGCGTCACTGGAAATAGTGACTAAACATTTAAACATAAACATTCAAATAAAAATAAATATTATTAATTTAAAATGTTTAAAATACATTTTAAAAAATGTTTGCTTTTTCAAGAATAATTCTCACCGGAACAAAGGTTACAAATAGCTGGATTGGATTACACAAAAAAACTTGTTTAGTTGACAGCCAACTTTACTGGCTTGACAAATCTCCAAACACGTTTTTGACCCAATGATAACTCGTGTTGTATGCGAATGAAAGCTGGGGGTCAATGGGGTGATTTTCCATGCATGAAAGAAAATTTGAATTATATATGCGAAATGAAAATTTCACAAAAGGGTATGTGTTTTCATATGTAATTTAGAAAATTATGTATTAAAAACGTGTTAAGTAATAACAAATTTAAAAAAATGTTAATTTTTATGTTCAGAAAAACCTTCCATGATATCATCTAGAGTTTTGAATGACTACTTCATTGAAAGTGACAGTCTGGAAGTGATAGCAAATCCACGATGCCGTGTTTTGAAATGTCTTGCTCGTTGTCTCACCAATTGGATGTGCAATGGATTTAATTTTAGAAAAGACACAATTTTAGGTTTGGAAAAATGTTACTGTGAACTCAAAGGATCAGAAAATTGGATGGGTTTTAATAGAAGTTATGAAGTTGGGTCAAGTCACTATGTTGATGAATCTTTTTATGGTGTGTAAGCCAATGTTTTTTTTAAGTTTTAATTAATTGTTATATAAAATTTTGTATTGATAAAAAAACAATGCATTTTTCCAGAACGTTGTAACACTGTATTGTAGTTGTAATATTTTTAATATCTGCTTCAGTTGATTATTATTACCAGTAGTCATCACTGTAGCTTGTGTTTTAATATGCTTTAAAAACATAAGGTTTTTACTTCACTTATTTTAAACTGTAAAATTGAACAAAATGTTATTTTTGTTTAATGATTTTGACATGAATAAAATTTTTTGATTGATATAAAAAACAGTTGTTTTAAACAGTTTTTTTTGGTTTGCGGCTCCAAAGTTGTTCTATAGAAATAACACTAGACAAACACTGTGTTGCAAATATATATACTTTTTATAGCACATGTTTAATTTTTTTATTTAGATTGATATGTATTAATTTTTATAATCTGATAAAAAAAAAGTATATTTAGAGGTTAACAATAAATAAAAACTTAAAATCTACGATTAATGTCAACTAAGAAACAAACTATGTTTATGTGAAAACATAGAAAACATGTTGTATAAACACTCAATGGCTTCAAAAATTATATTGAAATTAAGAAAGTTGTTTTTAATTAAAAAAATTAAACAAAAAATGTTTTGTTTTTTTTTATTTCCAAAATGGCTAGTTTTGCCAGTTTCATGCTTTAAAAAAAATTTAAAAACGTTAAATGTATTTATCAAAAAATACAAAAATTAAAACGTTTTGTTAGAATTTAACTCCTTGAAATTGAAAGAATATTTCAAATAAACAAAACATTCTTTTGGAATCAAGTGTGTTTGTTTAATTTCTTATTAACAAACCTAAGAACTATAACTTCTAAACTTCATTTTTTAATTTTTTTTTAATTTAAGTAATTAATATCACTCACTCACTCACTCACTCACTCACTCACTCACTCACTCACTCACTCACTCACTCACTCACTCACTCACTCACTCACTCACTCACTCACTCACTCACTCACTCACTCACTCACTCACTCACTCACTCACTCACTCACTCACTCACTCACTCACTCACTCACTCACTCACTCACTCACTCACTCACTCACTCACTCACTCACTCACTCACTCACTCACTCACTCACTCACTCACTCACTCACTCACTCACTCACTCACTCACTCACTCACTCACTCACTCACTCACTCACTCACTCACTCACTCACTCACTCACTCACTCACTCACTCACTCACTCACTCACTCACTCACTCACTCACTCACTCACTCACTCACTCACTCACTCACTCACTCACTCACTCACTCACTCACTCACTCACTCACTCACTCACTCACTCACTCACTCACTCACTCACTCACTCACTCACTCACTCACTCACTCACTCACTCACTCACTCACTCACTCACTCACTCACTCACTCACTCACTCACTCACTCACTCACTCACTCACTCACTCACTCACTCACTCACTCACTCACTCACTCACTCACTCACTCACTCACTCACTCACTCGGTGTTCATTTTGTCATCAACATTCTTCTCTCATCATGTTCTTAGTTGCTTTGTTTTCCCTTTCCACTTTCTCCTGTGATGTTTTGTTTATTTCTCTCGTCATTTATTTTATCAAGTTTGGTAATTCTTTATTTGTGTCAAACTCGTATTCTACTGGGTCAAACCCATTGTCTTCCAATGACGTCTGGAGGCGATCCACGAGCTCGGGCTTTTCTTCCTTAGCGTTTAGACCTCGTTTTCTCAGCTCCCGCCTCAACTCAGCAAAAGAAAGTTTTTCAAGTAACTGCATAACCATTTTTTTTTCAGTTCCAAATTTTAACACCAATTGTTACAATATTGCCAATCGCATACGGGGTTTTTAGAATGGTTTTGTAGTTTATAGAAAGATAAAGAAATAAAGCCTGTCCTTTTGATTACTAAAATGACTCTTTAATTTCGTCAAGTCGACATGCGAGTAATCGATAATTAAACCAGTATTAAAATATTTCAAATACATTAATTAGAATGCATTCATATTTTGACCAACAAGAAATGTATTATACGTTTACATTAAATGTATAACGATTTAATAGTATGTAATCATGTTTTGACCAACAAGAAATTTATTAGAATGCAATCATGTTATTTTTTTCAGAAATCCACTTTACATCTATTAATTATTAAAAGCAATCAATAGCGAAATGGTTGAATGTTTAGACCTATGTGGTCGATCAAAAAAGACGGCGCTTAAACAGGTTGCTTTGTTCCATGCATATACACTTAGTCAGCGCTACGTTGAAAAACTTCTAAGAATCGATATTTTGCAGTATATTTTTATTTGACAATCTAGTAATCAAGAATTATAAAAGATTCATTATCATGATGTTTTAGACAAATCGATTTGAAAAGAAGATCACAAAGTAATTTTTCATACAAAATTCAAGCATACAAAATCATTATAGTATACTGCTGCTATTCTAGCTATTTTTATAAGTTTCAACTTACTTCTTATACAAACATGTGTATGAGTAAATTTTCTACTTTTGTTGCTTATGAATGTTCGCAGTTCTTTACAAGGCTGGCTATTTGTGATATACTTCAGTTTTTTTATGTAGAATGTATTTGTTAAAAATATATATTACAATAAATTTAATGTAAATATTTACGGTACTCTTAGCTTTAAAACACTCGCCTTTCACGCTGGGTGACCGCGTTAAATTTGGGCGAATGTACAAATCAAAGTGGTATGTCAATTCTTCATTATATAAGCGTTGAAATTCTAATAAAATTCTCTAAGCAGCGAAAGCAGAAGGAAGAGTCAGTAATACCGGTTTACATAAACGGCACATTAACAGAATGCAGATATAAAGTACACAAATTCCAATGAAGCTGAGATGTTCTCGGCGTGCATTCAACTGGCAAAAAAGCGTGAAAGAAAAGTGTTTTTCAAAGTTGACTTGATGTTCTGCATCCGCCATATTTATTTTGTCCCAGCCTATATATAATGAAAAAAATTAAACAAATTTTTTTAAATATATATATTATTTAATGCAAATCTTTTTTAATTTATGTTAAGCCTACTGAGAGATCTGAATTGACGAGCAAGCTGATATGAATAAAAAACTGTTAGTTTTGGAAAGAGGGTAGACACTACATTTAAAGCTTCAGATTGCTTTGATCATACGATATGCATCATTTAAAATGCTGCTTATGATCTAGCGTAAATATATTTAAATTAATTCTAAATACACTCAAGAAACTTTTAAAAATCTCTCATTATATTTTCCAAAAGCTTTTTAATTCAACAAAAATTTTAAATTTACACACTTTAGACAAAAAATCTCAAATTTGTTTCAGTTTTGCGTTTAAAACCAAGGACAAATTAGAAACCAATTTATCGATGTTAAAACGTGATTTTTAAAAACACTTTTTTTAATTTTTAGAGAGAGATTTTTCTCCATTGAATAAATGCATTAAGTGAGATTTTTTGATTTTTTAAATGTTTTAAAATGAGTTTTAATTCAATTTCTAAAAAAATAAATTGGGAACTTGAAGGATCTTTTGCATTTTTCTTAATAACTTTTTATTTATAATACTTCTTCACCGCATCTAATTGAATCCATGGTGATATGACAACATTGTGGCCATATTTAAATTATACTTATATAGCATTCGCAAAATAAATTAAATAAATAATTATTTTCATGTGGCAAATCTGAGTAAAATATTTGAAAAAAAGATCGCAAGTGTCGTTCTTGAGAAGAAATCATATATTTTACGTAAGTGACTTGAACTTACTTTCATACGTAAACGCCGATAGGAAAAAATCAACATACATAATTTCCGATGTATGTATGTATGTATGTATGTATGTATGCATAACGCAGCGGCCACAGTGCTTAGCAGTCAGCAGTTGCTAAAGTTAGTGCGCGCAGACGTGTAATAAAAGTTATTACGCAATTCTACACTGTCAGTCAAAATCAAAAGAGGTGGCGCCGTAATTGCAAAATAATGATACTTAAAAAATCTGTCATTTTTCACGGGCTATCTCTAGTTGAGTTAATAACTAGTTAAATAACTATTGTCATTCCGACAACACTAGCGCTTTGCAAATATTTTGGATTTCATATTAAAAAATATAAATATTGGTTTTATAAAATTTGGAAAAATATATATCATGCAATCTTATCAAAAGCAAATTTATAATCCGTGTTTCAGTTTTATTGGATGACTGGAAGTTTAGTAATTTTTTTTTCCAAAATTTCTCTACAAGCAAAAGCACCACTGGCGGTAAAGTTTCAACGATTCAGTTTTTGGTCAGGTGAATTCGACACTCTCTGATCAAACTTTAAAAAACTCTAACAAACGATCGGAGCCCAGTCAAAGTCTAAAGAATGTGACCCTAGAAAATCTCATCTGTCAACTTTTCCTTCTATATTGCCGATGACCGGGGGCGTAGTCTTAGGTTCTTCCCCCTGTTCAAACTTGCCCAATAACTTCAATTTTGACATAATTGTTCTGACTATGTGTAAATTTCTACAAGATAATTGTATTCATAAGAAAAACTTTTTTTTAAATAATAAAACTTTTTATTTCAGTTTCAACTATTTTTATCAACACAATAATTTTTAGAGCAATAACCTCATTATTTTTTGACTTGATAACTTGTTATCTTGGAAACACCTCAGAAGGCTATAATTGTGAGCGGTTTGAATTTGTTCTCAACTTTATTAATAAGAGCGTCTAATAGTAGCTTTCAACTATTTGTTCAAGGCTCTGTTCTGAAATTCCGTTTTGAAAAGCTCATGATTGTTGAAGTAAATTCAATATTCAACAGCAAAATTAAACCATATTAATATTAACATTGGCGTATTTTCTTTTTGTGTGTTAATTTGAAGTTTTTGATAATTTTAGATTTTTGTCCTGACACTACCTGGATTAGCTACAATGAAAGCTGCTACTATTTTGCTAACAAAACTGTTTTGGATTTTCAAACAGCTTTGCTAAAATGCAGATCAATGGAATCTTTTGTGGTCAGTTTAGGATCACAAGAAGAATATGATTTTGTCTTTGAAAAATATAAGTAATTTGAAGTTTGAAATTTTATTTAACGATGATGATGACGATTGTGGTGATGGTGGTAGTGATAACGATGACGATTACGATGACGATGACGATGACGATGACGATGACGATGACGATGACGATGACGATTACGATGACGATGACGATGACGATGACGATGACGATGACGATGACGATGACGATGACGATGACGATGACGATGACGATGATGATGATGATGATGATGATGAGAATAATTATGTTGATGTAAGTTTTGTCAGTTAGTCGTGGCTTCAGTTGGTCCTCTTTCTTCGTTACAGTTTTGTGGTGTCAGTTGAGCATCAAAACTTTTTCAAAAGAGGTGATGGCTTGCTCAACTTTTTTAATTGATTTCATAGTTCTATCTTTGTAGCAAAACTTTTTTATACCATAAATAAACTTTTAGTTTATACCCGCATTTAGGTTTATTAGGCAGAGCATTTTTAAGTTCGTTTTAAAGACATCTTATAGATTCCTGTTGTACAAGTTTGGCTATTTTTTGTGCCCAACGTTGAACTCAATAGCTAGCTTATTATGAGAAAAACTAATATCATGCAGAATTTTTGCATAATTTCTTGGTTTCGAAGCTCGTTCGACAATGGCGCCACTTTAAAAAAAAATTTTTTTTCATTTTATTTAATACCTAGACATAACAGTTTATTTTTTTAAAAGTTCATTTGAAAAGCTCAAACTCATTTAATGTCAATATATTCAAAAATATTCACTACCTAAATAGTCCATTTGAAAAATCGAAAATTTCTTTTAGACACATATAAAAAATAATCACTAAAATTTAAATGCAAAGAAATTACTGTCTTTTAATTTTTTGTTAATTGCAGTCAATACAGTTGTAATTTGTTTCCATTTAAATCTTATTAATTGTTTTAAATTATTTTTGAAGCAATTAATTTTTTTTAATTTTGATAGTAGGAAAAAGTTTTTTTAAAGTGACCCCATTGTTGAGCGAGTTTTGGGGTCATTGACTATGGGAAGAAAATTGTAGGAGACGGTAAAAATCATATGAGCAGACAGCAGAACTCTGTTTCCGATTTGCAAGCGTTATTGCCAACGGAAGATCATTCCACGTTTTAGGGCCTATGACAGAGAAGCATCTGTCACCGAGTGATGCTCGACTTGAAGCAGACACAACGAGATGAGATGTCCGGAAGACTACGATTGTAGTCGTCTATGGCCGGCGACGGAGCATGTCGCTTGAAGATCCAGGCTGAGATAGAGTGTGCCATTATCGTACAGACACTTGAACACGAGTAGCCCAACTTGGAAAACTATTCTCTCCGGATGCCGTAATCAGAGGAGATCTTGATGAATAGGTGTCACGCGATCGTACTTCTTGTCGTTAGATGTCATTTTGGTGGCGGTGTTGATGACGAGCTGAGAAGTTGGTAGAACGACAAGTCTGAAGTTGCAATAGTAGATCTGTGGCAGAATGAGAGATGTGACCAGTGTTTTCCATCCATGGATGGGTAAAGACTTGCTCACGTTCCTAATCGAACAAACAACATTGCAAATTAATAAAAGCGTTGTAATAATAATAATAATAATAATAATAATAATAATAATAATAATAATAATAATAATAATAATAATAATAATAATAATAATAATAATAATAATAATAATAATAATAATAATAAACAGTTTGATTTAATTTCATTACAGAGAAAATTTAATAAAAAGTGGTTTAAGCCTTGTGGATGTTTGGATTGGACTGTTTAAAAAACAGGATACAATGTCACTGCTTATTTACTGGCTCGATGGCACCCAAGCGACATTTTTTCCATCAACAGGACTAGTTAATTCGGATTTAGCTTTTTGTTTCAGAATAGCTCCGAGTGGAGTTTGGGATGATAAGGCTTGCGACGTCCCAAATTACTATTTCATTTGTGAAAAAAGAATGATATCATCAAGTAACTAATTATTTTATTGATTAATTTTGTTTATTCAACATTAAACATAAGTTCAACCAGCCATTTGGTCTTTATATAGCTTCCAACTTAGAAAAACACAAAAAAGTTACTCGAGTCATGAACAACTACTACCTTGATAATGACAATTTAGAAGTGATAGCAAATTTGCATTGCAGCATTTTGAAATGTCTAACTAGCTGTCTTGCAAATGAGATGTGTAATGGATTCAATTTCAGAAGAAATTCAACTTTAGGTTTAATAATATGTTTCTGTGAACTCAAAGGATCAGAAAACTGGATGGCTTACCCTAAACGTTGTGAAGTTGGGTCCAGCCATTATGTTGATAAATCTTTTTACGGATAATGAAGATACAAACTTATCTGAAACTTTAGTGTTTGACAGTAATTAAAAACTTGCAATAATTTTATTTTATGCTTCAGTGTTTACTAGCAGCAAGCAATTTGTGAACATATTATTTAAACTGATTGTTAGATTAACTAATTTATCTAAGAAATAAAAAACAGCCTTGTGTAAAATATCTAAGATTTTATATTATAAATGATGGTTAATTAGTTTTATTAATTAAAGATTCAAAGTTGTGCTTAAAAAACAAGTTTTATTTAAAAGGTTATTTAATAATTAGAAAAATTTACATCAATCGATTTTTTCAACTTGATTTACAGCAACTCAGTTTCAAGATATTTTGCAATTTTTTTAACAATTATGCTTAGAATATATTTTTATATACCAATTTTTTGATTGTTTATTTGTTAAGAAGGCTGCAATTGACGTAAGCAACTAATTAACTTTCAATTTCATTGCCTTATTATTTATTTGGTCAAAAACTATCACTTCATAGCTGTTTAAGTAGAATATGTGAAAGAAATTAATTCAGCTTTTGGATGATCAGTAGTAATAAAAACCTAAAGAAAATACGGCTCAAGTTTAAAACAAACATAATTACATAATAGCTAACATGAAATAACAATTTCAAATCCTTTATGATAAAATGTAAAGCCTGTTTTGAATAATAAAAGTGATTTCGATGACGATATTAAGGATGGAATGTTTAAATAGATTCTCGGCCAAGCATATTTAATTGCGAATCATTTTAGTTTAATAAAAAAGCCGTAAGAAAAAATGGAGAGTTGTCGACGGATTGGACCCGGGATTAAAGACTTTATACTGGATGAAAATAAATTAAAATAACAGTTATTCCATGAAATTAAAATAACAGTTATTCCATGAAATTAAAATAACAGTTATTCCATGAAATTAAAATAACAGTTATTCAATGAAATTAAAATAACAGTTATTCCATGAAATTAAAATAACAGTTATTCCATGAAATTAAAATAACAGTTATTCCATGAAATTAAAATAACAGTTATTCCATGAAATTAAAATAACAGTTATTCCATGAAATTAAAATAACAGTTATTCCATGAAATTAAAATAACAGTTATTCCATGAAATTAAAATAACAGTTATTCCATGAAATTAAAATAACAGTTATTCCATGAAATTAAAATAACAGTTATTCCATGAAATTAAAATAACAGTTATTCCATGAAATTAAAATAACAGTTATTCCATGAAATTAAAATAACAGTTATTCCATGAAATTAAAATAACAGTTATTCCATGAAATTAAAATAACAGTTATTCCATGAAATTAAAATAACAGTTATTCCATGAAATTAAAATAACAGTTATTCCATGAAATTAAAATAACAGTTATTCCATGAAATTAAAATAACAGTTATTCCATGAAATTAAAATAACAGTTATTCCATGAAATTAAAATAACAGTTATTCCATGAAATTAAAATAACAGTTATTCCATGAAATTAAAAAAGCACTTTTCTTATTGCACTAGAAAAGACAAACAAACTTTTCTCGGTCAGTCATTAAAGTTTGAGCAGACTTGCATTTTATAACTATTTTAATAAAATGAAACCATGAATAAAGAAAACGTTGGCAATTTTATATTTGCGTTTAATTCATTTTAAAATGTTATTAAATTTAAAAAAAGCAAACATAAATGTCCAAATCCTCACAAGATGACAAACACAGTGGGTACAAATATTGGCTTTAAAAACGGTATTGTATTTTGTTTTAAAATCACTGTAATTAAAACTTATATTAGAATGATTTTTCTATTTGATTGATTGATCCTGTCCGTACCCAACAGAAGAGAGAAGTTAAATAGAAGAACTTGAAATATATTCAAATTTTGCCTTAGGGTTTTAATTTATCACAGCTCTAGGTTTGTTTTTATTTTATTATAGGTTTGTTTTTATTTTATTATAGCTCCGGGTTTTCTTAAATTAAAGTTTGGAATTGTGGATCAGAAAAAAACCTTGTAATACGGAATTTCAGGTTTGAGTCGGATACCTGTGACTTCTCGATATTATTTGGATAACGCCTAATTTGCTTATCTTTGATTATTTAATTGAAAATACACAATGATCAGGTTTACAATAGACACCTTTGTTTTGTAACATTCAACTTCATAAATATCAGATAAGTGAAGTAGCGAGAGTCTGCGATATGATCTAAGGTGATGTTATGTAGTCTGCATGGCCTATACGTTAGGAGATGTCCCGACGATGTATAAAAAACACATTTTAAGCTACACTTTTGCAAGAGATCTCAAAATTTTTGCACAAAGAAATAGAATTGCGTGTCATCTTGAGGGCTTTACCAAATTTGTAATATTTACGTTTTTCAGATTAATCGGTATGCCTAAAATATTAAAAACGCAAATTTTAAAGGCTTTTTATTATCAAATTTAATAAAACAAGGCACAAAAAAGAAAAAAAAATAATGTTATAATTATTGATGAAAACTTGGAATTTAAACTTTAATTGTGTAAAAAATTTAATATTTGTGCTCGAGATTGCAACCTCGTTATATAGAAATAACGTCAATTCTGTTTTGTAAGGCCACGTTACCAGTTTAACACATCTTTCTACAGATTGTGTCTAGAAAAAAGTAAAAATTTCAAGCTTTTATTTTCCGCTATGATTTGAAAGTCCTTATTAGAAATATGTCAAAAAATCGGCGATGGTGTAACTTGACACATTGCAAAACAATAAATTTGGCGTATTCTCCAGCAGATAAGTTATTTTTCTGTGTGGTTTAAATTTTCTGCGCTTAGTGCTTCTTTCAGGTTATATTGTTTGTATTGTTCTAACATCAAACAACTGATTTCTTTTTTTTTGGCAACATCTGAGTTGTAGGTTGTTCTTATAAGATTTCTAAATAATAAAATTTTTCAAATTAAAATAAATGTGTGATTTTCTTTTAATAAATTAAATTATATTTTTAAAATAAAACAAAAAATTATTTTTTAAATTAATTTGCAAATGATTAAATGACTAAAATCAAAAAAGTTTTTTTTCAGACCATCTCCCACCCTTTTAAGAAAAATTCTAGATAAATCAATGTAGAAAATATACAATATTTCCATTAGTTGTAACATAATAAAAAAAAAATTTTGGTTTTTAAACATTAGTTTTTCTATTGTAAACAGTGCAAAAATATCATTTTTGTTTTTGCTCATATTTTTTAAAGATGCATTAGTTTTTTTCATTTTAAAAACAAGATATTTAACGTGACGCATGCAAAACTATAAATATCAAAAGTTAAAATGATCGTATTTCAATTTAATTATGTATGTTTATTTATTGTTGGCAGAATGGCTGGTTTTGTCATTCAAACTGGTTGAAACAAATTTTCAAAGTTAGTAATGATTTCTATTCAAAATATTTTAAAAATTAATGGTTATTTATTAAAAAATATAGCAATATTTATTATTTATTTATTGCAATATTTCAAAAATTAACTGTTTTAAATTTTTAACAAACATTAAAATTAGTTACACTTATTTGTTAAATCACAGAATAAAAAAATTAAAATAACTTTTTTGAAATAGTTGACTTTTTTGAAATATTAAAAACTGATTATTCATTGTAGTCAAATGATATAAATAAATTTTCTATCAGTTTGTATAATATGATTATTTAATTTCTCATATTAATTCTACTGTAAGTTTTTTGCTTTTTATTTTTAATATTTTCAGAAAATATTGCTTTTAGATTAAAATTGAAAATACTTTCCATAACAGCATTTACAATTTAATTGAAAAACAACAAAATAAATGTGTTGAAATATTCAAATTAGGTATTTGTTTTGACAACACATGGACGTTCTACAATGGAAGCTGTTATTTCTTCACCAATGAAACTGTGACTGATTTTTATTCAGCCTGGAAAAAATGCATTTTAATGAACGCTGCTCTAGTCAGCATTGGATCAAAAGAAGAATATGAGTTTGTATGTAGCAATAATAGGTAAGCTATTAATATTTTGTTTTTTTCATAAAACGTGTAAAATATATTTTAAACAAATGGAAACTAGCACGCATAAATTACATTGCGTTGCCTTTCAGTTGATAAGCAAAACCAAAACCATAAAATAGTATGCTTCAATAATTTACAAAATTATGTTAGCATTTTAATTTCATAGTGGTCAAAAAAATAAAATGTTTTGTTTTAGCAAAAACGTAATTTTGTACAGCTATATTGCAATATTAAACCTCAACAAATAAAATTACATTGCCGTAAATGATAATACAAATTCACTACATTAACACATAGAGTAGTAATAACAAATTTGAACGGTCCCCTCACATATTGTATTGTTGTTGTTTATTACAAGTGGTTTGTTTCCATTCAAATGCTTCAATATTAAAGTCTTCTCAGAAATAAACGCTTTTCTTTCTGGTCAACACAAATAACAAAATTAGATAATGATCCTTCATCCGCCGTGACTTATGGAGCACTCTCAATGATGTGATGGCCAGAGGCAAAGAGCCTTCCAGCGAAGCTATAACCGCTAAAGATTTCCTGAAGTTGCATGCGTTCGCTCGACGACTTCCAACGTTGACTTTTCTTCTGCTACCCCATCCGTTCGGCTGGCGTCGGAAAGCTTCCTTAGCTGCTTTTGAGTCAACCAAAGTCATTGAAATAACGGCACTTATCCATCGATTGCCCAATCGTCAGTGTTCACTGGATCCTATCCCAACACGTTTTTTCAAAGCAGTTTAAGCTATCAATCTACACTTAAAAAACCGGGACTCAATCGAAACTCTACTTCATCCTACCGCCCAATATCTAACCTTTCCATCATCTCTTAATACTCGAAAGGTTCGTACTCACACGTGTGCTCAAACATCTATACTCAAATAACCTATACCTATCTCTCCAATCAGTTTACCGCTCTAACCATTCAACTAAAACTGCACTTTTCAAGATCACCTCCGATCTGCTTAGGGCCGCGGACGGTGGCAAGCTCTCTTTTTTGGTCCTTCTTGACCTGTCCGCGGTCTTCGATACCGTTGATCACAACATCGTACACCAACGACTACATTCTTCATGTAGCTTGACTGACCTCGTCGCCGACTGGTTTTGTTCATACCTATCAAGCCGCCCGTTCTACCTTTGATATAGCAATTTATCATCTCCGCTTTCATCATCTGACTGCTGTGTTCCACGGGTTCCGTCCTGGGCCCACTCCTATTTTTTCTATACAAAAGAAATTGCTCATATGTTTGACAATCACAACATACACTACGACCTATACGCCGACAAAACGCAGATCTACGGGCATGACCTACCCGTCCGGACCGTTGATCTGTCTCCACTTATGTCTGCTTGCGTTGCCGAAATCAGTCGCTGGCTGTCGATAAGTTGACTGCAGCTCAACTCGACAAAACCAAGGCCATGTGGTGTTCGTCTAGGCGCCTTCTCCATCACATCCCAAATCATCTATCAACCTCTGCAGTGTCGACATGACTCATTCATTCATGGTAAGAAACCTCGGAGTCTTCATGGATTCTGACTTTACCATGCGATCTCATGTTCGCAACACAGTCCGCTCATGATTCTCCATTCTCAGGCAGATTAGGAGCGTGAGCAGGTCTCTACCCACCCTAGGCAGACAAATACTCGTCACCTCTCATCCTCCCACGGATTGATTACTGCAAATCCGTATTGGTCGGTCTACCAGCTTCTCAACTTAAGCGCTTTGAGCTTGTCATCAACACCGCCGCCATGATGATATGAAACGCCATACAATTTCATAACGTTTTTATGTATTTTATAAACTTTGTTTTTTATTTAACTTGGTTTTATATCAAATATTGTTTGAATGAGAATTTGCTAAGAAAAATAAAACAAGTCTTGTATTCAGCCTAATAATTTATTTTGCCAAGCCACGATGTCCTAACTTAGCATTCCGTAACTATAGAAAATATATAAAACGAACTTCTCAAAAACTATCTATTTTATAAATAGTGTGACAGACTTTACAGAATGAGTTAGATAAAAAACAATTGTGGCGAAACGTACAGGAATGAGTCGTTTTATATGAAACGTTGGATGTTGATGAATCAGAAGACTAATGCACGGAAACTTATAAACATTATTAGGCAAATCACGCGAGTTATTTTTTCCATAAGAAAAACATTAGAACAGTTTTGTCAAGTTACATTGTAAGTAAAATGTTTAAGTTTAAGATAAGGAATTTTACGTATAAATAGTGTTAAGTTGATTTATTCATTTTTATATCAGTCTCACATTTCTAATGATTTTCCTTTTGTTTTTCTGATATTAACTTTTTTTCTTAATAAGTTATTAATTATTATGTTTAAACAATGCCAACAGTATTTATAACATAATCTTATTTGTAAACCAAAAATTTATTGAAAAGTCGTTACTGTTTTAAGGCAAAGGTTTATAGGACAAACATGGATTGGATTATACAAAGATGAATGTCTTATAACAGGCCGGCCTTACTGGCTAGATCAATCATCTTTCGATTATTACCCAGCGCTTATTATCAATGGAAATTCATGCTGTTTAAGGATCAGATCAGATGATGCATGGGATGATATATCGTGCACAGCTGCAAATTTTAATTTTGTATGCAAAAAGAAACCAGCTGATTTCAGTAATCAATTTTGTTTGTTCTAATTTTTTTAAACTTGACAAAAAATATTTAAGTGTTTTTTTCACATCAGTTGACGAATATGTCAAAACTTTCATTCGCGTCATGGAGAACTACTACGTTGAAGATAACAATTGGAAAGTGATAGAAAATCTACAATGCAGTGTCTTGAAATGTCTTGTGCACTGCCTTATCAATCCAATCTGCAATGGATTCAATTTCAGAAGAATTTCAACATTTGACACAGAAAAATGTTTTTGCGAACTTAAAGGATCAGAAAATTGGATAAGTTACAATAAAACATACGAAACAGGATCAAGTTACTATGCTAACAAAAACTTGTTTGAATTTGTTACAATACACAAGTAAAGCTCCAGCAACAACGTTTACCATTTTTAGATAGTTGCTCAAAACCATTAAATGTGTAGTAATAATTTAGTATTTGTAGATTAGACACTGTGTTTGGGTGTAGTTGATACAACACGTTTTATTGTTTTTATTATTTAGTTAGTTAATAAAATTGTTCTTTTAATGATATTTGAGTAGATATCAATTTAGGTATATTTTTTTAGTCACGATTGCAACTGAAATGTTTACTTAAAGTTTTTAATAATCTTACAATTAAATTATATTTTTTCAATATTTTTAAATTTACGAACATATCATAAGCTAGTTTTATTTCTGATTAAACTGATTTGAAAGGCAAGAACAGTTTTTTAATGCCAACTAAACACGTTTGAATTTCATGTATAACAATAGTTGAACATAGCGCATAATGTTAAACCAAATTTTATTATTCTACTTAAAAGAGTGACACAATTTTATTTCATTGGTTGATAAGCCATTCCTTCAGCCAAACAACAATCGAAAACGGGGAAGAAAGATCATCGCTAGCAAACGTTTTATCTAAAAACGTTTCTAGACGTCATTTTTTCTATTTCAAACGTTTACACAAATGCATAAAATAAACGTAAATTGGGTTAATTTTATTTCCATTACTCTCTCTTTTCTCACCATTTTTTTGTCGGACAAAGCGTCACCTTTTAACCTTTTTGGTTGTTTTCATATGTTAAGATTTTATCTTTTAACAAGCTGCCTTAAAAAACAACTGCTTCTGGTGGAACTTTTCCGTTCCCGCTTGCTTTCCCGTTCCAGTTCCCGCTCATTCTCCAGTTCCCGTTTCCGCTCACTCTTCTGTTGAGGCGTTGGTGGCAGATCGGTAGAGCGTTCGCCTGTCGATCGTTAGGTCGGCAGTTCGAGTCTCACCGGCGTCACCAGCGTAACTCCCTTAAGCAAGGAGTTCACTCGCATTGCTAAAGGGGTAGGCGCCTATAAATGGCTGCCTCTGCAAAGAACCCTTCAGTGGCCTTGAAGTCGTTTAGGATTTACGCCACTCTAAATATTGTCAAACATTCTGTTCCTGTTCCGCTCATTTAGTGACCGATTTTATTTGTTCACAAAAACTTTCCTCTATTGACTCTCAATGATTACGATTGTATGAATGGTGTAGCAATGGGTAAAGGACGCACAGATATATATAGACATAATCTCATTTATATATTTTTTATTTGGACAACAAGTAGTTTATGATGAGTATAGTAATACATAAAAAAACAAGTTCAAACGGGAAGAATCTAAAGTAACAGTTGTCTCGCTAGGGGATCACCCAAGACAAAACACAAAATAAAAGAAAAAAATTTTTTAAAGCAATTTGACATCAAACTAAGTGACATGATAAAATCTAAAGAAAAAAATAAGTAAAACCAAATGAATGAATAAATGCATTATACAAAAATTAGTTTGTTTTTTCTTAGCAATTAAATTTTTGGTTTATGTGTATAATTTTATAATTGTCATATTGAACAAATAAATCAATAAACTTGGAGTGAGAAATAAATTAACAACCATTCATGTTCTAAAAACATTGATTAAATGTTTTTGTAGTTTGCTTCTTTCAGAATCAGTTGGCAGTATTTCTATCTTGATTAATTTCAAACAAAACGTGTCAGTAAAAATCGGAATAAAAAATTGCAGGCTTAATGTAAAACTAATTATCAAAATGTAAGCAGATACAAATTTGTGTACTACGACGGAAACACGGAACATGAAGGAATGGTTGTTTAATAAACAAAACTGATCAATTTACAAAAACCAAAATATTGCAATGACAAAATTGTTTTACAAAAATACAATTTAAATAATATATGCAGACAAAGATACTAATTTATAAAATGCAAATAACAGCACAGGTACCTACCAATATATTTTGTCGTTGCTAAGTAAGCTGAAAAATCGAAAGTATTGTAATTTTTTTTATATTAGTAATACATTTAATAATGTTATTTTTCTGATTATTTAAAATCATTATTTTCATTTTCTTTAAAATCAGTAGTACAACCAAACTGACAATAGCGTCTATTATTACTGTAAATATTTATTAAACATTTTTCTTCTGTTCGGCGCCCATACTAATTGAAAATTTCAGTTCGTCTGTTGTTTCTTGCATTTCATGATGGCGTGGGAAATACTTAAAGAAAATTGCTGCAATTGTTTGCAAACAAACAAATCCACTTTGTGATATTGCATATTTTACGATTGCCATTCAGACAAGTCTTCGAAATTAATTCTTATATATTCAACACTACAGGGATTTTTATTTCAGAATTTTTAAGTTCTGACAAATGCAAGAAGTTTTAACTGTTTTTAATGATATTTACCAAAAACATTTTTTAAGTTACCATTAATTTTTTTAAGCAATGATGAACCATCATGCAATTTGCCCTACAAGTATGAATGGCTATTTATATTACTTTTTTATTTCTGATGGTTAAATTCAATGTTTTTACAATTAAAAAACGGTTTTTTTTTATTTTCAATTCAAATAAAAAAAACAAGTTCAGAGATGCATTTTTGTTGTTTTGGCGTTTGTTTCAATGTCACTATCGTCCTTGTTCCCTGGTCAGCACGCAGAAATAAAAAGTTAGTCTTTTCGGAATAATTTTTAATTCAATTTGTTCTAGTTTTGCCTAAAAAAACTAAATTAGTATGGTTAATTACTTGGACAAAGTTTTAGTTGTATTATTGATTTTAATGCCTTAGTTGAAGTTCGATCGTTTAAAGCATAAATGTTTTATTGATTTACTTTGTATATTATTCTATATTGTATGGGATTATTTTTTGCAGAGATCTGTTCAGATCCAGCCTGGATAAAATACAGCAACTCCTGTTATTATATTTCAAGCAACAAAACAGATTTCTATACAGCCCTTACAAATTGTAGGAATATGGATTCTAATCTAAACAGTATTGGTTCAGAAGATGAAAATAACTTTGCTACCAGTCATTTACTGTAAGCCAAAACTATAAGTTTATTTTCAAGCATATTGTTTTGACTTGAAATATTTTAAATCAAAATTAGAATTTGTTATTAACATTAACCAAATATATTTTCATAATAGGTTTTAGTAATTATTGATTTATTACTAAACAATGGTTGATCATTAGTTAATTAACAAATATTCATTAGTTATTCGAAAATGATTTTTTAAAGTTCGAATGAAGATGCATGGATTGGTCTTTATCGAACAACATGCTTTCAAAATTCTGAAAATTATTGGCTTGATGGAACAAAATGGAACTATGTTAATTGGGCTCCAGGTGAACCTAATGAAAACACATGCTGCGTAAGAATCATAAACGGAGTATGGAAAGATAAACCTTGTTGGAATACTTTTAAGTATATTTGTGAAAAACCACTTGGTAATCAGGGTAAATATCTATAACGTAAATTTAAGATTAGTTTACTTTTATCGAAACAAGACTATAAGTTTATTCAATTCTAAAGTTTTTATATAACATGTTTTCTATTTATCAGCAAGACTTTCTGAATCTGCTTCAAAGCGATTGTCGAACTCCTACTTGAACAGCTTCACTTTGGAAGAAATTGACAACAAAAAATGCTCTCCAAAATACTGTTTGAGTGCGTGTATGTTCAATTACCTGTGCAATGGATTCAATCTCAGAAAAGTCATTGCGACAGGTCATTGTATTTGTGAACTGAAAGGTTCTGAAAACTGGTTGACCTTTGATCATATTGAAGAAAGTGGATCCAGTTATTGGCAATGTTTTTAATTTAATTTATTTTATTCAATTTGAAAAACTACATTACTTTAAAGTGTTATCTACTGCAAACTGGTCGAACAAAACTTTAAAAAGCTTTAATTGACAGATTTGTGATTTTTCTAAGCCAACTCTTAAATTATATATGATAAAATTGAAATAAAAACTGAAAACTAAATTTATAGAATGCTGCTAAAGATTAAACAAAGTTTAGAACTACTGAGAGTTAATGATGTTTGAAGATCTTTAAAAAAGTAAGTTTACAGTATTTAATTTTACATAACTCTGTTTTTGATGTGGCGAGTTTAATTGCAACTGGAAAGCCATTTCACGTCTTGGGGCCAATAACGCAAAACATGTTACGCCATGTAATGTTCGACGTAAAATAGGCACTAAGAAATGTCCGGAAAACATAGATCGGATTCTCATACATCCCGCCAAAGAGCAGGTCGATTGAAGATCCAGACTCTGATAGAGCAAAAACTCACTGTGCAAACATTTAAACACAAGTAACGCTCTTTTGTATAATAATCTTTTCAGAAGGCATAGCCGATGAAAATCTTGGTAAATAGTTGTTACGTGATTGTACATTTTGGTGTCATTTTCGCATTGGTGTTGAAAACAAACTGAAAGCGATTGAGTTGTGAACTTCTCTAAACTAACAAGTGCTAGCAACTCTGCTGTAGTCGATCCGTGGTACAGTTTTATAAGTAACAAGTTTTGTTTTAAATTGGTAAGATTTTGCTCACGTTTTTTTAATCTGCTTAATACAAAAAAAAATAATTTTACAGCGTTACACGTACGCGACTAAATATCATATCAGAGTCCATAAAAACTCTAAAGTTTATAACCATAGAAGAGGTACTAATGTTGATGTTTTAGATGTTGATTGGAGTTTTGCTGAAATAAGTATAATTAAGGAAATGCCTTTACGAGCACCACGTGGTTTCAGATTTGTCTGTGTTGAGCTGCAGGCAACTCACCGACAGTCAACGACCGAAATCCGCGACGCAAGTAAATAATTGTGCAGGCAGATCCGTAGTTAGAATTAATGTAAAATTCTTAAAAAATACCTGAAAACTAAAAAGAGTAAAATAAAATGATATATATAAAACATTTTTAAATACACCCTTTACTTCGAAAAGCTCTAAAATGAAAAAAATTGTTTTATTGTGTTATCCAAACAAATTTTGTAGATAGTTTGATAAGGTACAGTGTTCACTATCTGAATTGTTTGTTAACCGATTATTTTGTTTCGGAGACCCTTAAAAATGGAATTACAAACAAATTGTATATAATTTTTTAGTACGTTTATTAAGAAAAATAATACATATTTATATAGTCTTGTATATTATTCAGAGCTTTTCATTTTTTGTTTATGTGGCCTTAAAGAACATGCATTATTACATGTTTAATTCCAGACCTCCTTTTAAAATTTGCAAACCAGTCAGTAGTAGTATCCGTGAATTTTAACTCCTCGGATGACGAAATTAGAGTTTATTGTTTCAATTTTTCTCCATTTTTCATAAATTCCACCTCATTGCTTTGCAGAAGTGATTTTTGTTACTCCTTTAGCTGCTTGAGTCTTCTTGATGATGTCTTTCTTAGCTTAGATTGTGCATACTGTAGACCTATTCAAACCATACTGTCTGGCAACATCAGCCGCCTTCTGTCCACTCTCTACATTAGCTATAATCTCTTGCTTTGTTTTTATGGTGAGAACAGTTCACACGCACAGTGACAGCAGATTTCCGCTTACCGGTAACCGCTCCGTAATATTTGTCTCAGTTTGTTATCCGAATATGTGTTCGTTGTCCGAACACAATAATCTTTCATGGAAGTGTTCGATATCCGATTTGTTCGTTATCCGGACAGTTCGTTAACCGATCACCTACCGTATATAAGTGAGGGACGTTCATTTTATATGTTTTAATGTGTGACAGAGTTAGTAAAAAATGAGCGTCCTACATTTTTAGTTTTATTTCTTATCAAATTATTCATTTGTTTCATATAAAAAAAGTTGTTATAAAATTTTCTTATATCTTTTTGAACGTCACACATTGACCAACGCATTTTTTCTAAAATCCAAAATGAAGCCTAAAATTTAGCCTTATCGGACATCATTAAAGCATAAACATGGTCCTCGGTGAACGACCTAATAATATTAGATGTTTATGTCTATGATAGAAATAGATAATGCACTACGAAAATGATGCTTGATACAAATAATCATTTATAATTAAAATTATTGTGATTTATATTTTGTTATTTTTGTTGTTGCTAGCAATAAAACACTTGATTAAATCATTTATATTAACGTTACTTTGTTTTAAAGCTCAGTCTTAAATTTCATTACCAAATTTTTAATTTAATGTTGTCCAACAATCGAAATCGAATAAGCAAAAAAAATTGCCTTTTTGATTTTTTTTCAAAAACGGGTTTGAACATGTTTCTTAGAAATGTTTTGATTGAAAGTTTTTTGCCGAAAAAAAATTCAAGTAGATGTATTTAAAATTAAAATGGCAAAGGAATGTAAAAGTTTTTGTGGTAATAACGTTTTCTCGGATTTTTTCAAAATTAAATTAGAATACTTACATAATATAAACCAGTCAACACTTTCTTATGTTGAGACTTAAATTGTGCATTTATTAAAGCATATCGGTTTGTGTAAGAAGAATTGTACATTATACCATTTAATTAACATTTTTATTAAAATACATCGTATTAAGTACATAGTATACATTTTCTGGAATGGGAGCATTCCGTGACTTAGTTTTCACAAAGATTCCGGGAACTTGTTTTTGAGATTTTCCATGTTTTAACTTTGTTGTTTCTCTCTTCAGTCAATATTTGAAAATGACTTTTTATTCAACTGTTAACCTCACAGCTTTTTCTCAGGAAATTTGTTGAATACTGATTGAAAATCATCGGATAAACCACAAAAGAAGCAACCATTTCATTCATGATTGATGTCAAACTCTATTTTATATTTATTATGTTTTTTCCAAAGAATTATTTACATATTTTCTGTGTTTTGTTGTTATTAAACTCAATAAACAGAAACTAAAAGACCAATCATGTTTGAAACGTTACTAAACCTACTACACTTGTAACGTTAGTGTGATTTGAACTGACATTATTTTGGTTTAAGGATGAAAATTTTACCGTAAAGCAGCCAACAACTTTTATGATATAGATACTAAATATACCCTGTCAAAATCGACGGATTTTTTATCAAACTGTCAGTTAACGAACGCTTTCTTTTTCAAACATCATTATAAGAAATTCAATCAAGTCGCAATCTCAGTCGCTGTAATTGATGAAATGTAGAAAATAGACAACGTGGTTGGTCTACTCGCTCAGCAGGATCTAAAAAATATTCAATGCTTTGGATCTAACCTGGTTCAAGCAAATTAATATCCCTACATTTTATGCCATGCCTTTTAAAAACAGCTTCAATTTCTTGCAATGTTTTTTTTACAATAAATCCAGCATAAACTTTCATGTATTCGGATAATTTTTTGCATAATAAGCTAAAGTAAAATTTTTTTTTGGTCTCTAGGACTGACCGTAACAATTACTTAGTAATTTTTATTACACGCTTGTACGCACTGATTTTATCAACTGCTGACTGCTGACCGCCGCGGACGCCGCGTTATGCGAAATTTCTAACATCTACATACATAATTTCTGATGTCTTTAAGTACGTACGTATGTATGTATGTATGTATGTATGTATGTATGTATGTATGTATGTATGTATGTATGTATGTATGTATGTATGTATGTATGTATGTATGTATGTATGTATGTATGTATGTATGTATGTATGTATGTATGTATGTATGTATGTATGTATGTATGTATGTATGTATGTATGTATGTATGTATGTATGTATGTATGTATGTATGTATGTATGTATGTATGTATGTATGTATGTATGTATGTATGTATGTATGTATGTATGTATGTATGTATGTATGTATGTATGTATGTATGTATGTATGTATGTATGTATGTATGTAAATATTTATGTATTATGTATGAATGTAAGTATGTAAGTATGTATTTATGATAGCAATTTTGCCTAAACGAAAACCACAAACCCAATACTACGAAAAATAGCATTTCCAGGAAAATCATTATTTCTTTGCAATTTAGTGAAAGTTCTCAGAATGTTTAAAGCAAAACAGAAAATATGTTCAAAATTTCCCGACACTGTCAAAATGAATCAAATAATAAAAAAATAAACTGTAGTTTTTCAGCTATTTAAAACAATTTGATGATAACATTTTAATATTTTTATTTTATTTTAAAACGTTGAAACTGGACTGTTTTTAGGTTTTATAATTGCATTTCAGGTCTCGTTTAAATTCAATTTTGGAATAAAAAACAAAATTTTTCTCAAAACTGTTGAAATTAATTTTGAAAATTACTCAATTTAACAATAAGAGTTAAAGTATTTATTTTAATTACAGGTACGCATATATGAATTTATTTTAATTACAGGTACGCATATATGAACGATGTTAGTTGAAACGTTGACATCAGCTTTCGTTCAAAGCTTGATTTTGTTTCTCGGAAACATTTTGAAAGGTAGAAAGTTGACGTTTAATTTTATTGCTGAAATGTATTTATTATATTAATTATTAGTTATTTATTTTAAATTACTGA
This sequence comes from Erpobdella octoculata, assembly GCA_963978895.1. Lineage (NCBI taxonomy): Eukaryota > Metazoa > Annelida > Clitellata > Hirudinida > Erpobdellidae > Erpobdella > Erpobdella octoculata. The sequence continues at coordinate 32,625,231 of OZ022243.1, read as the reverse complement.
AAAAAATTATCCATAAACTGCTGTGTTTTTTACATTTAAAGTTTTAATGGAAAAGGTATGTGAGAGTGTCAGAGGCAATAATTAAAAATGCTACAATCAAAACTAAACTTGCTTCAACAAAGTTTTTTATTTTTTTGTTTTTTTGGGATTTGTTGTTTTTAAAAAAAACAGAATTAACCATTAAAAAATTAATAAAAACTAGTTAAGAAAATTTTAATGAATTGATAAATTGCATTAAATAAAAATTATATTTGAAAAACAATTTGGTGCTTGCTGACTTTCACTTCCAAAATTTTTCCGAAAAAAAGAAAGAAGACATGACCGGCGGTAAAATTAATGCAAACAAATTAAAAAAAGTTTCTCAACAAAATATATTAATGCCTGAATTTTTAAGTTCATAAAGTTATTTTTACTGATATCATCACAATGAGCAAAACATAATTTGTTTTTTTCTTAAAATTCTGATAATAAAAATTACATTAAAAAAATTTGCTTTTTTCAGAGTAGGTATACAACATACATAATTTATAATCTTAGTTTTTTTTTAAAATTATTTGTAAGGTTGTTTCCAGTTGGTTGAAGCTTAATAGACAACCACGCTGGGCTGTATGCCGCCAGAAGCTTATAAAATATATAACCGATGAAATCATTCAATTAAATATTGTTTATTTCTTCTTCAGCTAAATGGTCTAGATTGATTGATCTGTTAAAATTATAACTTGAAAAAAATAATTAAACTACACTTGAACTAAAACAAACCATTTTATTATAACTTATTAGGTAAAGGTTACTTAGCTGTTATCTTGATGTTTATTTCGATGTCTCAGTCGTCCTTGTATTGTGGCCAAGACGTTGAAATAAAATGTAAGTCTTATTACGAACAAACGTTATTTTGATTTAATTTTTTTAATTATCTAATTTTTCTATTGTATTATTGTTACTTTTGTTTTATTTTATCTTTGCAGTTATGGGCCAATAGCTACTATAAAATAGTTACTAAATAAGAGTTAATGAATAAGAAATTAGAAATTGACAAAAATTCATCGAATTTGCAAAAGAACTTTAAAACTGTAGATAATCCACATCACGAAAATTGCATACCGTAATAATCTATTTGCAAACAAACTAACATTCTGCTGCAAATAATTATTTTACAGATATCTGCAACCAACATGAATGGATAAAAAAAGACAAGTCGTGTTATTACTTCTCAAATGATGAAATCTTTTACGATGAAGCCCTGACGAATTGTAGAAATATGAATTCTAATTTAATAAGCATTGGATCAGAGGATGAAAATAATTTTATCAAAAATTATATAAGGTCAGAAAAAGTTACAAAAAAAATATTTAGACAAATTTTTTTAAGAAAATAATTTAAGCAAAACAAAGTTTAGGTTTTTTTAATATTTTTTTTGGGAACATTTTTCTAAAATGTGTAATTTAATTGCGCGTCTAAAAGTAAATGTAGCTTCACCAGCCAGCCAGCCAGCCAAAGTGTTTCATTAAGTTACCTTTTAAGAAGCAACTTTTTAAAAATGCGCTTAAAATGAACGTTCCACACGTTTTTTCTTTCAAACTATTTAAAAAATTATTTTTTTAGTTTATTTTGAAGTAAAAATGGGTGTTTTAAGAAGTTTGTATACCTATTTTTATTTGTAACTCACGTTATTTAATACTAATTGTATTTTAAAGCGACAAGGCCTGGGTTGGGCTTTATCGAAAAACCTGTTTGCGAGCATCTGAAAACTATTGGCTGGATGGAACAACGTTGTCGTTTGTCAATTGGAATCCTGGTAAACCAGATAGTGACGTATGTTGTGCAATTATCATTCCTGGTGGAGAATGGAGAGACAAACCTTGTGTGGAGTCACGCTTTGGATACATTTGCGAGAAACCACTTATTTCTCAGAGTAAATTTTCTAATTAAAATTAACATTTGATTTCACCCTTATTAAATAATACAGTTTTTATTAGCAGAGATAACAAAATTTAACAAATGCACTAAATTTTGACGTCAACTATTTGCTCCAATAAAACAAAAAAATTAATTAACTCGCAAATATTAAAACATGCAAAGTTGGTAATGCTATAGAAAATGCAAAAATTTTATCTCTGTTTTTTTTTATTTTATGATATATTGAAAAGTAAAATAGAAAATGCATTTTTAAAACTTAATTTGTAATATTGTAGGTGTAGATGTCCATTAATCTTACTATAAAGTACTATGAACGTTTCTGTACTTTTAAAATTGTGAAGCGTTTTTTTTACAAAACCATCGATCATATAAACATTCATAAAATGTTCAATAGCATCCACGGCTGCTTATAACTAACATTTTTACATTTTAAATCTAAAAGAAAACTTGGTGTTTCCACAACATCAACCTCAAGCAGACATTCTTTTTCTTAATCAGCAACAAAGAACTTGCTTTCCACATGCTTCTCTGCAGTAGTTTTAAACCCAACTTTATTATTTTCCTGAACTATTTTATTAATTACTGATGAATTATTTTATTAATTACTGATGAATTATTTTATTAATTACTGATGAATTATTTTATTAATTACTGATGAATTATTTTATTAATTACTGATGAATTATTATAAACTAAAATTCAGTATCTATAAAAAAACATGACGTTTTTTTATTTTCTCTACACATAATTTGTAATATTATTTTGCATTTTTCTTAGAATCCAAACTGTTATAAGTTATAACTAACTGTTGTTTTAGGCCACATTTACACGCTGTTTTAGCTCGTTGAAGCTACAGTGTAGAAAAGGTGTCATAGTCTAGTGCACATTTGTGCAAATTTTTAAGTTTTTAAATAAACACCAGTTAATTGTAGTTACAAAGTAGTGATAAAAAGGATGTATAGGCCTGATTGTTTAATAAGCTTCCGCCTTTCATTTTTTCCACATTTAATCTTTGTCAAGCCTTTAACTACTTATTTTAAGATTTTTGACTATAACATCAAAAAATGTTTGTGGGGCTGAAATTTGCGTTTGGGAGGGTTGAGCCCTTTTAGCCGCCCCCATTTACGCCACTAAGTTTGGTTCATTTAAATATAGGTTTTATTTTATTTTTGATCTTGAAATAATTTTACTTACTATTTTTCTACTACTACTGAATACTATAAAAATTATCGTTTTTATTTAGTTTTACTGAACGAAAATATCAGGGCTCCCAAGCACATTTGATGTATACGGTCCGGCCGGCAACTAGTTGGGCGGCAACTAGCTGGAAGCGATAAGCTAGACGTCTCCAACAACTTTTAGTTCCCAATAATCTTATTTAGATCAGATCTAACAAACCTTAAAAAAATACATAAGCTTAATTTATCTATCAACTTACTGTTTTATATTTAATCATAATTTTTTAAATGAGTTTTGTCAATAGTTAATGTTTATTTTAGCAAGATTTTCTGAATCTGCTTCAAAGCTTCTGTCAAACTCATACGTGAACAGCTTCACGTTGGAAAAAATTGATAACAAGAAATGCACTCCTCAATACTGTTTGAGTGCATGTATGTTCAATTACTTGTGCAATGGATTCAATCTCAGAAAGTTCCTTGCGACAGGTCATTGTATTTGTGAACTGAAAGGTTCTGAGAGCTGGTTGACCTTTGGTCATATTCAAGAAAATGGATCCAGTTATTGGGAATGTTTTTAATGTTTTAGATTTTTAATAAACATACAATTTACAAAAAAAAAACAAGTTTAGGCAAAAATGATGTTAAGACTAAAAGTTTTAAATTGATGTTATGAAATTGATTTCTTAGATACTTTAATGTAAATTCACATTTGCTTGCCTGCACGTTTAATTTTGCATTAGCTTACTTGCTTGCTCTTGTTCTTGTGGACAACTTTTATAAGTAAACTTTGTTATCTTATCGAACGAAAATTTGGAATATAAACATATTTTTTGTAAAAACGAATTTTAGTAGAATTTAGATTTTTTTTTAATTTTATTTTTTAATTCTAAGTTTTAGTTGTAAAATGTTTTATCTATGTTTTAAAAACTAATTACCAAAAAAATAAAAAATCTCAAACCAAATTTGTCTTTTTTTTATTTTGTAAGTTATGAAGAAAAATATGTAATTTCAATCAATGAACCAAGTTGTTATAGAGTTTTTCACTTACGCTCAAAATTACTATGCCACAAAGTAACACTACATAGGTGTTTTAGGCCTTACTAGAAAACAGTTATTGGCAATAATAAAGTTTTAAAAAAAAGGTTCTATAAATATTGGCTACACAAAAATACGCTTAGCAAAATGTGTTCAGTAAGAATGATTAAAAAAACAAATTTAGAGATGAAAGTTTAGATAGAAAAAATGAGAAAAGTAAGATAAAATGGAGAAGGTAAGCTATAAATTAGAAAATAACATTTACAAAACAATCTCTTTGTAAAAAAAAAACTTTTTTATAAGCCACGCTCTCAAGATTTATTATTATTTTTTAAATTTCCAAAACCTTTATACATTTTTGCCCAGAAAAAAATGATGACCTAATAAATGAGGTAGCTGTAGATATTTTTCCAATTCTTTTTAAACTATTTCATATATATTTTTTCAAAAATGTTTACACTCTGATGATCGACGGTTCTGAAAAATTATATCTACTGCTAGTTATTTCTATTAAAGTTGCTTGAATTTAACTTATTTTTCGTCAACAACATTTTTGTTTGTATTTTGTATTCAATACGTAGCCGGTCTGTAATTTTCTGACGTTAGTTCATCGCTATTCGTAGGTTCATTACTATAAGTGGTTATTAGGTTGCCGTTAACATTTAGTTCTTGTCAAAATTCAGTTAAATGTTTTTCATTTAGTAGATTTACAGAACAATCCCACTTTGCTGCTATTAAAAAAACAGATGGATGTAGAATCAAGTAAATCGCGTCTTTCTTTTATTCGTGTGTCCAAAGATACATAAACCTGATTAATAAAATGACAGTCTTGAGAATGTTTCTGTCAAAATCAAATTACAGATTGAATATAAAACATATTCAAGATGTTTTATTCAAGTATTATTTTACTAAAAGAATTGATAACAAATTGTTTATGTAAAATTATTTATGGGTTGGGATTTTGATTTAAAGTTTTCAAAAGAGCCGCGCCGGACCGAGATTATTGTACAAAATTTAAAGATTTTAGGTTTCTAAAAATGGACCGCGCCTAAATTAGACGGACTGGACCAAGCATAAACATTTGGTTTATGAACGAGCCGGGCCGAGTTGCCGATGGGCTAGACTGGGTCCCGAAAAATCAGCTCATGCAGTACTCTAGTATTGATTTCGAAACCAGTTTTTAATCTCGAAACTCTGGAATCCCAGAACTTGGAATTATTTTTTATAATGCATGAAAACAAAAAAGCACAAAAGATTTTTGTTTAAGTAAAAAATACCTTCACCTTGTATTTAATTTTCTTGAACGTGGAACCCCACAATTTTGTTTTTAGTTCTAAAAGCTATTTCAAAATATAGTAATATCTACATGTGTATATTTTGTTGAAAAGATTTTATTTTTGTTTCATCAAAAAAACTACGGCTAAAAATTAATTTTTCATTTGGTCATAAATTTTTGCACTGCCAACACATTCTGAAAATAGACTCTTTGAAGAAAAATGATAAAAACAGCTTTTTACCGCAAAATTTTCCAACTATTGTTTAATTGGTTTACTAAATAATGTTTTTGCAAACTTTCAAAAAACAGTTTTCAAATCCATTTGTGAACAAACAAAAACAATTTACTTGTTTTTTTTTAATTTTTTTAGTTATTGTTAACAGTTAATAAGTAATTTAAATACATTATTGTTAAACCTGGACTTAGTACCTATCAAGCCAACTGCGCATTTGAATAAAAAATGTAATAAAAGAAAAAAAACGCTTCCGTTTCAGGTTATTGAGTGTGAAAATTTTGCAGTTTTCAAAAATAAAAAAAACACCACAAAAAATGTATCTGCAGACATTTTAATTACTTTTTTTTCTAAAAATGCACTTTGTTGCTATGAAATTTTAATCTATTTGCATTCATAGATACCATTGTGTAGATTTTCTAATGAATTTTTAGCAGTTATTTTGTTCCATTGCTATGCATTTCGTATAATTTCATTTTTTTAATGAAAAATCTTAGTCTATTGTTTTTGAAAAGGCAAATCCACTTTGTATTGGTCAAATGAATTATTGCAAATATAAATTTTTCATACAATTATTATTATTGTCCAAGGCGTCTGAAATTGTTCAATTCAAGCAAATGCATGTTTTGTTTCTATAAATTGAAGTTTGAGTTTAAAATTAAAATTTCTTGCAAGCTTGACATAATTATAAATTAAAAAACAATTTAGAAAATACGTTACAAGCAATGTTGATTTTCACAAGTATGAATGATTATTTTTTACAATTCAGTTATTCTTATTTTATTTAAATAGACAAAACTGAAGTTTGTTGCAAAATATTTAAACATTCTAAAAATATAAATAACTTTTTTTTAAAACAACAGCTACAAGTTGTATATTTTCTATCTTAATTTTTTCTTCAACGTCCCAGGCGTCTTTATATTGCGGTAAAGTAGCTGTTACAAAACGTAAGTTTTTGGCATTGAAAAAATCGTTTCTGCTAACAAACTCGATTATAAGCTATTTTAGTTCAAATTTTTATTGCTAAATAAAACTACTTGCAATTTATTTTTTTAGTTTGCTATTTTTCCAGATATCTGCAACCAACCAGGATGGATAAAATACGGCAATTCATGCTATTATATCTCAAACGACCTATCTTCTTATTATGTGGCTCTGAAAAATTGTAGAGATATGAATTCTAATTTGGTAAGCATTGGATCAGAAGATGAAAGTAATTTTATTAAAAATCTTATAAGGTGAGAACAAATTAAATTTGTGTTAACTTTCAATTCAAACTATTTATTTATTAAAATTATTAGTTTTATACTTCCAAACACCATCGAATAAAAGTTAGCAAATTATTTAACCTATTGGCTATTAAGTACAATTTGTATTATTAATAATGGTATTTTAAAGCGAGGATGCATGGATTGGTCTCTACCGCAAAACCTGTTGGACAAATTCCGAAAATTATTGGCTTGATGGAACAAAGTTTTCTTTTACTAACTGGTTTCCAGATGAACCCGATGAAGATGTTTGCTGCATTAGAAGAATTGGTGAAGGAACCTGGAGAGACAAACCTTGCATTGGATTTGATTATAAACACATATGCGAGATGCCGCTTATAACTCGTGGTGATTTTCACTTACAACATTGCAATTTAATATGTGTATATTTTAAATATTTTGATACAAGCCAATAAGTCGCATCCCAGCTAGTCGTAATCGAGCTAGTTGCTTCCAACAAGTCGTATCCAACTAGTGGCTGCACAAGTAGCCGCCAACCTATAGAGTCACCTACCAAATAGTAGCCAGGCCAGCCTGTCGCTGCCCACCAAGTTATGCTTACTAGTGGGACCAATGAGTAGATGGCCTCGACAAATATTTACTTCTAATAAGCTATATTAGATCAGACCTAGCTAATCTAATTAAAACTCACACCAAACTTACTGTTTTAACCACATTGTTGTCATATATTTATTTATAATTTTTTAAATGTGTTTTGTTAATTTCACCTTGCTTTGGCAGCCTGGAGAAAAGAAGAGGGAAAAGTTAAAAGGATCAAATTATGATTCACGACAGGGTGTACTTAGGGGCTTCTATCATACAGCCATTACAGTTTTAAAACACCTGGTGTAAAGGACTATAAACTATTTTTAATGTGTTTTGTTATAATCGTACTTTTTCTAGCAGCAAGGCTCTCTGAATCTGCTTCAAAGCGATTGTCTAACTCATACGTGGACAGCTCAAATTTGAATTTGGAAGAAATTGACAACAAAAAATGCTCTCCTAAATACTGTTTGAGTGCATGTATGTTCAATTACCTGTGCAATGGATTTAATCTGAGAAATGTCATTGCGACAGGTCATTGTATTTGTGAACTGAAAGGTTCTGAGAGCTGGTTGACCTTTGGTCATATTGAAGAAATTGGATCCAGTTATTGGGAATGTTTTTAATGTTTTTACATTTGAATATAAATCAAACATGCAATTAAAAAAAACTATTTTATAGTAAAATTTTGAATTTCTTGTTAAGACTAAACACTTTTATTTGTTTAAAACTTTTACGTAATTTTACCAATTTAAATGTTGTATAAATTAACTTCAAATAAATTCCAAAATTGTCTACAACGTGTTTTGTTTAAAACTAAAAAGTACTTTGCTACACAAAAACGATAGAAATGTGTTCTAGGACTCACCGGAAACAGTTAGTGCTACCATGCTTATAAGAAACACTTAAACAATGTATAAACAAAGTTTTTCAACCAAATGCTTTTATATTATTAAAATTCAAACTTTAAAATCAATATGTTGAAATTTTTATTTTTATTTTATGAAAACAAATTTGTTTGCAAAACCTATTATTGAATAATGCATTGTCATCAAGCATGAGCATGTATACAAAATTTGAAAGAAGAAAAATCTATTATCAAGAAATGACTTATAAATTAATTAGAACAAAATAGCAGAAATTAGAAATCAATCAAAAATAACACAAACTGAAAGTTATCTATATATATAAAAGAACATGTCCTGACTGACTGACTGACTGACTGACTGACTGACTGACTGACTGACTGACTGACTGACTGACTGACTGATAATCAACGCCGAGCTCAAACGCCTCATCCTAGGAACGTGAAATTTTGAACTTATATTACTTTTATAGCGTAAACATCCGCTAAGAAAGGATTTTTGAAAATTTTGCTCCTGAGGGGAAAAAACTGGAAAACAAACTTTTTTCTAAAACAATGTATATCTCGAAAACCAAAAATGAGGAGATTTTGAAATTTGGTATATAGATTTTTTTTGAAAAATAAAAAGATACGTGTTTCACCATTTTTTGAAAATTCGGTTTCCCGGACCTCAAATGTGGGTTGGAAAATTGGGTTATTTGGTTTTTAAAGTAGCTTCTACTCAAAAACTATTAATGCTACAGGAGTAAAAATCAGTATTTAGTTTCTACTCCAAAAGTAATGAAATACGTGTTTTAACATTTTTTGAAAATTTGGTTTCCAGGACTTCAAATGTGGGGTGGAAAATAGGGTTATTTGTTTTTTAAAGTAACTACTACTCAAAAACTGTAAATACCACAGATGTAAAAATTATTATTTAGTTTCTATTCTAAAAATAAAGATATACGTGTTTTACCATTTTTTTAAAATTTGGTTTTCAGGACCTCAAATGTGGGGTGGAGAATAAGGTTATTTGGTTTTTAATGTAACTGCTACTCGAAAACAGTAGATGCTACAGGAGTAAAAATTAGTATTTGGTTTCTACTCCAGAAATAATGATATACGTGTTTTACCATTTTTTGAAAATTTGGTTTCCAGTTCCAGGACCTCAAATGTGAGGTGGAAAAAAGGTTATTTGATTTTAAAATAACTGCTACTCAAAAACTGTAAGTGCTACAGATGTGAAAAATAGTATTTTGAGGTTTTGTGCCGGTTAAAAGTAAATGAGTTCAGTTTATCACCGGACGGACGGGCCAAGCCGTTATTTTAGGGTCTTCATACGGCCCTGCCCAAACCTTAAATCAAGGTGGGACGGGCCGAGATTTTTAACCAAGTATATAGACATTTTAGTGATTTTAGGGTGTTCAGGCTAAACGTGAAGTCAAGGTGGGACGGGCCGAAGTTTTTCATCAAGTATATAGAACTTCTAGGCCTGTAAAAACAGGCCGGGCCCATATTAGACGGGCCGTGCCGGGCCAGGAATTTTGGTTTTTGAAACGGGTTGGGCCAAGTTGTCGACGGGCCGAGCCGAGACCTAAAAAATTGATCCGTGCAGTACTCTACTATGTATGCACGGTTCACACTCTCTAATTTCATGCGAGCGAAGCCGCTACGGGCACTGCTAGTTTATTTATAAAAAAGTATGAACCACAAAAAAGGCTTGGCATAAAAGTGTTAAGCACGCTAAGTAGAAATATGCCTCAAAATGTAAAAAATGAAAATGTTTGATAATTTATATAGCGCCTTTTCCAAAGTTGTTCAAAGGCGCTGTTCTTTTATATGCCCCACGGAAAGAACGATTTTAACCGCTATGTTTTCCGTTGACATGGGCTACTAGACTGTGAGTTGGAGTGGAACCGTGAAGCTCTCACATTCCTGGCTAACACTCTACCAAATCAGCTAACCTAGCACTTCGCGTTGGATCAGAACCTGCTCTTAAATCTGTAAATTGTTATCATAAAGATAATTTTATTGAATACACGTTCATTATCTTAACTATTATTTGAATATTTCATACTGCAATATTTATTTTCACGGTGATTTTTATTTAACGTATTTTATTTGCCTAAAATGTAACATTGACTATTTGAATATTTGAATATGTTCAAGTTGTGCTGTGTTATTCTATAAGCAGCTTTGGCCTTACTAAAAAATACGCGCTCTAGTTCATACTATACAGGATAGGATTTAAAATTAATGAGCATCATTTTATTGGGACACAAGCGAACCTCAATGCGCTTTCCACTTTCCAGCCACGATGAAGGTGGGTGTCAGCTTCACAGCACCACAAAAGAGCTCAGTTGCCTCCGAGCCTTTTGAGCGCTAGGAGCAGCTTTGACGGAAACCCCTTCAACCCTTGTGCGGCCGTGCGTAACAGGGCGAAATGTAATGTTTGTAAAGAGACCATTTTAATTTTCATCAATTCGTGTTCACGTTTCGTCAAACGTTTTTTGTAAGAATTTCGGACATAACCATGAAAGACTTTTAAAATATGTTGTCTATTCTGCATATACCTATGAAGCCAATTATGTTGTGACGATGTCATGTTGTGCTTGCTTGCTTGAATGATGGTCTCATTAGTGACGTGTTAACGCTTGCAACAGTGCACTTTCATTGCTTCTCAACAAGGGGTTGAAGATGACATTTTGAATAAATTAACTTCTTCACAAAACTGTCAAGAAAAAACCTTTGACGGTTGTAGTGATGCTAAAATTACTTGCATTTAGTAATCCCGAAGTTTCTTAAGAACCTTAGTCAAAACATGAAGATGAACAGTTTGCGCACTTAAACGGCTTTAGAATAGTCGGAATAACGACTATAAATATGAAAAAGTAATGTTTTTCTTACAATCTTGATGTCCGTAATCAACTTAAAACAATAAATTAAGCATTTTCTGAAGGTGATTGAATCCTTCAACACACTGGCATTCAAGGGGAGGAGTAGAGCCCTAAACGAGAACCATGGATCGTAGATGTCATAAGGCACAACAAACTGAGTAGTGCTGGAAATTCTCAATTCAGTTTCAAATCATCTTCACATCTATTAATTTAAATGTTTAGAATTCAGCTTTTTTATCGTGTTTCAGAAAAAGTATTCTTATCAATATAAAAACAGATTTTATTTAGAAAAAATCACAAAAGCAGGGAATGAGAAGCTACAGTTACTAAATCATATGTCTTCAGTTTCAAATAATACATTTATTATTAAACAATTATCTTAAACGGTTGGGAACATTATAAATTTAATATATTGGTTCCCATTAAGTGTTAATATAATTGAATACGCATTTTGTCCAAACGTTTTTTTTTAAATGTTCCAAAACTATACAGAAAAGTCTTTCAGGGAGAATTTTCCCGAACAAAAGCCGACAGGGTGGTGCTCAGCCAGGCGGATGAAACTGATGGCATTTTCAATGCTGAAATTATATCAATCGCCAGATGGTCGTGTTTACAGAACGTTCGCCAGGGTGTCATCCATCATTGAGGGCGGAAGAGCAAATGGGTGGAAAAATTAAATTGAAAACTTTAAATGGTCATCCAATTGATTTCGTTACACTGAGCGAACATTTCATCAACGCACTGAAAATTGTCTAAATAATTATATTATGGTATTTAAAGATTATTACAATTTGTATGGAAGCATTATTAAACGCTATTAAGAAAAATTTATTTCTTTTAACATATTAACAGTTAATGTTTAACTTCTTAAGAGGTTAAAATTTTTAAATAACGTGTACAAGAAGAACATCAAATCAAAACAAGAAAAAAAATAATTTAAACACGTAATTTTTTTAAGTTAAAACACACTAAAAAAACTTTACCAAAATATGTAACATAATCAGAAATTCTTTTTCTCATAGATAGGTTCTAATATATAAAAAAATTTCGGACATTGTTATCATAACTAAACATGCAATTAGAAAATTTCCTTCTTGTGTAAAGCTTTATTTTAGTTTGATTGAAAATAGAACTAATTCTTATTTTGTCATTCTGAGAATCAATTGAACCAGATAATACATAACCATACTAGTAATAAAATACTTGATCCTTACTTCCAATCTGGCCTGAAAACATGAAAGTTTAAAAATTAAGTAACATAAATTCTGATTTGGCATTACGATGCATTATCATTCTCGTTAGTGCGGTTTAGCTTCCGTCAACTACAACGTCCTGTTTCGATCGGCATATTGCGACATTTTGCCAGTTCCGCAGAAACCAAGATGTGTCTCATGGTATTGTTTCCGTCACGTGATTTTAACTTCTTCCAATGCCATACTTTGTGTCAAGTCACGTGCCTACAATTTTGGTGTATTAATTTCAGTTGAATAATATATATATATATATATATATATATATATATATATATATATATATATATATATATATATATATATATATATATATATATATATATATATATATATATATATATATATATATATATATATATATATATATACATATATATATATATATATATGTATATATATATATCTTAAATGATTACGGGAAAAAAAAGAAAAACTTACAGAAACAAACATTTTTTTCATTACTGGTAATGACTGTGCTAATGGTCTCAAATTATTATTATCTACATTACTCATAAGATTATCACAGTCATTTGAGTTTTATTACACATTTTTAATTTGAGAAAAGGTGTAATAAATAATGAATAACAATTACTTTATTTTTTGTTTCAATACACTTGAAACTATTACAAATCAAGCTCTATGACCATGTTGCATCCACTAATTGCACAAATGTTTTACTATCACTTTTAATAAGAGATACACCGACTATCTCCGATGGAGAACATATAATGAGACTATCCCTGGTAAGTTATCAACTACAATATGACCGTTGCTTATAACAAGGAGGACAATAAAAACGAGTTCTTTATTTTTTCTACGTGGATAAACAAGCAAAAAAAGTAACCAAAAATATGTTGCAAAAGAGGCATGGCCCACTAATTCGGTTTAAGTTCGGCACATAAAAAAAGGTTCGAGTCGAAAATTCCGTTTGAGTTTGATAAGATTACCACCTCTGTTATATCCATATAGAAAATAAGTCCTATTTCTTCAATCTATATATATATATATATAAATGAATGTTTGTATGTATGTATGTATGTCCTTTATGCATTGCTACACCATTCATCCGATCGTAATGCAATTTTCACACAACCTTGAGAGTCAAGGGGAATCAAATATAGAGAAACAAATTAAAAATCCGTCACAAAATGAGCGGAGCGAAGCGGGTGAGTGAGCGGGAACTATATACATATATATATATACACATACATAATTGAGCAAAAACGGGAACGGGAAGCCAACTGAGAGCGAAAGATAGAGCGGGAAAGGAAAAGCAACCGAGAACGGGAAAGCAACCGGGAGCGGGAAAGCGACCGGGAGCGGAAAAGCGACCGGGAGCGGAAAAGCGACCGGGAACGGGAAAGCGGAGAAGGAAACGGGAGCGAGAGAGACAAACATTAGAAAAACCTCTAAAAACCCCGGGCAACGCCGGGTGCCCCCGCTAATTATATATATATATATATATATATATATATATATATATATATATATATATATATATATATATCTATATATATAAAAATGAATGTTTGTATTTATGTTAATGTCCTTTATGCATTGCTACACCATTCATCCGATCGTAATGAAATTTTCACACAACCTTGAGAGTCAATGAAAATCAAAACTAAAAAAAAAATTTTTGAAATCCGTCACAAAATGAGCGGAGCGGAGCGGGTGAGCGAGCGGGAACTATATATATATATGTATGTGCGTATGTATGTGTGTATGTATGTATGTGTATGTGCATGTATGTGTGTCTGTGTGTGTGTTTATGTATGTACTAGCGGAGATACCCGGCGTTGCCCAGGTTTTTTGAGGTTTTTCTAATGTTTGTCTCTTTCTCTCCCGTTTCCTTTCCCACCTGCTTTCCCACTCCTGTTAGCTTTTCCGTTTTCGGTCGTTTTCCCACTGCCGGTCGCTTTCCCGCTCCCGGTCGCTTTCCCGCTCCCGGTCGCTTTCCCGCTCCCGGTCGTTTTCCCGTCCCGGTCGCTGCCCCGTTCCCGCTCACGTTTGCTCTCCCATTCCCGCTCACGCTTGCTTTTCTGTTCCCGCTCGCTGTCCGTTCCGGGTGCTTTCCCGTTTCTATAATAGACAAACTAACCCACAAACATTCATATATATATATATATAGTCTTAGCAAATCTATTTTGCGTTTTATAGGCTAACAGAAGTTATGAAAGAATGTAAAAGAGAAAATGAGCGGGAACGGAAACGGGAACGGGAGAGCTACCGTGACCGGGAATGGGAGAGCAAGCATGACCGGGAACGGGAGAGCAAGCGTGAGCGGGAACGGGAAAGCGACCGGAAACGGGAAAGCGACCGGGAACGGGAAAGCGACCGGGAACGGGAAAGCGACCGGGAACGGGAAAGCGACCGAGAACGGGAAAGCGACCGGGAACGGGAAAGCGACCGGGAACGGGAAAGCGACCGGGAACGCGGAAAGCGACCGGGAACGCGGAAAGCGACCGGGAACGCGGAAAGCGACTGGAATCGGGAGAGCAAGCTTGGAAGGAAACGCGAGCAAGAGAGAAAATCGATAACAGAACTTCTGAGCGGGAAAGCGACCGGGAGCTGGAAAACGACCGAGAGCGGAAATGCGACCGGGAACGCTACGAAAACGGGAAAGTGGAGAAGGGAACGGGAGCGAGAGAGACAAACATTAGAAAAACCTCTAAAAACCCCGGGCAACGCCGGGTAACCCCGCTAGTATATATATAAAATTATTTTTAAATGCAATATCAGTTTTCAAATCACCCACCGATAAAATTTGATCAAAATGTTGTAACAGAAAGCAAAAAAATTATTTTTGTTACAAAAGATAATTTTTATATAGTTTTTGCTTCTCCACCTGCACTTTTTTTCATTTTCTCTTTTGTTTTTCTTCCTATCTCATATTATCTCACCGCCTCCCTCTCAGTCCTCTCCATGGAAACAATTCATGTCAGCAGAGGATGTCATATATTTGTTATTCTGCCTGCCACCGTGAAAGGCATGTCATCCTACAATGCAAAGAAACGTGGAAATGCACCGGATATGAAAACCTACACAATAAACACTGCGCGTTGGAGCATCGCTATTTATTCATACGCATAAATTTATGAATGCGCAGCGCCGTAATGCGGAGAGTTTATTATGTCATAATTTCCATAATTATAGCTACAATAATCAGTGCAAAGTATTTCATCAGATCTCTCAAAAGAAGAAATTTCAAATCCGATGACGATGTTTATGGGGATTGGCATCAAATGATAATTGAAATAAAATTAAGTACATAAATTCAATAATAGTATATTATTTAATAATATATTAAGTGTTAGAATACTTAGTAATAAATTATAATACCTCACCTAATTATTTTATTACAAGTTATAATATATTATTATATATTATTATATAATGAAAGTTTCAACATTATATAATCGTGAAAGAAGTATGTATTATTGTTATTTCCTGTTTGTTTAAGATTAGTCAAATGTCGTTTAAATCACCTGGGAGCGCATCGGGCATGAAATATTTAAAATGTTGACAATTCAGCTTGTTGAAGACTGTTACAAAGTGTTGAAGACGTGATTCAATTTCATAACGCAAACAAATTAAAAAAGAAAAGAAAAAAAGAGAAAAACAAGGATAAAGCAAAACAAAAACAAAGACAGATAAGAAATTAAGAGTGGAAAAAAGAAAAAAAAACGAGAGAATACAGAGGCTTCAGATAAGCTTTCTCCGTGTTATCTTGCACGAACAGGCTCTTACGGATAAAAAATAAAATAAAAACAAACTGCGAAAAAGAATCGTTTTTATACTTATTTCGTTGGCTTGTTGTCCTGTTGAAAAAATGTATGACCTTTGAACTGCGACATGTGACCTCGTTTTTTCTTCCACTTTGTGTTTTCCCAGTTGAAACGACAAGAAATTGAGACGAAAAAAAGAGAAATAATGGCGGGTGGAATTGGGAGATTGACTGAGTGAGGAGATGATGGATTTTAGTCGTGCAGTATTGTTGTCCAGCTAGGTGAAAAAAGAGACAAAAAACAAATGAGGTGAAAATGATTTGGTACGGGAAATGGGAAAACAAAACTTTTTTTGTTTCGAAAAAAAAGTTATTTGCTTGCAATTGTCACAAACGTCAAGTACAAAATACTAAAACATTTATATTATACTTTAATTGTCTACTTGTTTATAACGTTAGACAAACGAAAAAGTACCACGTACATAAACAAATGTACTTGCACAAAAAAGACATAAAATTGTACGTAGAGACATACCTTAGCAGATGCATAGAGTCTCAACCACTAACAACATAACAGAAACAAATTCTCTACGCCAGGAATGGCTAAAACGTTTTGAAAACGCAATTGCGCATGCTCGCTAATACATTTACACATAAATTCTTCAACATACAGGCAGAGATGAGCGGGAAAAGATTAATTTCGAGACATCCATTACACAGGCAGATCGCATTCAACATGCTCTCCACCAATTGCTGTCTTAAGACTGAGCTTGCTCTTTTTGGTCCCGCTTTGTATATTGCTTTGTATTGTATTCAGCTTTGTTTACACGTTCAACATTATGTGCACAACACTTGTAAACCTTGTTTTTTTCGTTCGGGCAGATGCATTGTTTGCAGTATCGTTCGAAGATTGGTGAGAGCGGAGAAATTGTCGCCTTCATTTTCAAAATAATATATATATATATATATATATATATATATATATATATATATATATATATATATATATATATATATATATATATATATATATATATATATATATATATATATATATATATATATATATATATATATATATATATAGTGCTTATAACTCGATTACATAAATTTGATTTTAACAAATACAACAAGTTCAAAAGTACATATTATTCTTTTAAGATTTTTCCAGAGGCATTTATTAGTCATTATGAACAAATAATTTGTCATTGTCATCAGCCAACATCAATATTTTTTAAATCAATATTATCATGAGAATGTCAACTAAATCAAATGAAAAATGCAATTTTGTTAGATGTTCGGTTTCCATTTGCAACAAAAAAAATGATTTGCAGTTGAACATAAAGAAAGAAAATCGGTAAAAAGAAGAAAACGGAAAAGTAATTGAAAATGAGAACAAAAATAGAACAGAAAAAAAATAAAGAAAAAAAAACCATCAACTTAAGTTAAGTTCTGTTTTGAATAGAGTCGATATTAGGAAGTTCTAATCGTATTATTGTTATATGGAACCACCTGCCTAATGATATTGTTAGCTCAACTACGTACAGTAGGTTCAAGAGCTTAATTGTGACTGTTGACTTCATGAAATTTCTCGTTTATAAATAGTCATACTGTTTGCAACATTATTCATATCTGAAATTTGAATAATGTTTGCTTTTTGTGACTATTTTGGATTATACTAAATTTAGTGCTAATATCAGGTTTTCTTCTGAGATTTTTCTTTATGACACGTTGTCCGCCAAACTGGTTATTTTGATTGCATTTTGTTTCAACTGTATGACTTGACGTTTTCTTTTTTTTCTGATTACATTTCACTTAACTGTATTCTGTCCGAACAGTTTCAGTGGCCCATTGGGTCACTCTGTTTGAGTTGTAATAAATAAATAAATAAAAAAAATTGAAAATTAAATTGGCCTAGAAATGTTTTAAAAGAGTCAAACAATTTCTTTTACTGTTTAAGTATCGTTTATGTTTTATTTTATTTTTTCAGTTTTTTTTTGTTTTTATTAGGTTATAACTAGTTTTAAATGCAAGTTTTTTTTTGAACATAAACACACAAGAGAATCTACTTTATATATACGCTCCTTTTCTTATCCATACTTTCCATTTTGTGCACTCAACTGATTCCAGCTGACCGATCGACTTCTGGTCAATTATTGCCTTTTATGTTCAACTGCAATATAACAAAGATAAATTCAATAATGACCAAACCAGGCAAATATCTTAATTTGTATACATCTTTAAAAATAATTGTATTTATAGTGTATAAACAAACAAATTAAATAATAGCTTCAGCTAGCTTCATTTATCTAAAGTAATTCTTGTTTCATTTTATTGTAGAATTGTCAATTATGCTCCTCTAGGAAGTAGATCAGTCAACATTAGATAAACAAAAAAAATAGTTAAACGTGACGTGTTTAGATTTAATTGAGTAATTATGACAAATTCAAGGTTGACCATTTATACAGAAGCGATCTAAACTTGAGAGGCACCTTCAGCATTTCTCTCCCAGTTTTTAAGTTGCGTTCAAATCCCGCAAAACCCTTAAGACACATGGTTTCCTTGTAATTCTGTATTATTATATCTATTTCAATATTTTAATACATCTATTTTATTATTTTCTAAAAAAAATTAACTACCATTTATCTTTTAAAATTATTTAAATTGTTTTTTAGCCATCTTACTTGTCAATGTTAGGCAATTTGACATCAATTGAGGGTAATACCTACTTTAATTATTATTTTTTAAATCCCTCATAATAACTTTACATGTTTTGAATGCTCGAATGTTTGCAAACCTTGAAAGTAAATAAACTAACTTCCGGTCATCCAATCGAGCTGAAATTTAAAATATAGGCTT
>OZ022243.1:32553702-32603702 GCA_963978895.1 Erpobdella octoculata | reverse complement strand
GATGTCAAAAAGAACGATAAAGAATGCTACGACGGTGTCAAGTGACATTAAGGAGATCGCCCACGGCTGTCATGGACACCTGTACTGTCACCTGTAGTGGAAAGATGATTCTTTGATCCGTCATCGAGTAACCTGGATGAAAGAGAAGATAATTTCAAGATAGAAAAAAATTGTTATCTCAATTAAAAAGTGATATTTAAAAAAAATAAATATTGAATTTTCTTTCATCATGTTATGTAAAGAGAAGTTTTGTATTTAAATTTATTTTATTTTTAATTCATTTGATAAATTCAAATACATAAAAAACAGTGAACGAAATTGTGAAAAAGAGAAGAAAAAGAAAACAAAAAAGGGCTAGAAAGAGAGAGAGCTAGAAAGAGAAAGAGAGAGAGAGAGAGAGAGAGAGAGAGAGAGAGAGAGAAAGAGAGAGAGAGACATAAAGTAAAAAAAAGGAGAGTGAGAGAGACATAAAGTGAGAGTATAAAAGGAGAAGAAGGAGCAGACGACTGGTGATGGAGACACGTTGAATCACGTGTGTGCTTCTTTGAAAATATCATAAAAATATTTTTCTTCTATTTATTGTTACAATTTTATTATTTCACTTGCATATAAAATTTGTCAAATTATTTAATCACTACTTTTTTTTTAATTTATGGATTAGTATTCAAAAACGTTAGTAATTTGAATTAATTTTTATTTATTTGATTCAAAAATTGTTTATATTTTGGATTTATTTAAATTTTTTGTATTTGTGAATAAATAATTTTTAAAGTTAATTTTTCAAACAAAATGTGTTGGTTTTTTGTTAAAACGTTTTGATCAATTAGTTACTCAAAATCTGTTTTTTATAAAAGTTTAGTCATAAGTTTCAAAATAAATGAAAATTTTTGTTTTCAAAAAACAAATAAATTAAAAAAATAGAAACTGAAAAAAAATTAAAATTTGAAATTATTTCTTGTTGCAATATTTAAAAGATATAATTTACGTTTAAAGATTATTACATCGTCTACTGACGAACAGACAAGTAAACAAAAGAATTGTAATAAAGCTTAATTGCATGCAGGAATCGATTTGTGGTGACAATTTATCACGTGATCGTGTCGTCATAGGACATCAGAATAGAGTCGTTCACGTGTGAAAATGAATTGATGTCTCATACTAAGATGACTGCAGTTCATTCTTAATTGTTTGGTGCTGTTATTTCAGTTGATGATGTTGTTGATGGTTATTATAAAGATTAAGGATTCTGATGATGATGATGATGATGATGATGATGATGATGATGATGATGATGATGATGATGATGATGATGATGATGATGATGATGATGATGATGATGATGATGATGATGATGATGATGATAATGTTGATGATGATGATGCTGATGATGATAATGTTAGCAATGGTTCCGATAATGGTGTTAGTGGTCATAAATATTATTATTTAAAAAATTATAATTGTTTTGTAATTTATAATATTAGTTAATAATTTTTCTCACAAGTGCCCAACAGTGTATTAAATCATCGAAACATTTTTTTAATTTAAAACTCCGCTAAATTTCATCAACCAAAATTGAAAAAAAACTACTGAGCGAAAAAACAAATCCAGAAAAACAATTTGACAAAGAATAAAGGAGAAAAAAACTTTTCATCATCATCATCATCATCATTATTTCCATCACATTGAGGACAATGTCATTGTCCAGTGCATTAGTACGCATAAAGGAAAACATTCGTATCCGGTTATTTAGGTACATTTGTGTACAGATATGAACAGAAAAGTAATTTCAACAAAGTGCTGTGATGTGCACAAACTGTTTGTTTGTGTTTTTTTCCTTTTTTGCACTGAAAAATTCACATGCACGCTTGAAGGATTGAATGAAATAAAATAATAATAGGAAACATACAAAAATAAATGCAAAACATTAGATTCAAATAAATGGAATAAATAGAAAAATTAATTAAATAAAAATTGATTATTCAAAACAAAAACAAAAAAAATATATATCGATAAAAAACAAACACACAAAAACCAGAATAACAAACAGAAAAGAAAATGAGAGCTATAGAACAGGATGGACTGAATTTGCTTCAAATTCAATTTAAAAACGTTTTTTTATTGTATTAGGCGAAGACTCTCAAAAATAGTGCCACAAACAACAATTTTAAAATTCCGAAAAAAGTTTTTCTATTATACTTTAATTGAAAAACAGTTTTGCAAATTTTGTACTGAAGTGTTTTTTGTTAATGAATTGTTATACAAAAATTTTTAATCTAGTAAATTTTATTAAATGTGGTTTAACCTAAGTAGTTGTAATTTAATTTAATTTATTAATTTTTTATAATCCAATATCTTTTAATTAATTGTGTCGTAGTTTTATTTGTTATTATTTGTTTTAGGCTTTAAATAGCATAAATGGTCTGTTATCTGTTGTAATCAAATCTCAATAAACCTCTCTACTAACTAAAGTTTTGAAACTTTCAGTATAAACCTACATTGAATAAAAATACATTAATTCTACACGAAGACAATTTTTAGAAGCGTGATTTCAGTTTTTTATTTACTTGTTATGTTTTTATTGTAGTACAATAAAATATAATAGATTGTAAATTTATTTCAAGGTATTGTAATAATTATTAATTTACTAAATTTTTAATTTGTTTTTTTTTAATTTTTAATTTGTAAATAGTATTGCGTTATATGAAGATTTTAAAAATAATGATTTTAAAATATTTTTTCTATCAGATAATTTTATTTATCTTTTACAGCTTAAGTTATCACACATAATTTTAATTTGTTCAGCAAAGCTTACATCGATAATCAAATTTTTATATGTTCGTTAATAGGCCTCATTTTGTAAACACTGAATTTAACCTTCAGTAAATTATATAAATTATATAACTGTTAGGTTAAAGGCTTCAACATGTTTTATCATTTGTTCATATAATAATAATATAACCAGTAACATAAGATAAAATTCGTTACATAGTAATCTGTTTCATTTATTTCATTTTCATTGGCTCAATCGTATCAATTAACAACAATAATAATAATAAAAACATGGATAGTTTATATAGTGTTGTACACTAAAATTGTCAACACAAAAGCGCTGTACAAAACGTCAAAAACCTCGGATAAACACAAAAAATAAAAAAAATAAAAATAAAATAAAATAATAAAAAAAAAGTTTAGTTATAAGACTTAATGAAGAGATGAGTTTTAAAAGCTTTTTTAAAAACCTCAACAGAACAAGATAAACGAATAGATATGGGAAGACAGTTCCATGCTTTAATAGCGGCAACAGAAAAGGCCCGTTGTACAAACTTGGTTATCATAAATAATAACCGTTCAGTGTTGGTTGTCTATGAAAGGTTTTCATCTTGCTAGGAGTGACCAGTAACCCCTTGTGTTATTTTATTAGCTGACAACAACTAATTAATCGGTGGTCTGAGATGTCTATACAGCAAAATAAATTATTGCATATCAAAATTCGAACTTTGATTATTCAGAATTTTAAAATAAAATAAAAATGCTAAAATTAAAAAGTTGTCTAACAATAACCCATGTGTATAAAAAGATTTCAGAACAGTTGTTAGAAGAATTCGCAATCAAATTATATCGTTATTGCAGTACATTTGAAATGATTGAGAAACGAAAGTCCAAGTTATTCTACTCAGCACTTTGTTTATTAAATTTAAAAAAAAAACTGTGTTATGCTTTGAATTAACCTTAAACTTCCACTGCGTTTTTCAACCCTCAAGTAATAGGTTTCAAGCTGGACTGTGAATCAGAGTTTTCTGATTTTTTTAACCGTTTTTTTAAAGAAATATTTGTGAAACAATTTTTATTTTATTTTAAATAGTTTCCTTAAAGGACATTTTTTCATCATTATTACTATTATTTTTTATTTATTTTGTTTACTTCTGTCATTGTTATGAAATGAAATGCAAATAAAAAAATAAATACACATTAGGCAGAACTCTGGTCATTTGTTCTCTTGAAACGGACCTTCAACTTAACTGTTGACCGTTCGAATCCTGGCAAGGTTATAAATTGGCGCCACGAAAGATGGGGGGATAGAAATTGTCCACGGGGGATGAGTTATGAGCCCCCCTTACCCTACATGAAAGGAGCTCCCCGTTTGAGTAATTAGGCAGGCTAATATGACAATTTATCACCGCTCTGACGACAAGACGCGTTTCTTTTTTGGTTTGTTGGCAATGATTTTATAAGTTTTTTTGTTCTTATTCTGATGCTTTACAAAATTTAAATTGGAAACAAGTTAAATAAATTAAAGCAGTTGTTTAAAAAAATTTTTAAATTAGATTTGATTTTAACGTGATAAGTGAGATACAATTGTCAAAAAAACAATCTGAAGAGATATCTTTCTATTTCTCTTTTTTTTTACCTCATCTTTCGTAAATTTTTTGAAGTGGGATGGCGTTTGGCCCAGTTTTTTGCCTGTAAAACAAATATTTTGGAGCTATTTTATTTATTTTATTTGGAAACCAATAAAAACAGCCGTTTAATTGTTTGACAACTGACAGCCATTGTAGGTCTGCCAGAACTAGACTGATGTGCACCAGTAACCAGACATGCCACTGCATTATTGACCGAACGAAGACGGTTGATTTGGTGTTTGGACAATCGATAAAAACTAATTGATTATTATATTTATATGCAGGTTAAATTATTTCAACTGCGATTAATTTAAAATAATTAAATATTTTTATAACGAAGAGTTCAATGAAGCATAAAACACGTTTGCTGCTTACGGATTTTGTGTTGAGAAACAAAACGTAACGGAAATTTAGATAGCCAACTAATCTATAAATACAGTGTTGAAAATTAGAAAATAGTTAATATTCAATTTTCAATGTTCTAAGCAGCTTTTAAAAAAATTAACTCGATCTTCTTACAGAATCAACTACCAATGTAACGAATATGATATAATCAGGTTACAAGTTTTTCTAGAATAAATATTATTAACTAAAATATTTTCTTTGTTATTTTTAATACATGAAATTTGCTATAAATGTATATAACTAATAGCAGAAAAACATATTTATTGTATACTTATTATTAAAATAAGTATTTGTTAGTTTTACCACAGCTTGATAGATGTGTTTTTGTAACATGTTAAAATATTTAATTTTTCCGTTTTTTTGTGTTTCTCCGTCTGTCTTCCTTTTTGCTACATCTGCATATTACTCAGTCTACATTTTTCTCCGTTTGCATATTATTCGGTCTATGTTCTTCTCTGTCTGCATATTACTCGGTCTGTGTCCTTCTTCGTTTGCATACTTTCCATTCTATTGACTTTCTTCTTCTTGGTCCATCTCTCTTTCTCTCTCTCTCTTTTTCCTTCTCTTCCTCAGCCCGCATGTTTGTCCATCTGTTCTATTCGTGTGAAATCGAGCGCACTTGCGATTTTTTATATTAAATGAGTTTTCCATGTTCTATTTTAATAAACGCCGATATTCTTTTTTTTTTCTTTTTTACATTTTTTACATTTTAAAAAGTATTTTTTTTATAATTATTGTGTTTTTAAATAAATACTTAACTTCAAATCAAATATTTCTGTAATATATAAAACAAAATAATATAACATATCTTCTTTTGTGAACGTTAAATTTTTTTTATTTTATAAAAACTGTGGGGTTATGTTAAATCAATACAAAGTTCAAACTACACAGATGTCTTCATATAGCTACCGATTACACATTTCAAGAAACTATTTTTTGGCCTCAAACTGTACTTCTTTGTACATCAGTATTATATCAACACTTTGCAATTATGATAAAATTACTAGAGCTAT
This sequence comes from Erpobdella octoculata, assembly GCA_963978895.1. Taxonomy (NCBI): domain Eukaryota; kingdom Metazoa; phylum Annelida; class Clitellata; order Hirudinida; family Erpobdellidae; genus Erpobdella; species Erpobdella octoculata. The sequence goes on along the minus strand of OZ022243.1, from coordinate 32,597,884 downwards.
AAAAATGTTACTTCAGTTTACTTATAACTATAATTCAACTGACGATACCATGAAAGGCCTGTCTAACTTGTGTATCCAAGTTGAAATAGCAAATTGTTTCTATCGTTTTTTTGTAATATTTTTGCTGTATTATAATGCGTAAACGTTTTGTGATTTACAGTTATTTTGTAACAAATAGTTTAAAGTAACTAATTATTTTGTAATTTGTAGTTTTTTTAGTAAAATTTAATTATCTTGTAATATACAATTGTTTTCTAATAGGTAATTGTGTTTCTATTTAGCTGTTTCATGATTAAAACGTGTTTTATGAAACAAATTTCATCGTAGTATTCAATTAATTTTTAAATAAAATTCGCAATTAAATTAACAGTTATTTGTGTTTTAACAATTTCCAGAAACTTGGCAAAACAAGAAAGACGTTTCAACAATCCAGTTTATAATCGATTGGTTTTCAAAGAAGATTTTCTCAACAATTGGTATTTCTATTAACATGATCATAGTGATGGCAAAGATAATTTAAAAAACAGTTTTTTATTTATTTTAATCATTTCACTGTTTTTTTCATAACCATCACAATAACAACTTTTAATCCATAATCTTTACCATTATTATTATCATTGCATTTTCAATAGTCACCACCATCAATACAACTGAAATTTCTTTATAATCATTACCATCAATATAACTGCTATTTGTCATAATTATTACCAATAATATAACTGCTGCTCTCCTATAATCAATATGACAAATATTATGTATTTCTTGTTTTTATTCATTTTCATAATTGAACAATTACTTCCCAACATTCCCCGTAGCAAAACATTAATCTTAAACATTGAACTCACTCTACACTATGCAAATCACTCCACACTAGGATAATAACTCCACACTAGGATCTTCTTGATTTTGTGGTTTCTACAATGCAAATCAACTTTCACCCATCAATGCTGTTTTTTTCAAGCTATCGATAAAATCAGATAAAAAAGTTGTCAAAATTTCAGCCATCTACAAGGCATTTTCATGTTCCATTAGCAACAAAAATAAAAATAAAGTTATCAAGTTTAAAACAATTTCAAGTTGTAAATAAACAACAAAAATTTATGAACTATAAAAAATGTAAAAAGCTTGTCGGTGCAAAACGATATTGCAAATATCGAAATGATCCAATAACAGCAGCCATTATAATTATCTGTTGGGATTTGTTTTATGCTTTTATTTAGTATCACATACTGTCATCTATTTATCATCACATACCGTCATCTGTTTATTATCACATACAGTTATCTTTTTATTATCACATACAGTCATTTATTTATTATCACATATAGTCATTTATTTATTATCACATACCGTCATCTGTTTATTATCACATATTTTCATTTGTTTATTATCACGTATTGTCATTTATGACATATTGTCGTTTAAGGTTAATCAGTTTTTTTCTTTTTGTCTTATTTACTATCACAAATTGTCATCTTTTTATCATCATATATTGGCTTGGGATATTATCACATATATCTGTTTAGCTATTTTCACAATTTTTTTGTACAAATAAGGAATAATTCGTTTAAAAATAAAATAATTTTGAAAACATTTTCAATTAATTCTAAATTTATGAAAATATTTTAAATGAAATATTATTAAAAAGTTTTATTATCATCACAAAATATTAGCCTAATTATTTAATAAAAGAGCAATATACTTAGCAAAAATTTTAAATATTCAAAATTTGCGTAAGCTATGATCCATTTTTTCACTTTCACCAGCTAACTAACTTTTGACATAATTTTCGACATCATCACCATATCAATGACAATCACCAACATCATCACGATATCAATGACAATCACCAACATCATCATAGCCATAATCACCATCACCATTCTCATCATCGTCAACATTATCACCACCATGGTCATCATCATCATCATCATTACAATCGTCAAAGCCATGAAATACATCATCCCAGGCTTGACACGGCCATCTTCATCATGCAGACAAACAGCAGCGTTCAACTTCAACCTCGATTCCACCCCACAACAACCGCAATAACAATAGAAGAGAAAGTGATGCAACGGCAGCTCTACAAGCTCTGCACAACTGAACACAACTGAACACAACTGAACACAACTGAACACAACTGAACACAACTGAACACAACTGAACACAACTGAACACAACTGAACACAACTGAACACAACTGAACACAACTGAACACAACTGAACACAACTGAACACAACTGAACACAACTGAACACAACTGAACACAACTGAACACAACTGAACACAACTGAACACAACTGAACACAACTGAACACAACTGAACACAACTGAACACAACTGAACACAACTAAACACAACTGAACACAGCAGAAAACAACAATAATACAAAAAAAATCAAAGAAACAGAAAACTTGAAACATTTACTTTATTATAACGACTTCAAAATAAAAACAAAAAAAGAAAATGAAGAAAGAAAACAACATAAAATGAACCGTCGACAAGTCTTGATGTTTCTTGTTTGTTCACTGCTGTGTGCACGTGCTGACTGTCGTAATGGAGGTGAGCAGTTTCATTCAATTTACTTCACTTTTTCTCTCTTTTTCTCACTCCCTTTTTCTATCTCTCTATTTCTTTCTCTCCCTCTTTCACTTTCTCTTCCCATATTCCACACTCTCTCTCTCTTTCTCTTCCCTCTTTCCCTCTCTGTCTCTGCTTTCTCTTACTCAAACTGTTAAATTTTATGTTTATCTGTCTCTCTCATTTTTCAACTTCATTGTTCCGCTAAAGTTGAAATTATATTTCATTTTCATTTTATTTAAAAAATGCAAATTTTATAGTATTCCATTCATCACAAATGCAGTTCATACTTTCAATAACTTAATCATCATCATCATCATCATCGTCATCATCATCATCTTCATCATCACCATCATCATCATCATCATCATCATCATCATCATCATCATCATCATTATCATCATTGTCAACATCATCATTGTCATCATCATCATCATCATTATCATCATTGTCAACATCATCATCATCATCATCATCATCATCATCATCATCATTGTCATTTCCCAAAAGCTCATCTTCCTTCGTTCGTGACCAAATTAGCGCAGTATTTAATAAGAAACATTTGTTCTTCTTGTTCTTGTGGCATCTCATTGTTATGTCATCTGGTTTCATCATAACAGCACATCAACTGATATTATTTGTACTTCTACACAATTTTTCTTAGCTTCAAATGTCTGTTGAATTCTGCGACAAAGCTTATAATCACATTTTGAAACACGTCCCAGTATGTTTTCAATCTGAAATTTAACCTTTTGGATACGTTAACAATATTAATTTAAAAAATTTCTAATTACACTTTTAATTGGTAAATTTTGTGAGGTAAGGTTTTCCTTACAAAATTTACCAATTAAAAGTGTAATTAAAATTGTTTTATGATATAAAAAAACTAAAATAGGAAATAAATAATGATTTGAAAAACTAAAAACCTGCTTTAATAAAATGCTCTAAAAAGTACATAAATGCGTACTACTATTGCGCCTTACGTGCTCATGTTTATCATTTTGTTGGGTTTTTTACAGCATTTAAGCGTTTTATCAATTTTTTAAATAAATACTAGTTTTAAAATTAAAATAATATTTTTTTTACTTTATTTTTGCTTTTCCCTGCATTTATGCTGTTTTCAATTTTTATCGAGTGTTCAAAACTTAATAATTTTTCTGTCTTTTCAAAAAAACTCCAAAGAAAAACACAATTGCACACACATACGCTACACGCGGACAAACAAAGGCAGAAAAGCAAAGGCAGACAAACAAAGGCGGTCAAACAAAGGCAGACAAACAAAGGCAGACAAACAAAGGCAGACAAACAGAGACAGACAAACAAAGACATGCAAACAAAAACAGACAAACAAAAACAGACAAAGACCGACAAACAAAGGCAGACATAAACACAGACGCATACAAACGTACGCTGCCAAACACAGTCACGTTGAAACAACAGTCACGTGACCTCTCCGTGCTTTCCAATTTACAGACAGCTTTTGTTTGAACAACTCGATAGTTTTCTTTTCTATTCTTTGTTGTCTTCTTACTTATTTTATATTTTTTTTGTTTTTGTTTTTTAGTTTTGTTTTTAATTTTTATTTATTTATTTGAATTTATTCATTTTTGTAATTAATTTTTAATTTATTCATACACTCATCCAGTCACCAACTAATTATTTGTTCATCTATTATTTACCATCCTGCCTTCCATCCACTTATCCATCGGTCCACCCACCCCTTATCTATCTGTCCACCCACCCCCTATCTATCTGTCCACCCACCCCCTATCTATCTGTCCACAGTCCATTATAAAGCCTACCCATATATTTATTTTTTATCAACTGTCTTTTTTGAATTAACTTGATAGTCTACTATATAGCTACAATTATGATTATGATTATAGTGATAGTGATGATGATAATGATGCTGCATCCGATGTAGTTATGACTTGAAAATTCACTCAAAACCAGCTTCGCCAATACAAAAATCTCCTAAATCAAATCGGAAACGAGAAAGCAAAAGATTGTAAATAAACGCCGGGCGCCAAAGTTAAACGAATGCGTTCGATAAAGCAATTACTCCGCGCTCGGCACGTCGGTTCATTCGATTTGTTATTTTATCATATCTATGGTGTGTGTTTGTGTTTTTTTTTTCAGTTCTTTGGTGGTGTGTGGTTGTTATTATTATGTCTATGCTGATTTCATTCATTCGTTCTTTGCTTGGAACTGACAAGCAGTCAATCAAATTGATTGTCACCGCAAGATCTTTTCGTTTGCTGAAATGTTCCATGTTAATTTCTAATTTCGTTGTTTAATCGCAACTGAAGTTAAGCGCCTACTGCTTTTAATTAACGTAATTTAAAAAAAAATAATTATCAAACTTTTTATTCAAAAATTCTTAGCTTCTCTAATGAACTATGAAATATTTAAAAAAAAAATCCAAATATTCCACGTAGCAGTGGCTTACAGATGTTCAAGGTGTTGCATGTTAAGTGGAGCACAGGCAGCAATTTCACGCATGGGCAGTCAAGCCGGCTTTGTTGAAACTATTTTGAATTTGAATTCAATTTTTACAGAATTTGTTTATTTTTTCTATGTGATTTTTCAATTTTAGTTACCTGTTCCTCTTCTTTACTGCTATTTCAAGCAAAACTTCAGTACAAATAAACTCTTATTATTTCTAAAAAAAAAGTTTAAATTTGTATTGGAATTTTTATAATTTGAAACAATCTTTTTTTAAGTCTCATCTCCTTGATTTTCTTATTTTGTAAAACGATAGTAGTTCTTTGGAAAATTAAGGTTTAATCGTGCGTATAAATCAAATCAATAAACAAGATGTATTCTTTTTTAATGCCAGAATACATACCAGTCTACAACAGTGCCAAATGTATTTTAAATGCCAACTCATCATGTGAGTTGATATCTACAATAAAAACTCTTGATGATAATTTTCAACTAACTGACGTTGATGCATCATTCTAATATGCAGTTGAACGTTTCTTCGACAATAGCAAGGGAATCCTTCATTTCAGAGTAAATAAATAACGACGTTCTAATAAAAATTTCCAGGAACAGATGGCTAATAATCAGAGAAATCTGCACAACGAATCTCCAGATAGGGCCGTCAAATTATGAAGACATCAACTCTTAGTTGTATTCACCATATGAGTTGATAAAAAAATTCTATTTTAATAGTGTACAATTAATATTTATGAAACTTCAATTAAAATTTAATTTAATAAATAAATTGAATAAAAATTTTAAATAAAATAAAAAGTTTGTTAAATATTTCTTTTAAATTTTCACAGCAATCAAGTGTTTAATATCAACTCCGTCTCTCTATTTGCGAGCCAGTCCCAAACCCCTGGATAAAGGAGGAGGGACAGTTAAAACGATCAAATAAGATCTACTAGAGAAAGTGCTTTCTACATACAGCCATTTCAGTCTTGAAACACATGGTGTAAAGGACTATAAACTATCTAAAAATGTTAAAAACACACGTTTAATAAAAAACATTTTCAGTGCAAAAAATTTGTTCAATTTTTATTTGTTGTAAATGAATATTTCAAGGACTTCTAACGTGTTGAATAAAAAATGCGCATTGTTTCATTGTTTCATTGTTTCAAGTTTTTAATTTTTGCCATCCAAAATTCCAGTACTGCAATTTCAATTGATTGACAACAAAGTTAGAGTTGTTCGACCAAACAATTTTTTTTATAAACGGCTTCCAAGTATAGCGAGTGCAAAAAATGTTGAAATTCATTTGCATACAAATTCAGCGCAAACGCTCGCTGGATTTCAACAATGAAAGAGCTTGCTTGCTTGCTTGCTTCTCGGAATATTTCTTTTGTTCTCTTTTGGTGCTTGTGGAAGTAACGATAAGTTCTTCTACGAACGCTTTACTCTCTTTTTTATATCACTCTCTCTCTTTTTTATATCACTCTCTCTCTCTTTTTTATTAATTTTTACTACTTTTTTTCTTTCCCTTTCTTTTTTTTCTTTTTTTATTTTTCTCCATTTATTTTTTTCCTTATATATATATATACGCAAAAAAAAATCATTGATATATAATATATACATGTAATTGATATATAATATATAAATGTCATTGATATATAATATATAAATGTCATTGATATATAATATATACATGTCATTGATATATAATACATACATATCATTGATATATAATACATACATTACATTGATATATAATATATACAAGTCATTGATATATAATATATACATGTCATTGATATATAATATATACAAGTTATTGATATATAATACATACATGTCATTGATATATAATATATACATGTCATTGATATATAATACATACATTACATTGATATATAATATATACAAGTCATTGATATATAATATAATTAATATATACAAATGTAGCGCTTAAAGATTCATACAACTGTTTTTTGTTCTTTTATGTTTTTCTTTTCCTCTCTCTATCATTCACATCTTCTCATTTCTATTCATTTAAATATTATTTTCATTTTCGTTTTACATTTTATTTGATCTTAAATGAACAACAAATATTATCACAAAGTTGTATTTTCATGACTTTTGAAATACTAGCTGAGTCATCTTTTAATGTACTGAAAACAGCAGCTGCTTAGCTAAGCAGTACAAATACGATTCCATGATCAGTACATTCAACTGAGCAGGTTATTCATATTACCGCCGCTATATATGTTGTCAAGTAATAAAAATAATATTATGCAGATTTGCAGATAATATGATTTTCTTATCATTTAACCATTTCTTCTCTTTATATATATGCTTTTTTGACTTTTAATCTCTGCTTCCAATCAGTTTTTTAGTCACTTCTTGATAATAGATTTTTTTTTTTTCAAATTTTTTATACATTCTTTTGCTTGATGACAATGAAATATTTAATAATTAGTTCTGCAATGCGTTAATTAATTTGGTTAATTTCAGTTTTGCAAATTGTGGCTTAATTAAAAAAAAATAAAACTTTTAAAAATAGACTGTCAAATTTTGTTTTTATATTGCTAGCTTCAAATTTGTTTGTTTTTCTTGAAAAACTTTTTGAATTTAAATATAAATTACCGTTTATATAGACAGTCTGGCATTTTATTCTACTCGTGTGATTTAGATGCCAGTCCAAAAAAAATATTGCTCGGAGAAAATGTGAGAGTTTGTGTTTGTGTATGTCGGTCTGTGCGTGTGTAGGTGTGTACATGTGTACATGTGTATGTGTATGTGTATGTGTATGTGTATGTGTATGTGTATGTGTATGTGTATGTGTATGTGTATGTGTATGTGTATGTGTATGTGTATGTGTATGTGTATGTGTATGTGTATGTGTATGTGTATGTGTATGTGTATGTGTATGTGTATGTGTATGTGTATGTGTATGTGTATGTGTATGTGTATGTGTATGTGTATGTGTATGTGTATGTGTATGTGTATGTGTATGTGTATGTGTATGTGTATGTGTATGTGTATGTGTGTCGGTATGTATGTGTGTGTGTCAAGCAGCACAGATTTTAATCACGGTGGAGTGACTACGTTTAATTCATAATTTGCGAAAAAAAACTCCTGTTGTTTATTTTTCTACTTCTTCTTTTATTTCATTTTCTTCCACACACACAAAAAAAACATTGCAAAACTTACAAAATGACAGTCCAGATGGAAAGACGGGTGGATGAAAAGTTGACAAAAGTTAAATGAGGAATACAGAACAGATGGATGGTTGGATGGATTGATGGATGGATTGATAAATGCTTGGAGATTCTTTCAGGAGGCATGCGTAGTGATGCGATGCCACCTAGCGGCCATTTTTACTGCAGCTTCTAAAGCGCACTTGGTGCGATCAAAGCATTCGATATCGTTTCCATGGATACGCCCAATCTCGGAGATTCAACTTAGATTTGAAAAACAAAAATGGCGAATCTCGGCATGGCATGAATCAATGTTTGTTAGCGAATAATAAAGAGTAGCCATAAACAATAATAACGTAAATAAACAACAAGTAAACAACAATGAAAAATAAAGAACTTTAATCTTAAATTTACGATATTTGGTCGACAACTGTCATTCCGTTTATTTAAAAGCAGCAATAAGATAAGGATAAGAAATGTATCTAAATCAATTAGCTGATGTTGTGTGAGTTTATAATTGAAAGAGTGCATTCTTGAAGAGATTTACGTTTAGTAATAAAAAAATAAATAAACTTAAAAAAAACCAAATTATTTTTCGACAATGTTCTCATTTTCACAAAAATATTTTTCAACTAGGATCTAGAAAACACTTTTTCACTATGAGAAACACTTTATGTGACAAATTTTCCCAATTAAAGTGTGAAATTGCTTCTTCAAGAGATTCTACGACACTCACTCCTCGGGTCAGTAGATGCTAATTTGAACTACAATAGTAACCACTTCTACTACTACAACCAACACCGATAAGACGTGTTACCACTTTAATACTGCCATCAGTACTACCACAAGTAACCATTTTAATACTACCATCAGTACTACCACAAGTAACCACTTTAATACTGCCATCTGTACTACCACAAGTAACCACTTTAATACTAACATCAGTACTACCACAAGTAACCACTTTAATAATCCTGCCAGTACTACCACAACTTTACACAATTACCACACTTTAATACTCCCACAAGCAACAATTTTATTACTACCGGAAGTAACAACACGAATACCTCCGCCATTAATTCTACCACAAACAGACATACAAACTGTTATGGTAACCAAATAAAATATGCCAATACCTATCTTTGAACATTACGTTAAACTTCTTCCGAACGCTGGATAACTTTAGAAGTTGTTTGTATATGAGCTTATTAATAAGAGAGACTGCAGTTTTTTTTATAATTTTGTTTTCTATATATTTTCTGGTTGAAGAACTGCACATCTTTTTATAAATTTATGTCTGAAATACTGAGATTTTGTACGTTGATTTTGTACGTAGATTCTTAGTACGGTTACTTTGTACGCTTGATCATAATGCAAATAATTCGTACGCTCCTACACGATGCGTCTGTAATACAAATATATAATACGTCCATATAACGATTTTTGCAGCCACTATTATCACACACGAGATTTTTAAAAGCGTCTAAAAAATCTAAAAACCACAAAAATGCCAAAGCCACTGCAGCCGCCACTACCACAACCACCGCCAGCCGCCGGTGCAGCACCAGCTACACGAAAGCATAGAGAAAAATTCTTCTACTTTTAATTAACTCCAGTCCATCCCTACTTCCACCATTGATAAAGTAACATCTGCACGTGAAGTTTCCAATACAGGCATGCTTATACAAACAAACAGAGTCCATAGAAAGTGCATTCCTACTTTTGGAATTATTTTCTTTAGATTAAATTAAAAACTGATTTCATTCGTTTTTCTTTTTCATTTTGTTTATTTGTTGGAAAATTAGAAAAAAAAATCATTTTTCATTTTTTTTTCTGTTTACAAAAAAAATGTCGGGCAATTTGTTTTCGAACAATCATTGCGCGAATGAGTCCTGGGGGGCCATTTATCGATTTAAGAAACTGTTGTTGTCCGTGCGCACGTGATCCAAGTTCAAAACAAAAATCCTTTCATAAACAAATATATTTGTTTAATTTTTTATTAAAAAAAAATAAAAATAAGTAATTTATTTAAATATTTAATGACTTACATTGTATTATAGTATTTAACATCTAATAAAACACATAATTAATATTTACTATAGCACAACTCCGCCTCGCTAATTGCGAGCCAGTCCCAAGCCTGGAGAAAGGAGGAGGGAAAAGTAAGAAGGATCAAATTCTGATCCACAACAGGAAGTGCTTTAGTCTAGAATTCCTACATACAGCCATTAGAGTCTTAATACACTTGGTGTAAAGGACTATAAACTATAATAAAAAAAAAAATAAAAAAAAAAAATTATTATAGCACAAAATTATAACATAGTACTTAACGCCTAATAAAATACAGTTTTAATATATTTTATAACCCATAATTAACACTAACATGAGTTGTATTACTTATGTAATTACAAATACATCATCAATCAATATATTATTTTTTAAACTTACAAGTTTCAAAATTAGAGAAACAAAATTTTTAACCTTTTTTCAATTATGACATCATCGTCAATTTACACATAGCTGATTCGTTAATGAACGCATTAATGAAAATGGGTTGAAAAAAGTAGGGACTCGCTGGGTGGTAGTGAAAAGAGAACAAAAAAAAACAAAAAACACGGTAAAAGGAAAATAAAGGGATCTGAGAGGCCCCCTTGAGTGATAAAAACTGCATGAGTGCCTGTCTTTGCTCCATTACGTAGAACCCGGTATGTCTTCTTAGAGGTCAGAAAAAAGTTAGCAAAACTGTTATGGTCAGGTTTTTTCAGTATTGTTTTAAAATATTATTTTATATTTATTTTGTTTACATTTTAATTTTTGCTGTAATGTTTTGTAGTATTTTTAGTTTTAAATTGCTATTTTTTATATTTATTTTTTTATTGGTATGACTAACTAATGTTTAATTATATTTAATTTCCTACGCAATTAAACTTTTAATTTCAATCAACTTGACTTTTGTTCATATTTCGTAGTTTGTGTCACTCCTTGTAACTATCTGCAACAATAGTACTCAAAGTTTTTTCTTTTTGTTTTAATTTACAATGCCATTTTTTCTTATTCTGTTATATTTTTTATTTTTATTTTTTTATCTGGCGCTGATCTTCTGTTTTTATCATCATTAGAAAAAACTATTTCTGCAAAAGATATCGAATGACATTAAAAACATAAAATACACTATTTTGAATAAAAATATAAATATAATTGTAATAATTGTTTTAGTTATATTAAAAGAAAAATTAAAATGATGTAAATTAAACATCTAAATAATATTATTAGCTTTCATGGGTTAATCACAAAAATGTAGTTGTTTTGATTTGACATGCAAATAATAATTAAATAAAAAATAAATCTATATATGTAGGAAACCGGTATTTCGCTGGGTGGTGCAGCTATCGCAAGACAACGACAATTATTATAGAAGTTGAATACTGAAACAAATCCGTCTCTTTTGACACTTTCTCAGTAGTAAATTATATAATTTAAGTAAATGCATAACAAAATACTAATTTAAAAAATATCAATCGCACACTCACTCACTCACTCACTCACTCACTCACTCACTCACTTACTCACTCACTCACTCACATACAAATGAAGCTCTGATTTTTTTATAATTCATAAAAGCAATGATACGCTACACTGACTTTCTTCCTTCTACTATGAAGTTCATCCGTGCATGACAGTTTCGGCCATCCGAGCTGAGTTCCATCTCCCGTCGAGCGAGTCTGAATTTCAAATACAAATGCACTCTGGTTGTATTAATAGGGTATCAATATCATCATCATAATTATCACTATTCAGATCATCGCCATCACCATCGTCCCCATCATCATCATTTTCATAATAACCAAAATGTAGTTTATTTGTAAAAAAAAATATTTTTAAGTCTACAAACAACTTATACATTGATGCCGCTCAGTTGGGCGATGCATCGTAAAGATGCCTAAAAATAAAAAAAATAAAGGATATTTAATTAATTGTAGCGGAACATTCAGTTATTTGTAAACAAATATGTTTAATTATTTGTAAATAAATATTTAATAATTTTTAAATAAATATATAAATATTTGTAAAATACTGTTTAATTATTTGTAGAAAAATATTTAATTTTATGTAAATAAATGTTTAATTATACTTAAATAATTATTATATTTAATTCCACTGCTCGGTGAAGATTCCATAATATAGACGTGACGAGACATTAAAAGTTGTTTTTTATGTCTTCCTCTCCGATAGATAAGAAACAAATTCTAAGCTAATGATGCTTCTTTTATTTCTATTTTTTATTGGCGTTTTCATTCCATTTTTGAGTATTTGTAAATTATTTAAAATAATCTTTGTATTTTTTAATACGTGCGTTATTTTATGTCTTATTACTATTTATATACTTCATTACTGTGTATTTCTTTCAAATGTTATTGTTGTAAAAACTTTATATTTATCATTAATGATAAAATTTTTTATATTAACACCACTGGTCTAACTTGCTAGCTCGCATGTTTCAGGAAAGTTCTTCGAAAAGAGAATTAACAAACTTTCCGTTATTCAATAGAGTTTAAACTTAGACTATATACTCGCTGCTAATAAATATGCGTTGTATTTAATTTAAAATACTTCTAAAAATTTTCTTTTACTTTTTAGTTTAAAAATTGTTTTAGCTATGTTTAAAAAACAAATTAAAAATATGATATATTTAAAATAACTGTTTTTTTAACTAAGTTATTTTAATTACTTTTAAACAATTTGTTTTATCTCTAACAAATTCATTTTTTATAGTTTCATTTCAACAATTAAAGAAACGAATCTTTACGTCTTGCTGTTAATTGGCTGAAAAAAGTAATAACAGCGACCGAATTGAGCGCCACATAAATTCACGTTGTCATTTGAAACAAGACTCTCCGATGCTACGTCACTTCCGCATGGACGCCATTACCATAATGCATCGGCTCCATTCATAAACACGTCAAAAATTATGCTCTATCTTTCTATCTCTCCAACTACTTCCCTCTCTATCTCTTTTTATTCTTTCTTTTATTTTTTCTATTTCTCCATTTTCGTTTTACATTTATTTTATTCCCACATTCTGTCACATGACTGTTACAACACGAGCTTCCTCGATCGTGAGGCGCGCATGACAGTACTGGCCAGAAGTACAAGTTAAGAGCAAACGTGAATTTTGTTTTCCACAAGTACATTTTTTATTTTCTTTTAGATGTGGGTGGTCATGTTGTTGTTTATGTATGTTTTAATGCATAATGCGATGCTCCATCATTTAAGGTTTGTTTTGAGTTACTGCGGTTTTTTAGTTTACTTTAATTTTTGTATTTTCTTTGAATCATTTTTAAGCAGATGTAACAAACATAAACTTTTGAAAATGATATACCAGTTTATGTTGTGTACATTAGTGTACATAAGTACATTGTGTACATAAGTGCACATTAGTCTATATATATAAAAATGAATGTTTGTATATATGTATATATGTTAATGGTATTTATGCATTGCTACACCATTCATCCGATCGTAATGAAATTTTCACACAATTTTGAGAGTCACGGGGAATCAAATATAGAGAAAATATTTTTGAAATCCGTCACAAAATGAGCGGAGCGGAGCGGGTGAGCGAGCGGGAACTATATATATATGTATGTGCGTATGTATGTGTGTATGTATGTATGTGTATGTGCATGTATGTGTGTCTGTGTCTGTGTTTATGTATGTACTAGCGGAGATACCCGGCGTTGCCCGGGTTTTTTAGAGGTTTTTCTAATGTTTGTCTCTTTCTCTCCCGTTTCTTTTCCCACCTGCTTTCCCACTCCTGTTCGCTTTCCCGTTTTCGGTCGTTTTCCCGCTGCCGGTCGCATTCCCGCTCCCGCTCGCTGTCCGTTCCGTGTCGCATTCCCGCTCCCACTCGCTGTCCGTTCAGGTCGCTTTCCCGTTTCTATAATAGACAAACTAACCCACAAACATTCATATATATATAGTCTTAGCAAATCTATTTTACGTTTTATAGGCTAACAGAAGTTATGAAAGAATGGAAAAGAGAAAATGAGCGTGAACGGGGACGGGAACGGGAGAGCAACCGTGACCGGGAATGGGAGAGCAAGCATGACCGGGAACGGGAGAGCAAGCGAGAACGGGAAAGCGACCGGGAACGGGAAAGCGACCGGGAACGGGAAAGCGACCGGGAACGGGAAAGCGACCGGGAACGGGAAAGCGACCGGGAACGGGAAAGCGACCGGGAACGGGAAAGCGACCGGGAACGCGGAAAGCGACCGGGAACGCGGAAAGCGACTGGAATCGGGAGAGCAAGCTTGGAAGGAAACGCGAGCAAGAGAGAAAATCGATAACAAAACTTCTGAGCGGGAAAGCGACCGGGAGCTGGAAAACGACCGAGAGCGGAAAAGCGACCGGGAACGCGACGAAAACGGGAAAGTGGAGAAGGAAACGGGAGCGAGAGGGACAAACATTAGAAAAACCTCTAAAAACCCCGTGCAACGCCGGGTAACCCCGCTAGTATTTGATAAATATCAATTAATGTATGCGATTTTTCGTCTGTGTGTGTGCTTAAAGAGTGTTAAAAATGGGCAAGAGATGATGCAACTTAAATCAATGTTAATATAATGTAGAACTTCAAAATAACTTTGGGAAAACCATTATTGCGATAATCTTTTTATCTGGCACATCCTGTGTCTTTTAGTTCTACTAAAAATCAAAAATACAAAGAAATTTCCATTTTATTTTGCTATTTTTCTTTAATCATTTCTTTATTTATTTTCAACAATTCACTCAAATTTCACGGATTCATTAGGAGTTATAATTTTGAAGTCGCTCAAATATAGAACAAATAAATCTAATTTTCATTCAAACCCCGACGGACGTACGGAAGGATGGATGGCAATGGATGACTTTCTGACGACTACTCTGTGCATTTCCATCTTGGTGGCATGAAAAAGTTATTTGATTGATTGAAAATGCGAGGTGGTCTTTTTTACGCATCTGTTTATTTTTCTCTTTTTCTCAAAATTTTTAATATTTTATAAAATACTTAAAACGTAAAATAAATAGATTTGTTGAAAGTTGCTTGAAACCTTATTTAAACGTTATTAGTTGAACTAAATTTGAATTTTGCTACGCAATAACTTATGTTGTTCGTACATAGGCACTTTTGGCCTGATAGGTTTTTGGCCATACAGAAATAAAAGTTAATAAAAAATAAATTGCAAACTACCCTATTCTTTAAATTCTTTATATTAACTTTATTGCCGATCTTACTTGCTTGCTTGAATGTTTGCAAACCTTGAAAGTGAAAATTAACTAACTTCCCGTCATCCAATCCAGCTGAAATTTGAAATATAGACGTGCTCATAAGATAATACATTCCATTAAATATTTTTGAAAAAAATAGCTAGTTTTTAATTAAAAATTATAACTATTTTTGTTTAAAAACAAAAACAAATAAAATACATATATAAATTCAGAAAAAATTTGTTTTAGAAACAATTTGCAATAGAGAAAAGTCGGCAAATCAAATTTTCGAAAACAAAAACTTTGTTTTTACGGCTTACTTGATACTCATTGAGGTCTACCAATATTTTTTGAAATTGATCCAGGGTTTGACTTTGTACAGAAAACAAACAAACAAACAAACAAAACAGAGAGACACTCATTTTTACATGCCTTTAATAACTTTCTCTTGTCCGGATGTCCATGTAATGTCAGCAGACGTTTTGAGGTTTTGAAGATCATTATAGAATTTGCCTATATATAGTTTAATCAAACAAGTATAAAATTTAAGAAACACTAATTTTTTAAAAAATAAATTAAACAAGCATATTGATAATGACGACGAAAACTGTTATCATCATAGTAACTATAAACATGTTTTGATTACTATTCACAGGGGTTAAATATTCATCGTAGGATGTCACTATGAAATGTTTATCACTGTCTTAAAAGCATGTTTTTAATTATTTAAAATAATTGTCACTTGTTATATGTTTATATATAAAATGTTTATATTTATAACCGTCGGTTTGTGTGTGTGTGGTATGTTTGTGTAAAAACCGCAAAAAAGGAGTTTTCGATCTAAAAATAACCACCAATAAAAGTAAACCAGCACTAAGCAATCACTCAAAGGTTTGGACGAATTATTGTTTCTGCAAACATTCAGATGAAGCGATCAACGTTTATGTCAACAGCGTGCGAACTTTATGAACTCTTAATTGTAACTCTTTCGTAGAATTTGTGTGTATGTATGTATGTATGTATGTATGTATGTATGTATGTATGTATGTATGTATATATGTATGTATGTATGTATGTATGTAAGTATGTATGTATGTATGTATGTATTTAGGTATGTATGTATGTATGTATGTTCAATGCATGACTAAAAACAGCACGTCGCAACCAAAACCATGTACATCAATCAATCAATCAACCAGCCAATCAATCAATGTGAATATTTATGGAAAGATTTTTGCAGAGCTCGATTGAATTGATCTTTAAAAGCCTCACAGAAAACAATTTTCACTTTATACTATTCCAACAAGGTTCACCAGGTGGCAATTTGGAATCAAACAGATATAAAAGTTGGAGGGCAACTTTACCATTGATGTTTTCATTTTTCAAATTTTATTTTCACTTTTTGTTGTGTCGCGATTAGTTGATTCGAATTGAAATAAGTAAAGGAAAAACGAGTTTTTCAGCGCAAACTTTGATTTCAAATACACTTGATTCAGAAATAAAAAAGATGTTCAAATTAGTTTTTTTTAATTGAATCATGTATTGTTATCAATATAAAAGGTTTTAAAAAAGGCTTGAATTTTTATTGTGATTTAAACTAATAAAAAAGATGACACACACAGTTTGAGACACAGACAAGCCAGCAAATACCGCTAATCAGATGCTGTTGTGAAAAATTTTCAACTTCAAGATAGTCTGAAGTGTAGCTGGTTTTCTGACATCTTCGAAGATGCTTCTAAGAAACTATCTTCATAATGTGTTGTTGTGCCTCGTGATTTATATAATATTTGTTTTAAAACGCGGTTCTAGCCAGAGACTAAAATTATTAACTTTTTTTCGACTTTGTTATTAATCCGACAATTGATGACAGCATAAAAAGTTTATCTAGACAAAATTAACTTAAAAAGAAAAATAGAAAAAAAAGAGTAAAGTTAAATTAAAAATTGTTTTCTGTTTTCATTCACGTTGCATTTATGTATAGTGAAATAGTGAAAACAGTCAACAGTTTCCAGAATTCTAGAAGTACTGCAATAGATGATTCAAGTAATTTCTTGCTCAAGTCAGTAACAAACTCCATATCCAGTCCTCTTTGTCATATTTTCAATCTCATTCAAGAAAGGCATATTTCCCGAGCCCTTAAAGACATCAAAAGTTATTCCAATTTTTAAAAAGGGTGACAAGGAATCCCCTTAATAATTACAGACCTATATCACTCTTGTCTCCAATCTCAAAACTCCTTGAAAAACTAATGTTTAATAGAATTACATCTTTCTTCAACAAGCACCAGATCATTCACAACAACCAATTCTGATTTAAAGCAAATAGTTCCACTGATCTTGCTCTCATCAATCTCACCCAACAAATACTACAAGAAATGAACAACAAGCATAATATCACTGTGGGTCCTCAGATATAATGAATAGACAAAAAAGACATACAGGTATTTTTCACTTACCTTACTGCAGATTGAAAATACTTTCTACTAGTGTTTACCTTACTGGACCAAAACTATGGAACCTCTTACCAGATGACATCAGATGTGCATCTTCAGCTTACATCTTTAAAATTCTTGTCAAGAAATTTATTTGTGAACATAACTTACAGTCGGTTCTTTAAAAAACGGAGTAGAATAATAACTATTTTCTGTTTATATTTGATTTTTTTATGTGAACTCTATCTCCATTTGTAAAGGGTGGCTACACTACAAGCATTGCTTATTAGTAGTCTCCTTGTTGTCATTTCATCTCATTTCATATGTAGATATGTCGACAAATAAATAAATAAAAAAATTATAAATAAAAAAAAATAATTTAAATAAACATGGTTTCAATATTCAGCAAAAGAATCTAATCGTAAATTGTTGAGATTAAGCACTATTCGGTCAAGCAGTTTTAGATTTAAGCTCTAAAGATCACAGTGTGTTTTCATATCTTAAAGTTTTATAAATTAAAGTTTTATAAATTAGGCTTTCTAATGAATCATTAAAAACACGCAAACTTCGACATCTCTGTTTTGCTCTAAAATTGATAAACGTCTGAAATTTTAGAAGACATACTGATCCATGACTTACCCTGTATACATACATACCCGCATACATACGCCCCTCTTCCGTCCCGTATGTTGATTAGCACGACCACTAACATAAACAATACAAATAACATCTTTGACCATAATGCTTTTTTGTCTGAATATTTTTTTCTATATTATAGTTTATAGTTCTTTACACCAGGTGTTTTAAGACTGAAATAACTGTATGTAGGAAGCACCTAAGTACTTCCTGTCGTGGATCATAATCTGATCCTTGTAGCTGACCCTAAACGAGAGTGTGGGTAACAAATAGAAAATATTCAAAAATCGAACGTGTTATGGCACTAGAACATTTCTAAAAACAATGAAGCTTAAAAGTTTTTATTTTGGACTCCAGTTATCTCTTCATTCCTCAATATGGGTTTGTTTTGCGATATCGAAGGGTTGGGGTCTTTGATAGAAATTAGTGGTAGAAAAAGAGTTGGTGGTTAAAAGCCAACGTGTGGTTGAGAGAAAGAAGACAAAAAAAGAATAAAATCGGTTAGTTGTGATGAATAGTTTCGCCACTGACCTGATAAATATGAGACCACATAGATACGACGAAATTTTTCAATTTTTTATTTGTGACTTCTGTTTTTTGTTCACTCGTTCGTTCGTTCGTTCGTTCGTGCTTCCTTTCTTCGTTCCGTGTTCGAGTGATTTGTTCATATGTTCATGTGTTTAGTTTGTCGGTTTGTTTAGTTTTGCATATTTGAAATATCGGTGATGAAGTTTGCAGTTGTATCCTAGCAAGCCAACGTGCTAGTAAAACAAGTAAAGGAAAAAACGAGTTTCTCAAAACAAACTTTTATTTGAATTACACTCAAATTAGAAATACAAAAGATATTCAATTTTTTATTGAATTATGTATTGTCATCTAACATAAAGCTATGCTAAAAGTTTTAGCTTCCTAGCTAGTCAAAAAGATGTGCATACTGAGAAAGACACACACACATACACGCACACACACAAACAGATATTGTAACCTAAATAAAAGTTGGTAAACACAATTAATACATTACAGACATTTTCAAAAAAATGCTGATTTTGCGTAATCTCAAGATGATTAAACTAAAATTTCAAAAAATAAATAAAAATAAGTGTCATAATTTTGTCGATTCATTCATTCAATCATCAATTCCTTCAATCAATCTTATTCATTCAATCATCGATTCATCACCAAGTCACTCAGCCAATCAAATGAATTGCGTTGTTTTATTTCTTATGGTAAATTGAGCGCCATCCGATGATGCTTGAAAGAACCAACGAGATGGAAGGAATGAGAAAAAAATGATAAATATAAATAAAAGCATCATAATTTCTTGAAGGAAGTCTTTTATTGGTCAGATCGTTGTCACCATAATCTTCATTTCGAATGTCGTCATCACGTCAGCGATTAATAATCATAATCATCATTATCATCATCATAAACGTCATCGTCATCATCATCGTCATCATAATCATAATCATCATCATCATCATCATCATCATCGTCGTCGTCATCGTCGTCATCGTCATCGTCATTGTCATCGTCATCGTCATCGTCATCGTCATAATCATCGTCATCATCATCACCACCATCACCATCATCATCATCATCATCATCATCATCATCACAACAATCCTTATCAAGGTCCTGGCCGTCGTTATAATTATCATTATTATCATCATGATCATATAGATCTCTCATTTGCGTTTTAAATTGATTCGATATGGGGGACAACAGCATTTGTATGCAAATATTTGATGAAGTCGAAAACGGAAAGACAATGATTGATGGTGGGAGTTACACTCTGAGAATCATGAAGGCGATATTGATGATGATGATGGTGGTGGTTTTGGTGAGGATGATATGGATGATGATGATGAAGACGACAATGATGATGATGATGCTGATGCTGATGGCGATGCTGATTCTGATGCTAATGATGATGATTATGATGATGACGACGATGGTGGTGGTGGTGATTGCAACGGTAATGGTAATTGTAATATCATTGATATAAATGCTGCTAGTGATGATTATAGTTGTAATAATTGTGACGGATGATGATGATGACAATGGTGATGATGATGTGATTACGATCGCGACAATGACAAAGATGACAACGACGATATCGATTATTACTGTCATTGTTGTGATGTCGTAGATGATGATGATGATGACGACAATGACAATGTAAACAACTCTGGTTATGGCCGAAGTAATGATAATGATTATGGTTATTGTGGTTGAATAATTGCAGTTTTAGAAATAACAAATGCCAGAACAGACTGCCGCAAGAGCGAAACCCCCAGGGCTCGGACTAATTTAAACATCCGC
This sequence comes from Erpobdella octoculata, assembly GCA_963978895.1. Lineage (NCBI taxonomy): Eukaryota > Metazoa > Annelida > Clitellata > Hirudinida > Erpobdellidae > Erpobdella > Erpobdella octoculata. Next base: position 32,577,046 of record OZ022243.1, on the reverse strand, counting down.
AAACTTCTTCCAGCAATCTATCCGCACGCGCTGCGTACATTCTCTTCCTCTTCTGGTCCGCAGGAGGAAAAATGGCGGCCGCTCACGTGATCCGGTGACGTCATGCCGGCTAGCTTGTCACCATGGAAACGGATTTTAATGGCTATCGCGTGTTATTTGAGAGTCGATGTAGTGCTGTGGAGTTGAATAATGAAGGGTCTGTAGATATTGTGTATGTTGGTTTGTCTCAGTAATGAAGTGTGTGTGAGTTTGGTTGTGTGTTTGCATGTGTGCTTGCATGTGTAATTTTGTATTTTTTTGCATAACGCTGAATTTTAGCTATTTTGGCTTTTGTTGTTGATTTTAATTTTCTATTTTGGTTTTTGTGTTGTTGTTTAAACGTGTATTTGTTGTTGATTGTATGTGCGTAATATCGAAGGTTCGGATTGAAGTTAATTTACGTGTTATGGAGAATTAAACAACCTCACGATGTTACATGTACGAAATCGATACAAAAATGTTTTTAATTGAAAAAGAAATTAAAAAAATTATTTATTCCAACTTTATGTGACACTGCAAACAATTGGTCGAAATTCGCAATTCTCAGACAACCATTCTTTTAAAATTCATTCTTTCACACCACTCAATATTTTTTCCTCTCTCTCTTTCTCTCTCTCTCTCTCTCTCTCTTTCTCTCTCTCTATATATATATATATATATATATATATATCTCAATATATCTTTCTTTCAATTTCATTTTCTGTTTTTTTCTTATAAATGTTTTTTCTGCTTCAATTTAGTGGGAATGTGTTTTATTGTTTGTATTTCTCAATTCTTCTTTCGTCACCGAACAAACAAAGGCCTAATTACCTGAACGCATTAGTGGAATTAATTCCTCCGTTAGGTGATGGAAATGTTATATTTCTCATTATTGTTACTATACAAGAAATTGCTATTATGAAAATAAAATAGTAGTAGTAGTAGTAGTAGTAGTAGTAGTAGTAGTAGTAGTAGTAGTAGTAGTAGTAGCAGTAGCAGTAGCAGTAGCAGTAGCAGTAGCAGTAGCAGTAGCAGTAGCAGTAGCAGTAGCAGTAGCAGTAGCAGTAGCAGTAGCAGTAGCAGTAGCAGTAGCAGTAGCAGTAGCAGTAGCAGTAGCAGTAGCAGTAGCAGTAGCAGTAGCAGTAGCAGTAGCAGTAGCAGTAGCAGTAGCAGTAGCAGTAGCAGTAGCAGTAGCAGTAGCAGTAGCAGTAGCAGTAGCAGTAGCAGTAGCAGTAGCTATAGCAGTAGCAGTGGCAGTGGCAGTAGCAGTAGCAGTAGCAGTAGTAGTAATAGTAGTAGCATCAGAAGTAGTAGTAGTAATAGTAGTAGTAGTAGTAGTAGTAGTAGTAGTAGTAGTAGTAGTAGTAGTAGTAGTAGTAGTAGTAGTAGTAGTAGTAGTAGTAGTAGTAGTAGTAGTAGTAGTAGTAGTAGTAGTAGTAGTAGTAGTAGTAGTAGTAGTAGTAGTAGTAGTAGTAGTAGTAGTAGTAGTAGTAGTAGTAGTAGTAGTAGTAGTAGTAGTAGTAGTAGTAGTAGTAGTAGTAGTAGTAGTAGTAGTAGTAGTAGTAGTAGTAGTAGTAGTAATATTAGTTAAAGACAAACAAGAGAAACAGAGAAAGATAAAAAAATTAAGGAAAGATTGTGAGAAAAAAATTAGAAAATAGAAATATAGAGAAGTTAAAATAGAAAGAAAATTAGACAGTGAAAGAGAAAAAGAAAGAAAAAATAGAAAGTGATAGAAAGAAAAAGGATACAAGTGAAAGTAGAGAAAAAGAAATTTAAAAAAAATACAATGGGGGGTCTTGAGTGATAATTCATTGTGCCGGAAGTCAACGGTCGATGATAAATGATGTTGTAAAGAGGCAGCTTTCGTTCACAAACAAAACCAAAACAACAATGCCACCCCAAAGGACATTTTGTGGGGTAGTAAAATGGGCGGAGACTGTTATTAGGGAGGCGTGGTTGTTCCCTGAATGAATAAATCAAAATGAATAACATGGAGAAATACGTGACTGGAATAAAAAAAACTTTAAATTTATTTTGAAAACAAAAACCTTGAAGTTCTGTTAAGCAAATTAAAACAATACTTCGGAAAATTCTTGAAGATGCACGACTCGGTGAGCGAGAGTAGTGGAACTTTCTATGAACAAGTTGAAGAAATTTAAGTATATGTGTGTTTTATTAAACACATATGTATATGTATATAAAACAATATATATAAATATATATATATATATATATATATATATATATATATATATATATATATAGTTCCCGCTCGCTCACCCGCTCATTTTGTGTCGGATTTCAAATTTTTTTTCTCTATATTTGATTCCCCTTGATTCTCAAGGTTGTGTGAAAATTTCATTACGATCGGATGAATGGCGTAGCAATGCATGAATAACATATATATATACATACATACATACATACATACATACATACATACATACAAACATTCATTTATATATATATATATATATATATATATATATATATATATATATATATATATATATATATATATATATATTATATATATATATATATATATATATATATATGTATATATGTATATATATATATATATACATATATATATATATATATATATATATATATATATATATGTATTGGTCAATTGCCAGAATGTTTTATGGGTAACGTCACCAATTGTCAGGGTCAAAGATCAATTTCGATCGAGACTTTTCGACTTTGAGTCACTTCGAGGTCATACATTGCAATCAACTGGGGAGGGAAACAAGAAAAACATAAAAGAATCAAATATAAGAAGATAACTGAAAATGCAGTTTGCTTTCAAATAACAGAATTTTTTTTTTAACTGAAAAGTTTTAATTCAAACCTGTATTCGCTATAGCTCATATGAATTTAAAGCAAAATGATAATACATGTTAATAATATGATAATACATGTTAATAATATGATAATACATGTTAATAATATGATAATACATGTTAATAATATGAAAATACACGTTAATAATATGTATCAAAAGCAATCAGGAACAAAATTTAATAAAAATCAATCTCGATGAAAATAAAATCCTATTAAAAACAAAAAAAGCAGAACAAAAGATGAACGAGAAAAAGGAATAACTTTTATCTTGCGGTCAGGATCAGCGACCTGCCATCTCATCTGCAACCTGCGAGAATTCCTGGCGGGAATTGAATGTTAACCGAGTCTCCACAGCATCATCCCACTGCGCTGACTTCCCGGTTGATCCATCGTTTGCTCGGGTCTCGAGTCGCTGGTTCGTTTTCTGTCGTCGTCAAATACATCCGAATGTGTCTGATATCTGATATCTGATTAGCTGGTTTTGGGGTGAATTAAAATGCAACAAACATAATATGATGATGTAAGTTAATTATTTATATATATACATTAAAAAATGCAAATAATCAGTTATTTTATTATTTTATTATATTAATTCTCCAAAACTTTAGTAAAGACCGTCAGAAAAAACTTTATAATGCTCCTTGATTGATGGATATATAGTAATATCTATATATATATATATATATATATATATATATATATATATATATATATATATATATATATATATATCAAAGAACATGTCCTGACTGACTGACTGACTGACTGATAATCAACGCCGAGCTCAAACGCCTCATCTTAGGAACGTGAAATTTTGAACTTATATTACTTTTATAGCGTAAGCACCCACTAAGAAAGGGTTTTTAAAAAATTTGTTCGTTAGGGTATGAAACAAAAAACAAATTTTTTTCTAAAACAACGCATATCTCGAAAACCAAAAATGAAAAGGTTGCGAGTCATTAAGAATAAAAATAAGTTTATTATTTTAAGTTTTATCGCAAAAAACAAAAAACCTAAAAAACCGTACAACGCATGTAACCAAACCATATGAAGTACACTAGCCTTTGGATTAGAGCTGAAGCTGCTTCTAAGGTTAGAACTGAAGTTATATCTATGTTTACTGATAGAGAAAGAAAGCGAGAGGGTAAATACAGGAGTAAACTCTTTAAAAATCCCGTCAACGCAGGGATATCATCGTAGATACGTACTAGTTTATTAGAAAACCTCAATTAATACTAATTGTGCTACGTTATTACAAGGATTTCAATATTTTTTTAATTTTTAAATTATAACTTTATTACCGTTTTCGGAAAAATAAAACAAGTTATACAACTGTAGTGATAAATTATAAGAAGTAGACAATTAGAGAGAAAGAGAAAAATAATAATTATATAAATTAATTTATAAATAATATATGTAATTACATTATTTTGATTACCATCACATCTAGATCATCGTCAGCATAACACTCATCATCATCATAATTATCATTATCATAATCATAATCATTATCATCATCATCATCATCATCATTATCATCATCATCAATCCTTCAATGCACTAAGGACCACCACCATGGATGAAAATTACACTTTAACTGCAACATTATTTCTGTCTGTAAAATCTTCCAATATTGTGTTTAATTTTAAAAGTGAAAAAATAACAACTTTTAAATGAGTAATCTGTTGAAAATTATGTATAAATATATTTATAAAATTTTGTTCGTATTTTAAAGTTTGAAATTAAAAAAATAGTATTTAGCCTGACAAATTATTTAAATTAAAGCGGAAACGGGAGAGTAAACGGGAACGGGAGAGCAAGAGAGAACGGGAGAGCAGGCGGGGAAGGAAACGGGAGCAAGAGAGAAGAACGATAAAAACAATTTTCAAAAACCCCGGGCATTGAACACACGATTGCTCTTCGAGATTTATTTTGTACATTAAACTTTTAATAAAAAAAAACCAAAATAATTTAAAAGGAAAAACAACGTTTGCTGGGTCAGCTATTTTTCAATACAAATTAAATTAAATTTATTTACAATTTCCATACAATTTGAAATTTTATTTCAACGTACAATCTTTCAAATTTTGCTAAAAAAAAGTTTCATAGATTAATTTTAAAGATCCCGAATGACTTGCGAGTGTTGAAGCAAGCCTTATCAAAATCTGCTTTTATGGTTACTTTTCTGTAGATGTCCTAAGAGAGTGTTTTATGGATACTTTCAGGCACCATCAGGGACCTGCTTGCCATATATATATTTTTACTTTAAGCATAAAATAAGTAAAAAACGAGGCTGGGATAGACTGGCGTATAAATGAGCGGATTGGCGCATAAAAAATAGGAAAAGTTTTGGGGAGAAATGAATAAAAAGTCAATAGGGTAGATGAGTGGATAAAAAAACAGGTGTGAAATAGGTAGATAAAGAAACAGGTGATTATATAGGTGGATAAAAAAACAGGTAATTATATGAGTGAAAAAAACAAAAGCAATGAACAAAAACTAAAAAAATGATAAAATAAAAATAAATAAAAAATAAACACGAAGTATAATAAGGAATATAAAGTTAAATAACATTAGAAAAAAAGTAGAAACAAAAAAAACAGTTCAGAAAAGCCGGAACGCTAAGAAGATCTGATATAGTTTAATGTTCTTCTTAGTGTCAGTCATGACGTGAGTCATCAATACTTTAATGTCATGACTTGAGTCATAAATACTTTACAATGCACGTGACTTTGAATTGTAATTGTGATTTACTATTTTGAATTACTTTTGAATGTTTTCCACGCTGTTATTGTTTGATCAGTAGTAGTTGTAGTTGTAGTTGTAGTTGTAGTTGTAGTTGTAGTTGTAGTTGTAGTTGTAGTTGTAGTTGTAGTTGTAGTTGTAGTTGTAGTTGTAGTTGTAGTTGTAGTTGTAGTTGTGGCTGTAGTCGTAGTCGTAGTCGTAGTTGTAGGTATAGTTGTAGTTGTAGTTGTTGTTGTAGTTCATTCTAACACCCACTTTCTCATTCATTCACTTCTTTCACCACTAGCGCCTCTTCCATTATTTGCTTAGTTATTCCACTAAAAAGCCATCCACTCATCTAACCATCCACCCAGTAAATTATCCACCCACCAACTCATCCACCCACCCACTCATCCACCCCCAGTAACACAACTACCCAGCCAGTAAATCACCCACCCACCCAGTAACTCACTCACTCACTCACCCATCCACTCATCCACCCACCCAGTAACTCATCCACTCACCCACTCATCCACCCACCCAGTAACTCATCCACCCAGTAACTCATCCACCCACCCACTCATCCACCCATTCATCCATCCACACATTCATTCACCCACTCATTCACCCACTCATCCACCCACCCAGTAACTCATCCATCCACCCACCCACCCACTCATTTATCCACTCAGTAACTCATCCACCCACCTACCTAAACATTCCTTGTTACCACCTTCAAATTAATCACGTCCGTAAGTGAATTTATGAATTCATGCTTTACTTCCGCCTGCAAGCAAATTCTTTTTTTCTATTTTTCCTGCTTCTTTTTAATGAATTTTTTTCTTGTTTTTCCATTTTGTAAGCTTTGAAGTGAATCAATATCAACAACTTTACAACAAATACTTTTAAAAACATCAATTCAAGGACCAGGTGAATCTGTAATTCTCTTTATTGCGAGGTTCTCAGCATTGGGTTGCATTGAAAAATAATACGAAACAATTATTGATTTATTATTTACTGGCCATAATAGCTGAAATAATTTTATTATTGATGAATTCCAAGTGTATTTAATAACCGCATAAACCATTTAAAGGTCCACTTCGATTCGCCCACACCACCTATAAGCCGTACAGCATGACAACCGTTGCTATGGAAGCAGGTATGAAGATGGAAAATAAATATTGAGGTCCTGTTACAAGTAGAAACATTTGGAAAAAATAATGAAAAAGTCGAAAAAATTGTTGAAAAAAAGGGAAAAGTTGACATTTTCAATTTTTGAAAAAAATTGCATTTACTTATTAAACAATATTACTGAGCAAAATTTAAAAATAAATACAAAAAAGCAAATAAACACAATTAAAACGTAATTGAAAATTTAAAAAAAAATCAATTGAGAAATGAAAAATAGAAAAGAATAAAAATCAAAAACAAAAAATCAAAGACAAAAATCAAAACAGAGAAAAAAAAAACGAGAAACAAAAAAAAGAGACCAGATAAGGAAAGACACAAATTTAAAAAAAAAAACAGAAAAAAACGAAAGATTGAAAACAATAACGAAAAAATAAACGGAAAAAAAATAAAACGGAAAAAAGAAACAGAGAAAAAGAAAGAAAAAAAAGCAAGGAGCAGAACAGACACCTTAAATCCAGGCCTAATACAGGATGTGTGTAGTTGAGGATGAACAAATGAGTAGGTAAGCCCTGTGCCAGGAAGGATGGCGAATCTTTTATCAACTCTTTCGTTCTTGTGTTCTTTCGTTCTATGTTTTTTGTTTCTAGGTTTATGTTTATGTTATGAATTTTTCGTATATAAGTAATTTGAAAAAATTATTATAATATTAATTTGTTGTTTGGTTTGTTACCTGAATGATATATAAGTAATTTTAAAAAAATATTATAATATTAATTTGTTGTTTGTATCCCAACGATATAAATAATGAATAGGTATTTAAACATCGATTTTTAAGTCAGATTAAAATAATATTTCGTTTCATAAATAACAAGTGACATCTCACATTCTATAATAAATTATTAATTTTATATTAATGAAGCATATACAAGTAATGTTTTACATGTAAATAAATGATTAATTTTATATTAATGAAGCATATACAAGTAATGTTTTACATGTAAATAAATGATTAATTTTATATTAATGAAACAGATACAAGCTATGTTTTACATGTAAATAAATGATTAATTTTATATTAATGAAGCAGATACAAGCTATGTTTTACATGTAAATAAATGATTAATTTTATATTAATGAAACAGATACAAGCTATGTTTTACATCTAAATAAAAAGGGATTGCTTCGGTCGGATACAATTTTATTTATTATATATCAAAAGCAGTAATTGGGTAGAATCGATGTGGCTCAATAGTTTCATACATCTTCTTTCCTTCTACTATGCTTATTTTTTGCTCACCCTTCTCCATCTCTCTCTCTTCCTTTTTCTCCCTCTCACCTTCTTCCTCTCTCTCTCTTTCTCTCTTTCATTCTTCTTTTTCTTTTCACTTTCTCTCTTATTAATATTCATAAGTAGTCACCCACGTGAAGCCTCTCTCTTTATTTTTTTTTCTATCTCTCTCATTAATATTCATAAGGAGTCGCCCACGTGGAGCATACTAAGGCAAGAGGGACAGGTCATCATTTAACACAAGTTCTGACTGGTCAGCATATCATAAATATCACCAGCTTCATTAGTCTCGCAGTTTCCTTTGAGCAAATTGTCCACGCATGCATCAGAGCTTTTTTTATTGCTTTTCTTTCCTTTTTAACTCTTTCTCTCTTTTTCTTTTACGTTCTCTTTCTTTCTTTTTCATATTTTTTATGTATTTTTTTCTCTTACTTGTTTGTGTTTTTTATTTTTTTTAATTTTTATTTAATTTTTTCAGTAACCCAAAAACATCTATCCTTCTTTTTCTTCAAATTTAATTTTCTTTTTCAAAATTTGTCACTAGTAAGTTGTTTTAATTTTATACATTTTATTGAGTTTTAAAAAACATCCCAACAAGTTTCAGCATACAAAAGAGAGAAAAAAAATAAAGAGATAAATAAAGAGAGAGAAAGAGAGAGAGAGAGAGAGAGAGAGAGAGAGAACAAAATGGACAAAACACCCAGCAAATACAAAACGGACGCAAAACGAGGCATGCTTCGTAAATCTCATCTCCCAGCTGTAAATCTCCCGCCATCACAAAAGGTCAGACCAGAAATGGAATGCCTAACAAGATAGTCAATAGTTCGTCTTTACGTGAATGAGTGGGTGAGTGAATTCCCCCCCACTCCCGAGTGAACCTCTGATTGGATGAATTAGTGAATCAATTCGTGTATGAGTGCGTGCATTAGTGAATGAAATAATGCATACGTTAATGAAATAATGCATAAGTTAATAGAATAATGCAAAAGTTAATAAAATAATGCATTAGTAAATGCGTTATTAAGTAAACAATAAATTTGTAATTCGAATATATGCTGTTGATTTAACTTAATAATAAAGTTATTAGCTAACAAACAACTGAAAAAATGAAGAAATACGCAAACATTTTAATGAATCAATAATGCTAGGATAGCTATTTAATGGAAAGAAAAAAATTGAAGAATGAATGAATAAATTATTGAAATATAGAAAGAAATCTGTAAGTAAGTTAGTAAATAATTTAAAAACTGAATATTTATTAGTCGTTAATTAATTAAAATTAAAAATCAAAGATTAATTAACACCAGTTTAAATGAAAACAGCATTTATAATTGTACTTTATATTTTAATTTTATTTACAAACTTAAGTTAATAAAGAATGACCGAAGACAATAAAAATGATGAATAATTATAAATAAATTAGGTGATAAATTCATGTAATAAATAAGCAAATTAATAGTCAGCCTAATAAACAAATTAAATATTAATTAATAAGATAATTATATACATGAATTTAAATTAGGTAAGTTATTTTGAAACAATAATTTGTCACGGGCGGTCATTTAAATTATTCATGACTTCTTCTTCTTAAGCCGTCTTGAAGATGACTAATAACGTCGTAAATGATTATAAATAGATTTTTTATTAAAACATCAAAAAATAAAAATACGCAACATAACAAAGTAAATATATATGTATGACTAACCAAAAATTAAACTCAAAATAGAAAAAAATCAATTAATTTAATTACCAAAAGCATATAAGAAATACATTTGCATATAAGAAATATAAGCACATGTAACCTTATTCTTATAATTTCATCTTTTGAAATATTTTTTTTTTATTTCTTTCTTCCTTTTTCTGACTATTATTTATTTGTATTTTTTTATTTATTTTTTCTTTTTCAGTCTTTTTATTCTTATGTTTTTAGTTTTTTTTAATAATTTTAAACAACTTAACATAATAATTTAAATTAATTATTTAATTTATACAAGTTTTTTTTTATTTGAGTTTTTCAGTATGATTTTGATTTTCTGATTGAAACTGCCTCTTTCAGCTTTAAGACATGTCTGTGATTGGTTCAATCAAACATGTCTGTGATTGGTTCATTCAAACATGTCTGTGATTGGTTCATTCAAAGGAAATCAAATACTCTCACGAACTCTTCAGCATCAACAATTCTTGATTTTGTAAAAGTCAGGATGTCCTTAAGTGGTTGCTGCTTGTGATTATGATGATTATGATCATGGAGATGATGATGACGATGACGATGATGATGACGATGATGATGATGATGATGATGATGATGATGATGATGATGATGATGATGATGATGATGATGATGATGATGATGATGATGATGATGATGATGATGATGATGATGATGATGATGATGATGATGATGATGATGATGATGATGATGATGATGATGATGATGATGATGATGATGATTATGATGATGATGATGATGATGATGATGATGATGATGATGATGATGATGGTAATGATGGTGATGATGATGATGGTGATGAATATAATAATTATGATGATAAAGATGCAAACTTTTAGCAACGGAAATGACAGTGACCACCCACGCGGCTAATCAAATAAGCAATTAATCGATAAAAAAAGTCTGCCATTAATTGACATTCGCGAGTTTAAAAATAGGAACACTAATTAAAAATATGACATCCAACTAGCCAAATCGTCATTAATAAATTTCACTTCCAATTACCAATTATTCTTTTTCACCTTTCACTGACCTTCAATTCCTTCCGAAACCATTGCATCTTGACCTTTGACATATTTGCCAACTAAATTTATCTCACCAACTCATACTACTCCAACTAACAACAGCTACATAGAAACAACTACATTGAAATAACAACCTGAACACAACAACATAGAAACAACAATATGGAAACCACAACATGAACACAACAACATTGTTACAGCAACATGGAAACAATTACATGGAAACAACAGAAACATGGAAACAAAAATATGAAAATAACTATATGGAAACAACAACATTGTAACAACTGCATGGAAACAACAACATTGTAACAACTGCATGGAAGCCACAAGAACATCTCTATTATTTTCTCTTCATTATCTCGCCAATTCTCACGGAAGAGCCGATAAACGAAGCATTTTTGTTCGTCGTCATTAATGACGCGTGACTGAGATGCCGGAGCGCATAATATTTTATATAATTATATTTTTGTTATTATTATTATTATTATTATTATTATTATTATTATTATTATTTTTATTATTATTATTATTATTATTATTATTATTATTATTATTGTTATTATTGTTATTATTATTATTACTATAATCACTAGTATTATATATATATATACACACATTGAAATATTAATTATTTTTATACATTTCGGTAACAATTCATTTCTTAAACACTATATTAAACAACACCGCATATTTGGCTGCAACAACCTTAATGAAACTAGAAGTAGTTTTATCGAAACTACTTCTAATAACTCCAAACAATACATTATCAATCATTTTATTTAAACCTGAGGACAACGCGATTCTAAGTACCTCTACTTCATTTTCAAGGCAAATCTAAACAAAAGAAGTGCAAAGAAACCGGAGTTGTAAAATATATCAAAGCATGCATATTACATACTCTTTGTCCCACTGTAGCCTCGAATAGCAAACGTTATGGCATAACAAAATTAAAAGAAGGTTTCAATCAACTTTTAACAAATCTATTTATTTTACGTTTTACGGGAAAAACAAGTTAGGTGGAAGAGGAAGGAAGAAAGCGAGCGAGGAAGTGAGCGAGGAAGTGAGCGAGGAAGTGAGCGGGAAAGGAGAAGGAGAGGGAAAAAAGAGAGAAAATGCAAGGGGGGAAATAGAGAGAATCAACAATAGAACAACTTCTAAAAACTCTTGACAACGCCGGGTTACTCCGCTAGTTGGTTAGAATAATAATGTTGCTAAAATTTTGGTTTTATTATCTTTATTAGGATGATTAGGATGATAGTGATGATGGTGATGGGGATGTTAGAGTGGCTGTAATAGTGATGGTGATAATGATGTAGATAATGAGGAAGAGCAGAAGGACAATGATGATGATTATTATCATATGCATTGTTAAATTAATTTCTGTTATTTATATTGTGATTGAAATGGTTACTTTTATTACTATTTATTAATATAAGTGATATTATTAGTTTATATTTCCAGTCAGCTTCCTGTAATATTTTACAGATTTATCTACTTTAATATCCTCAATTAATGTGCCCTCCTCTACAGTCCGATATTTGCATGATCCTCGTAAATTTCTTCAGCCACACTCCAAACGCTAATAACAATAAAAACAAACAAACAAAATAATAAGAATAAACAACCATCAACAACGAATTATTTATCATAACATAATAAATAAAAACGTTAAACTTTTGCAATACACATTTTGTAAATGATCTTCAATACTAGCAGTTTTTTTTAATTTTTTAATATATTATCCTCGAATCTAGAAGAATCAGTTGATTAATGACTGGTCAAAATAAATGTTAATCTATGTTTATCGCATAAAATAGAAATAAACAGGCATCTTATGTTAACCTTGATAACTATCATCTGGTGGATTTCAGTTAGAGTGTGTGTATGTATGTGTGTGTGTTTGTTTGTTTGTACGTATTATATATGCGTCCGTGTGTATGAGTTCGACTGTGGTCGAGTACGTATAGATTTACTACCGTGTTACTGTGCTAGTCTGTGTCAATATGTCTGAGTGTGAGTTTAAATACTGTCAACGCATACATCTTATTTTCTAAATTGCGTTCGCACATCTTTCGTGAACATCGACGGAAATGAACAGAAACCGGAAGTTGAGCAAACTACGTTTTCTTTTCTTTTCTTTTTTTTTTTACGAACGCGAACAAACGAACAAAGAAGAAATAACAAATTGCTTTCATATTTAAAAGTCGGACGCACTGCTCGTTTGTAAACAGGAATTCTCGCGGGATTTTGATTGAAGCCTCCTCTCGTGTGGACCTGATTCGTCGGCAGATATTTGCATAAGGGAACGACGTCTTGTGGATGTGCCGGGAGTGTATTCGTCTCTCGAACAGATAGATACCTTTATTATTTTATTATTTTAATACTTTTTATTCCTTCCAGTATAGTTCTTGCAAAAAAAGTTTTTATTTAGTTTTAATTGCATTTGATTTCGTTAAATAAATTCTTATAAATGATTCCGAATAATATTTATAACAAATGACAGATTTTTGCGATAATAAACGATTTTCTACTATTAATTTGTATTTCTATTTTTCTATTTCTCTCTTTCTTTTCTTTTGTCTTTCTCTTATCTTTCTCCTTTCTCTCTCTCTCTCTTTCTCTCTTTCTCTTCTTCTGTCTTTCTCTATCTCTCTAAATCTATCTATCTTTCAGACCGAACAAAGTTGTTTTCTTTAAATCGTTTTTGATATTTTTAGTTTATTTTCATAAAAAGCAAATAAAAGTTCTAAAAATATTAAAAAATCAATTCTTCATTGTTAGACTGTTTCATGTTACTCAAGTTTGTCACGTCATTTACTCAACTCATGAGGGCGACAATGTAACATGATATCAAATATGGTGACATGATTTTAAGTATGGTGACATGATATTTAAGTATGGTGACATGATATTAAGTATGGTGACATGATATTAAGTATGATGACATGATATTAAGTATGGTGACGTGATATTAAGTATGGTGACATGATAATAAGTATGGTGACCTGATATTAAGTATGGTGACATGATATTAAGTATGGTGACATGATATTAAGTATGGTGACATTGGAAACATGATATCAAATATGGTAGCATGATATTAAGAATGGTGATATTGTTGATGTGCTAATAAATGTTGTCACAGTATATTAAATATAGTGTGACCTGGTATTAAACATGATAACATGTTTTAAAACAAAATAACACGTTATAAAATATGGTGTTATGATATCACAAATAGAGACATGATATTAAACATGATTACAACAAATATGATGGTGACATTACAATAAATCAATTCAATCAAATTTATCATATTTATTTTTAATTCACATTTACCGACATTATGTATATATATATTAAAATCATTATCCAGCAATTCAACTGAGATGCACCAGAAATCCCGTATGTGTATAATAAACACTACACGTGTCCAGATCTAAACACATTTCAATTCTTAGGAAGGTGGATGTATCCACATACAGATCTACACACATATAGATACTCACATATTTGTATCTACCACATACAGATCTACGAACATACAGATACTCAGATATTCATATCTAGATACATACAGATCTACGAACATATATATACTCAGATATTCGTATCTAGACACATACAGATCTACACACATATAGATACTCACATATTCGTATCTACCACATACAGATACTCAGATATTCATATCTAGACACATACAGATCCACTCACGCTCTCACATACAGATTTACTCACAGTCAGATTGGTGCACGCGGAGATTTACACAAATCCGCATCACACATACTGATAAACACACACACACAAACAAATCTGTTCATGTACAGATTTTTACACAAGCAGCTCTAACCCTCAGACGTGGACATGGGCTGGGCTGGGTTGGGTTGGGTTGGGTTGGGTTTTTGAGCTGGGCTGGGTTGAGTTGGGTTGGGCTGGATTGAGTTGGGTCCAATTTTTTTGAATCATACATGGTTGAAATAAAAAATTTTTAAAATACTTTTTAGTTTAAAAATAACTTTTTAATTGTGGGCTGGGTTATAAAATTTAACTTTTCAGGCTGGTCAGGTTGGGTTGAATTGAGTAAGTGCTGGGTTGGGTTGGGTCACCAAAAATGAACACATGTCCATGACTTCTACCCCTATACAGATATACTTATTTTTATACATCTGTACTCACGTCCAAAAATATACACACGTAGAGATCTACGCATTTACATATTTAACCTGCTACAGATTAACTCACAGATATATCAACACACACGCATATAAACTAACATGAAGATCTCGTCACAACAAATACAATCCACTCACATACAACCTAAAATTCACAAACAAATTCTATAAAAATGTACTTATATACATCTCTAAACAAATAAAAATCTACTCACATAAACATTTACGCACATACAATCTATTCACAGACATATAACGATACACTGAAAAATCTAAAACTCTTGAAAACGCACACACATTCGTAAACAGCACAAACGCATACAAACCGAAGCCCAACAACATCGGAATAAACACTGCTGTATACAACCGAGAATACAATTAAACAGAGAAAGCACGACATCTGTTGAGCGGAAAAAGAAATACAAATTACAAAATACTCATGCATGGCAACGTGGAGATAAAGAAAGGAATAGAGAAAAAAGAAATATATAAGCATATGATTCGACCGGAACCGGAAGTGTCGTTTCCATGTTCGATAACAATGGCGGACACAGAAAAACCGCGGCTATAAAACAGCGTCCTAGAATAACTGCCAATGGGAGTCTATAAACATTGAACCGCTCCAATCTTTGAGGCGCCACAATGGAGTATTTTCTGAGTGAGGAGACTCAGTCACTCGTTAAAGAGGGGGAGGGGGAGACAAATAGCCAAGGGGGGAAAAGAAGCAATGGGAAGACAAATGTGAGGGGGTGATCAACCTTTAGAGATGTCTTGTGTGCATGATTGGCCATTTCGTAAGTTGTTTACAGTAAATATTGACATTTCAATTCCATGAGCTTTCATTGGATATGCTTGATAACTTTAATTAATTTTCGTCCATTCTTACATTTTCCAATCTTTATTAACGTCTTATGATTAATCGTTTCCAAATAGTACAGTTTTATAATTTGATTAATTTTACAACTAAAATGATTATAAAAACAACAAAAAACAACATCAGAAACAACAATACATTTATTTTTATTTTTATTTTTATTTTTATTTTTATTTTTATTTTTATTTAGTTATTTCAAATTTTAATTTCTTCCCACTTGCAGGATTTTTTGCGATATTTTTATTGTTTTCCATCGTCGGAAAAGTTTTTACCAAAATTGTAGACTCGTCAGTTTCGAATGTCTTTCAATAATTCTACGGTTCACTCTCAAATACTTTTTCACTGCTGTGTTAACCTCATCTTAAACAGTTGAATATAATAAGTCATCATCATCATTATAATCATCATCACTTTCGCCGTCATCATCATCATCATCATTTTCGCCGTCATCATCATCATCATCGTCGTCGTCGTCATCATCATCATCATCATCATCATCATCATCATCATATCCTTAAACATTTCAGAACCGATGGAATATTGCGAAGCGGAAACATTCCAGCCTGAATGCGAAAAGAATCAAATCGTCATGATGACGTCAGCTCTCTACGGACGTATGAAGGTGGGCGGAGTCGAATGCTGTCAATCATAACCGATAGATTATGTTGAAAAAAATCAATAATGGCATATTTAAAAATTTATCACTTTAAACAACACTCATCAATCTATATTATGTCGGCAACATTTCATGTCCAAAATTTTGAAAATGTTAAACGACGCACCTAATCCTAGTTCATATAGTTCTAAGCTGGTTCATATTTTGTCAAGAAACATGCAAAAAGACACTCACAGTCACGTCAGAGAGACATATTCCGCTAACAAATTTGAATAAGTATTTTTTCACAAGCAAAATTTAACATTATTTTAAAAAAGTGTATATCAGCGTATAATGAATAGAAATCATCAGCATAAAGCCCAACCGCAAACATTTCAGTTGGGCAAATGTGTCAAAAAGAACTTGGGCCACATCGGATGCTCGAGTGACGTCATGCACCACGTGGACCACAGGTGCTCTGGCAGGCAGTCATGTCAGATTCGTATCCCGGACTCTGAATTCGACAGCACAAAACCTTGCAACGAGGATGAGCTGAGAACTTATCTGGAAGCAAGTTACAAGTGCATCAACGGTGGGTTTATGCTTAACAGTACTGGATAAGTTTAACTTGACACTGTCATACCTATCATCATTAGCATCATCATCATCATCATCATCATCATCATCAACAACAACAACAACAACAACCATATTGTCATCATCATCAACAACAACAACAACAACAACCATATTGTCATCATCATCATCATCAACAACAACCATATTCTCATCATCATCATCATCAACATCATCATCATCATCATTAACAACAACAACAACCATATTGTCATCATCATCATCATCATAATGATCTAAAAAAACAAGTTATAGATTTTATTTTAAGTCTTTAACTTTAGATTGTCGAAACTCGTGTTTCTTTTTATTTAATTCTTATTTTTATTATTTTATTATTTAAATGTAAACCGCTGTGCGTCATTGTCAGGTTGGTTAATAAAGATTTACTTACTTACTTACTTACTTACTTATCATCATCATCAACAACCATATTGTCATCATCATCATCAACATCATCAACAACAACAACAACAACAACAACAATATCGTCATCATCCTTATAATCATTAAAACAATCTTTATTTTAATCGTCATTACAACCATTATTAGCAGCATTAACAGATGTAGCAGTCATCCGTTTCACAAGCATTGTAATCAACATTATCACCATCGCCATCATGTTCATCTTCAATATTAATAACATCATCACTATCATCATCACTATCATCATCATCATCGTCGTCGTCTTCATAGAGCGCTTTTAAAAAAGTCCATATCATGATTCCACGCAAAATATAGTTTGATGCAACAGGAAGCAGCATTTACTTCTAATTTATTTTCAAGCACTTTTTTCTTTTAAAATATTTATTGATTTATAAAGTCAATTCTTATCTGTTGTCAATGTGTTTTTGTCATCATCATTATCATGACCGTCCTCACGACAAAACCTTCCTATCGACATATCTTTATCTCCCCGCCATAATCATCAACATCATAATCATCATCACCACCAAAATAAACATCAGATTATCATCGCTACCACTGGCAACATTGTCTGCACTATGGCTATCGTAACATCTGTTACAATAAAAGAGTCATCACCATCATCATCATCATCATCATCATCATCATCATCATCATCATCATCATCATCATCATCGTCATCATCATCATCATCATCATTATCATCATCACCGTTGTCATGGCGAACCTCTATGAGTTTGCACCGAGATTGTTTTTCCGCTCGTTTTGCAAATGAAAAAAAAAATTTTTGCTGTGAAGTCGTCATCTGGAGAAATTTTTTTTTTAAACATTTTCTGAAGAAAAACGCACTCAGATAATTCCTTGCGGCGCTAAACAGTGCCTTTAAAATTATTAAAAATGGAACTGAACTTTTAAATATGGTTGAATACTCAACTGTGAACTGTTTGATGGAAAAATATCAAAAGTTTCAAATGTGCATCTCATAAGAAAGCATTTTAGAGCTGAGCCATTGTTCAATGTAGCCATGCTTTGAAGTTTTTCACAATTGTTCGCTGTAGTCTTTCTGCATATGCAACTTGTAAAAAAATCATAATATTGCATCAAATTGCAATTTTTATGCTATGCATAAAATAATGCATTCTCAAACGACTCTTCTGGAGTATCTTTAATAAGCAAATATGTGTTACGTTGTGTAGGAGAGGCTGAAGGTAAGTTTAGTCCAAGCAGGATATTTGCTATGAGGAAACTAATATAAAAAATATAAAAGTTCACTTTTCATACGTACTTCAGTGCCATCTTGAACAACATGTACCGATGAAGTAGTGCACTGTCAACCAGTAGTACGGTTAATTTCGCGCGAGTCCAGTCATGTCGATATTATGACTTGTCATGGGAATGTGTGATATTGTTGAATTTTAGTCCTCGCCAACCTTATCATCAACATCAAAACCACCAGCATCATCGTCGTCGTCATCATCGTCGTCGTCGTAATTGTGATATAATTATATGGACATCATCATACATCACAATGACATCATTTTCAAATTTAATGATGAAAACATTTTTAAACATGATGGTGACAGTTGTGAGAATAATGGCGGACGGGGTCGTGGTGGTAGTAGTGATGATGATGGTGACGATTGTGTTGATGATGGCATGGCTGTAGTTGTAGTGATAATAATTACAGTTATGGCAGTGGTGATGACAAGAAAGAAAGCAACTCAAGCGATGGTAATAGCGATGAAAGACAAAAACATGTCCAAAGTCAATTTTCGAAGTGTCCACACTCCTCGTTAATCTCCCTCTTTATCTTCATCTACAACCAATTCTATTTTCATTCTTTTTTATATAAAAGACCCAACAGCAATAATTATAATAATAATAATAATAATAATATTATTATTGTTATTATTATTATTATTATTATTATTATTATTATTATTATTATTATTATTATTATTATTATTATTATTATTATTATTATTATTATTATTATTATTATTATTATTATTAAAATTAGTTATAGTTAAAAATTATATTTAAAGTATTATTATTATTATAATAATTCAAATTAGTATTTTTATAGTTTAATTAATGTTATTTTAAAATAAATAACTATAGTTAGAAAAACAATAAAAATAAAAAAAATAAAAAGATGGGAGCTGTCAGAAAATAAAAGCATTTCTTAGTGCTGGTAAAAGCAAGAAGAGATTATCGTTCTAAATGCTTTCACTTCTCTTCATACTGTAATTGGATTTTTATATCTTTCAATTATTTCTATTAGTATTATAAATAAAATTCATAGAAGAACATTTTGAAAACATTTTGTGTAAATAATGTTTTGTTGATAAAAAAATTAATTATTAGAGAAAAATTAGTTTACAAATTTGTTTTCAGAGTTTTACACATTTTATAACGAAAAAACGTAAACAAATTATTTAAACTTGTTTTTAAAAATACAAATTAATACTCACACAACAACTATAATAAACATATTTAACAAATAAATAAAACTATTTTTTGAATAAACATAAAAACATGAAAATTAAAAGAAAGCACAGTTTAGCATGCACGTCAGTCAGTCAGTCTATGAAAGGAGGGGATGATGATGATGATACTCTAGTGACGTCCCCAATCCACTGCATGTCCTTCACATTTTTTTCTCCAATTCCTTATTCTGTGTTCATCAAATCTTCGAGAAGTTTTTGTTTTATTCTTGCGTACTTTGAGTTATTTGATTTGAGTTTATTTTATAATTAAATTGAATCGGAATTTGTTATGGTTTATTTTATAATGTAAACTAAAATATTTTTGGCGAAGTAAACAGAATTTTGTAACAGAACTAAATGACTAATATTGTTAAAAATATTAAAACAGTTCTGTGTTTTCATTTTTAACTCAAATTATTTTATTTATTATTTATTATTTTTCCGTCTGTTTTCTTTATTTCTGTTTTCCTGGCTTTCCATTTCTTTTTCTTCCTTTCATCAGGCAAGATCCTCGCGAGATCTGGACAAGATGTCGCGCAAGCTGGAGAGTTGAAATTTGATTATATCCCTTTTTCAATTTTAAACCGACAGATGGCTAAATATTTCAAATGTAAAACCTTTCAACTATCTCTTTTCCCAGGGTGGTGGATTTCTAAGTGCTCTCTCTCACTCTTCTTCTTAATATAATATCTTTATATGCTATATATATATATATATATATATATATATATATATATATATATATATATATATATATATATATATATATATATATATATATATATATATATATATATATATATATATATATATATGCGCATACCTAAGTAGAGTTAATCCAGTTTGAATTGTAGGTGGAAATAAACGAAGATTAATAGGAAATTAAAGCGGCTGAAGTTCATCGTTTTTTGAATTAATGAGATTAATTTAACTTATGTTTGTTTCACGCAACAAAATTTTATTGTAATTTTTATTTTCAATTTATTAAATAGTTTTGTTATTAAACTTACGATTAAGTAATTAAATAAGAACAATAATTAGTATAACTTTTTAAAACATACAAATAACAGACTTAATTATTCTACAGAATAAACAAGTTATATACTTATATAATTAATAAATATGAAACAAATATTTTACTATATTTAGAAAAACTTGTTTGGAAATGAATTATTGGAAAATAAATTTGAATTGAATGAGTAAGAATAGAACGAAGGACAGTTTGTATTGATGTGATTTCAGTTGAATGGGGTACGCCACGATCAATTCGGATCATAAACAATCAGGTTCAATTCACGTACAATAAATATGGAAGGGAATGCTCATTTATAAGAATGACGTATATTAATCTTTTTACAAAATAATTTATGAAAAAAATAATTTTATATTTTAAGACATAAAGAAAAAAATTGTAAATATAGAGAAAGAATAAAAAAGCGCTTTGTTAATTAGATAAAGGAAAAAATTATTTTTACCTCCCTTCATGCAGTGTTAAATTGAGCGGAAATTTTTTCCATTGCTTCGCCATTACAAGAAAGTTGTTTATCGATAGAATTGTCTTGTTCCAATGTGGTGGAGATGGAAACTGGTTGTGCTGCTGGTTGTGGTAGTGGTGGTGATGATGGTAAGGAAGATAGTGGAAGTGGTGGTGATGATGGTAATGAATATAGTGGAAGTGGTGGTGATGGTGATGGTGAAGAAGAGAATGGTGATGGTAAGGAAGATAGTGGTGGTAATGATATAAGTGGTGGTGGTGGTTATTATGATAATTACAAATGTCGATGATTGTGAATTCGATAACGATTGTGATGATAATGATCACGATGACAATTGTTCACGTGGTAAAGATAGTGATTAAGGTTATTGTGATAGTGGAAGCTATGGTGGTGGATCTGGTGATTAAGGTGTTGTGAAGATGATGATGATAATATTAGTGGTGGTGATGATTGTGATTGTGGTAAAAATAATGTGAATAACGCGCTTATGTTTTCCAAACAAATAATTATTTATAATGGTTTTTAATAATGTGGCATTCGGAATTTTATTAATATTTCCCCAATCATCCACGTACAGAAACATGCATCAAAGTTTTATGCCATGAAAAATTGAAGAGGGAAACATTAATTACAAATATTTATTTAAAATATGTTCCTAATAAACAAAAAGCTGGACGTTGTTTTTGCAAAAAAAATCAGTTTTAATTAAAAAATTACCAAATTCATAATATATCTTTAAACCAGATAAATCATCTACAAAAGAAATTTTCAACTCCATAAAATAAAATAGTTGGCAATTCTTAAAACGGTTGATGTTATCATAAAATCATTAATAAATTTAACCATAAATAAGTAATTATAATTTAAACAATAAAACCATGCTTTTAAAAATGCTTCCACAGTGACAAAATGTAATAGTGAAATCGTATCGTAAAGATATTATCTCGCTAAATAGTAAACAAGAAATGTTTTTATTTATTGTGACGTTGAAAGTTTTCGTTTATTAATGCGGATATCCTAGGACATCCACATGACATCCACAGGACATCTACAGGACATCCTGGGTGCATCCACAGTGCATCCACAAAACATCCACATGACATCCGCGCTGAAGCCTCACATACAAACATGTGCAAATGTCGTTATCATATTACTACTCACCATCTCATCACACATCATTTCACTACTCACCATCTCATCACACATCATTTCACTACTCACCATCTTACCACTCGCCAGTTTACAACTTACCATCTAACCATTTACAGTCTTACCTATAATCTCATTATTTATCACTTTACCACTTACCATCTTATTACTAACCATCTTTTTACTTGTCATCTCACCATTTACCATCTTGCCACTCACCCTTTCACTTTTCACCCCTTAATCTTTATTTAAAAAAGGTCTTTACACAGGTTATTTGTAAATGAAAACAAAACAACACGTTTGCTTTACAGTGGATATGCCAAAAGAAGGTAGTTGTCAAAGCGAAGGTGACCTTCCATTTATCGTCCACTTGAACTCAGGCACGGGTCATCTTTCAAGCGGTTTATACGTGTCTCCAAACTGCGCCAGTGAAAAGTGGCCAGTTACAGTAACAGTCTCACCAGGTCAAAGACTTAACATCACGGTTTTCGACTTCTGGCACGCCATCAGCAACGTTCGGCACTGGCAGTCAAATAATCGGGAGAAAAGAAATGTCAGAGACAGTAATTGTAAAACAATCGGAGGAATGACTTGTCGAAATTATAAAAAATCAACAAATGCTTCCGAGTGGCATTTAGCTCCAGGTCCAATAATGTCCCTTCTTCCGTTGTCGTCCCAGCAAAAACGACTGGTTTCAAGGAAAATACGACAAATAGAACTGACGTCGCTGGTTAAA
>OZ022243.1:32541202-32551202 GCA_963978895.1 Erpobdella octoculata | reverse complement strand
GTTGTTGTTGTTGTTGTTGTTGTTGTTGTTGTTGTTGTTGTTGTTGTTGTTGTTGTTGTTGTTGTTGTTGTTGTTGTTGTTGTTGTTGTTGTTGTTGTTGTTGTTGTTGTTGTTGTTGTTGTTGTTGTTGTTGTTGTTGTTGTTGTTGTTGTCGTTATATTATTGTGGTTGTTGTTGTTTTGGTTGATCGAGTTTTAGTTGTCCGAAAGCAATAAAAAACCACAGCACTTGATTTAAAGACGTTCGTTTAAGAAAAGTTTCTCTTTGAACTTGAAAGAGCAGTAAAATTTAATTCTAATAAATAAAAATTACAGAAAACGTTTCATATTGCAAAAAATAAATTTAGTTATAATTAATTTTTAATTAAACATTTATTTTCTGCGTAACACTATCGATTTTATTTTATTTTTTATTTAATTATTTATTTTCAAACCGAAAAAGTGCTAAAGAGTTCTAAATTTAATAACTCAAAAAAAAGTACAAAAAGAACTTTTACTCAATAAAACAGTCGATTGGCTTTTATGGCTTTCATATTCATGGTGCCAAAATTTGAAAGTCAAATTGCTGTGGAAACAACGCTACGTCTCAATATCTGGCTGTAATAAATATATTCTGAAGGTTTTTTTAACTTTTTATTTATTTTGAAATAAATAAACAACTTTGTATGGAGACGTTTAATGATTTTTACTTGAGATGAAATTGTATGTTTTTGGCATAATAATATTCTTTTAAATAAGGTGAATTGTATACCGAGTTTGTTGTATCCGGAATTTTTAACAGTTGATTTTTGTGTATTTAGATCTTTGAGTTCTGAAACGTTTAAATCAGGAATTCATTCTAAGGAAAAACTTGAAAATTTCGATTATTTTATTACTCAAAATTGTATTATCTTGTGATTTGATATTTGATATATTGATATAATAATATTCAAATTTCAAGATGATTCCATCTTTCATATTTGTGAATTTTCTAAACCGTAATTTTCAATAACTTTGGAAAAAAACTCCTTTTATTATAAAGATATTTTCTTAGATTTTTATAATCGGATATTTTTATATATGAATGTTTTATAACAAAAGCTTGTTGCTTTTACGCGCTTTGAAGGCTTCCTAAAGAACCGTAACTTGTTGTAAACGATCTCCAGTATTTATTCCAGATCCAGTTCTCCAGATATTCATAGTCACATTTCTAGTTTATTTTCAAGTTTTCAAGAGAAACAGTGAATTTAGCCAACAAGACTTTTATAAGATGAAGACCTCGAAGAGCATTGCCTCAAGATGATTCTACAGTCACAAGATTGTACATTTGTCAGTTCATTAATTTATTCACCTTCAGTCACCAATCCGTTTGTCCCATTGAGACATCCATCACTTTTCTTCTTTTCTTTCATTTCTTTCATTTTATTTTCTATTATTCCCTTTCTTCTCTCTCTTATTTTTTTCTCTTTTCTCTTTCTCTCTCGCTCTCTCTCTCTCTTTCTCTTTCTCTTTCTCTATCTATCGTTTTAATTCTCTTTTTCCATCTTTCTCTTTCTCTTTTTTCTCTTTTTTTCTCTTTCTCTTTTTCTTTTTCTTTTTCTTTTTCTTTTTCTTTTTCTTTTTCTTTTTTCTTTTTCTTTTTCTTTTTCTTTTTCTTTTTCTTTTTTTTTCTTTCTCTTTCTCTTTCTCTTTCTCTTTCTCTTTCTTTTTCTTATTTTTCTCTTTCTTTCTTTCTTTCTCTCTTTCTCTATCTCTTTCTCTCTTTACCTCTCACCCTTCCCACTCTGTCTTTTTGTCCTCTTCCGACATTGAGTAGGGACAGGGAATAATTAGAATTGATACACCAGGGACGGGAAAAAAATAGTGCCCAATAAAGTAGTCCGCAAACGTGTTAAAACTCGCTCATGCCGGAAATGTATCACTCCGCTCATCCGGCTCCAATTCCGTGTCCATAAGATGTTCTTTCTGGTTTTTTTATTATTATTTTTATTTACTTTTTTCATTTTATCTTTCTCTCTCTTTTTTTTTTCTCTCTCTCTCTCTCTCTTTCTCTTTCTCTCTCTTTCTCTTTTTCTCTTTCTTTCCCTCTCTCTTTCTTTTTGTCTCGCTCTCTCTCTCTCTCTCTCTCTCTCTCTCTTCGCGTTATTTATTTCGTTTATGATGTACATGCTTGTCATATGAGACCGAGGATTTCTTGAGTAATTGATTTTTACTTCTGCTTCCATATCTGTTTTTGTCTCATTCAATATGTCTCAATAGATGGTTTTTGTTTATATTGTATGAATTTGTTCTAAATAAATTTTATTCAACTTATAGTTGCTGTTTTTTATTTATGTATATAATAATTTAATTGATTTGTTTATACTCTTCAGACTAACATTTTACAGTTTTTTTTACAGGATAACAGGTATAGTTTTTTAATATCTAGACTTTTGAGTTTGTATTCATGAATATTTGTTAGTATTTATTATTAATTGTTAGTATTTATTATTATCTGTTAGTATTCATTAATATCTGTTAGTATTCAATAATATCTGTTAGTATTCATTAATATCTGTTAGTATTCATTAATATCTGTTAGTATTCTTCAATATTTAATAGTATGCATAAATATTTGTTAGTATGCATAAATATTTGTTAGTTTTCATCAAAATTTGTTACTATTCATCAATATTTGCTAGTATTTACTTGTTATAATTTTTGTTTTCTAATTCTGCTTCACGTAAGAATATTTTCTTCCTTTATCGGCTTTTCCTTTCTTTACGAGTCTTTTGTAAGTCCATTACTGCTTCAATGTTCATGTATGGAATGGCTTTTTTTCACTCTCTCACAATATCTGTCTTTTTCTTTTTATATCTTTCTCGCTCTTTCTCTATTATATTTTTCACTTTGTTTTTCGTTTTATTTTGTTTTTTTGGTCATTTTTTCTGTTTTCGATTCCAACGAGTTTTTGTAATTTAAAAAGAAATGTATTGTACTTATTAAATATTGAAATCCCATTTACTCGCGTCACAGTTGAAACAACTTATCTTTTACATTATTATGTAAACGAAAAATACTTTTGTTTTCAGTTTCAAAAAATCAACATTAAAACGAGAAAACGTTTCAAAGATATTATATATAATATATTTTTAACGTATCATGGAATAATATTTTTTTGTAAACATGCTCTATTGAAGACTATTAATCATTTCACATTAGTAATTTTCTCGACAAATTTGTAAAACTCTTTTCATCGATATGAAACAAAGAAATAAAATTGACAAATTTATTGGTATTTAAACGTTCATAATTATCAAATCTAAGTCGGGTTTACTGGCCAGTTTTGGCAACAGCCATTTTCAGAACTCTATATTAAATTAAAATATTTAAAAAAAACACATCAACACAGAATGTTTTTGTCGCTTTAAATAATAATAAAACCAATACTAATAACAATAGTAATAATAACAAGTTAAAGTAAACATATATTTTTTTATTAGACTCGCTCTAAAAATTAATGCGGGGTGTAGGCGTAGGTACTTTTCCCAAATACTTTTAAGATTAACTTTATATTTCCAAAAACTATTTTTTTGGAAAATCCTTGGGGGACCAACCATATTTTTTTTTAAAGTTTTGGAAACTCCTAAAAAAAATTAACAGCCACCCCTGCCCTCTACCCTTCAAAAAAATGTTTCCTTTGTTTTTAAACTCTCCATATTTTTTTTTCAAAAAATATTTTATTTAGAAATCCTTGGAGATTCTACTGCTTCTCCCAAATCACGCCTTTTGCATTGTGTTTTTTTTTAATTCCGATAATTTTCTAAAACATTCTCCATATTTTTTTTTTCAAAAACGTTTTTTTGGAAACGTTTGGGGCACAGCCTGCTGATTTCTCTAAAATTTCCTCCGTTTATATCTTATTAAAAACAATTTTTGAAAAAATGTGGGGCCCCCTGCATTCTGCCAAATGTCGCCCATGAATTTTTGTATTGTCTTTAAGAGTACATTTATGTGCAAAATATAAATTCAAAAAATCAATGGGAAGTGGTCGAAAAATCGATTACAAGATTTGTCTTACAAACAAATAAACATCAGGGGAAACTAATAGAAGCTTATTAAATTATTAATTATAGTTAATAATGTTATTATTAAAGTAACTGAATAAATATTATTATAATAATAAGTATAATCGTAATAACTAGAGATAGCCCGTCAAAAATGACTAAATATTTTAAACATAATACATATCATTTTGTAATTGCAGCAATACCTAACAGCGTTACTCAAAGTTATGATGAACATTCATACTTACACACATCGGTAATTATGTGTTTTACTAGTTGATAGTGTAGCGGTAGTTGTAGTAGTTTTAAGCCACAACTATCAAATCGAATATGTGTTTTTATTAAAGAAATATTTATTTAAGCTCCCTCTTATTGTTATTCTTCACGTAAGGATTCGAACCCCTACAAGTTGTATGGTCGTCTCTTTTTTTCTTAGCATAATTTCATAAAAATATTGAACAAACCAAAACAATTTTTTGAAAAACAAATCACGCTCACATATATAAATACATATACACACGCATAAACATACACACACATACACACACATATTTATATATATATATATATATATATATATATATATATATATATATATATATGTGTGTGTGTGTGTGTGCGTGTGTGTGTGTATATATATATATATATAATATATATATATATATATATATATATATATATATATATATATTATATGTATATATATATATATATATATATATATTTATACATATATATATATATATGTGTGTGTGTGTGTGTGTGTGTGTGTAATATGCACATATATCCACGCATACTTGTAAAGGTTTTAACAACGTTTATAGCTTGAAACTTAATACTTGAAATTAAAAACTGAAAACATCAATAAACAATGAAAAAAGAAGATTTCAAGAAAACAAGATAGTATAAATATTACAAAATCATTTAATTTAACAACAAATGTTATTTTCTGAAAAAAAAAGTTGATGTGAGTAAGAAAGCGAGAAACAAATATAAGATGAAGAGGAAAGAAGAAATTAGAATGAACGACTGTTTCTGTTTGCAGAGAAACTTAATGCAGATTTATATTCTAACAGTAACGCGAATATTTCTAATTTATCAATAATTATTATTTCTAATATTATTGTTTATGTTGATTATATCCACATACACACACAGATATATATATATATATATATATATATATATATATATATATATATATATATATATATATCAAATATATCATATATTTATATTAATACTAGCGGGGTTACCCGGCGTTGCCCGGGTTTTTTAGAGGTTTTTCTAATGTTTGTCTCTCTCGCTCCCGTTCCCTTCTCCACTTTCCCGTTTTCGTAGCGTTCCCGGTCGCTTTTCCGCTCTCGGTCGTTTTCCAGCTCCCGGTCGCTTTCCCGCTCAGAAGTTCTGTTATCGATTTTCTCTCTTGCTCGCGTTTCCTTCCAAGCTTGCTCTCCCGATTCCAGTCGCTTTCCGCGTTCTCGGTCGCTTTCCGCGTTCCCGGTCGCTTTCCGCGTTCCCGGTCGCTTTCCCGTTCCCGGTCGCTTTCCCGTTCCCGGTCGCTTTCCCGTTCCCGGTCGCTTTCCCGTTCCCGGTCGCTTTCCCGTTCCCGGTCGCTTTCCCGTTCCCGGTCGCTTTCCCGTTTCCGGTCGCTTTCCCGTTCCCGCTCACGCTTGCTCTCCCGTTCCCGGTCATGCTTGCTCTCCCATTCCCGGTCACGGTAGCTCTCCCGTTCCCGTTTCCGTTCCCGCTCATTTTCTCTTTTACATTCTTTCATAACTTCTGTTAGCCTATAAAACGCAAAATAGATTTGCTAAGACTATATATATATATATATATGAATGTTTGTGGGTTAGTTTGTCTATTATAGAAACGGGAAAGCACCCGGAACGGACAGCGAGCGGGAACAGAAAAGCAAGCGTGAGCGGGAATGGGAGAGCAAACGTGAGCGGGAACGGGACGGGAAAACGACCGGGAGCGGGAAAGCGACCGGGAGCGGGAAAGCGACCGGCAGTGGGAAAACGACCGAAAACGGAAAAGCTAACAGGAGTGGGAAAGCAGGTGGGAAAGGAAACGGGAGAGAAAGAGACAAACATTAGAAAAACCTCTAAAAAACCTGGGCAACGCCGGGTATCTCCGCTAGTACATACATAAACACACACACACAGACACACATACATGCACATACACATACATACATACACACATACATACGCACATACATATATATATAGTTCCCGCTTGCTCACCCGCTCCGCTCCGCTCATTTTGTGACGGATTTCAAAATTTTTTTTTTCTTTTTGATTTTCATTGACTCTCAAGGTTGTGTGAAAATTTCATTACGATCGGATGAATGGTGTAGCAATGCATAAAGGACATTAACATACATAAATACATATATACAAACATTCATTTTTATATATATAGATTATGTAAAAGAAAATAAAAAATCAGAACAAGAAAACCATAAAAAATTCGTTTTTTTAATGCTTTATAATTTTGTAAGTCGGTGACTAAAAATGTTTTGCAAATTTATTTTTGATGATAAAACATGATAACATTGACACAGTTTTTTAAATATTTAATACTGTAAAGTATGTAAAGATTAAAAATTTAAGAAATTTTCAAATCAATATGGAATAAAAACATTTATTATAAATTTTACATTTAAAAATTAAATGTAGCTTTCTTTAAATAACCTAAAAATTCAAAGTTTGTTTTTCTGCATTAAGTTTGTAGTTTTAAAAAAAATCAAGTTTAAATTGATTTTATTCTTGAATTTACTCAAAGGTTGCCAATCAATCTGAAAATTTAATAGAATGTAATGTCCGCAGCAACAAATAAACCCACTAAATTTCAACTTAATTTTAAAAATTAAAATATAAGCAATATAAAATAAACAAATTTTTTATTATGAATTTTTAAATTTAAAAATTAAATATAAATTTATTTAAATAAACTAAAAATTGATAGTTTGTTTTTATAGATAAACATTTAAGTTTTTTTTAAATTTTCAGAGGTTTAAATTATTTTTTTTATAATTTACTCAAAGTTTGTTTAATCAATTTAAAAATTCAACAGAATTTAAGGTTTGCGGCAAAAAAGTCACCAAATTTCAATTTGACTGGATAACGGCAAGTTGTTGTTTTTTTGATGATAAAAGGTCCCAACGTATGCTTTAAGCAATCAAGCAAGCAAACATGGTGAAATTAATATAAAAGATTCAACAACAAATCAAACTATGATATAACATATATCTATAGATATAATACATAATTATGGATATAACACGTATTTATGGATAATACCCATATCTTATCTATAGATTTTTATGGATATAACACGTAGCTATGGATATAAAATATATTTATGGATATTATACATACCTATGGGTAAAGCACACATTATGGATATAACACAGATCTATGGATAAACAAATATTTATGGATATAACACATTTTTATACACTTTCTACCTATTGTTATTTTCGTTTTGAAGGAGCTGGAGTAGTAACCAATAAACAATTTAACAAATGCCTGTATATTAAACTGGAGTACTAGGCTGTAACCCACATTATTGGTTTGCATAATTTGACATAGTTTAATTAAATTTATTTAATTATGAATAACCAAAAAATTTGATAAATATGGAGGGTCAGATGTTCCTTTTTTATCAGCAACTGAATTCACTCGCCCGAACACAGTTTAGGTGGGCGAACTTGAAGATGAGTGGTCGGATAAATGGTCGTGGAGAAAATTTGTTCCACGTCATTTTAAAATATTCAACACGACATCCTAATGAAGATGTCTGTGGCGAGAAATCTGTTTTGACGTTTCAGTCCATGCATGTCGACGTGATCTGAACTCATGTGTGTTTGTTTGTGTGTGTGTGTACGCGTGTCTGAGTGTTTTTTCGTACGTTTTTGTATGCGTGTATGTGAGTTGGTATGCATGCAATTTACTTATCAGTGTATTTCTACTAGGGCTGCGTGGGTATACCCGTACCCGAGCCGTATTTTCGGGCTAATGTTGGCCGGGTGCGTGGGAGGCGTCAACTGGTACGAGTTAATCCGTATACCCTTTGAATTTGTAATCTTATCTATCATGTTTTTTTTAAACTAAATGCAAATTACTATTATACTTAGATAATTTATTATATGTTGTGCCGTTACTGTTCATCCTCATTCATTTGATGAAGTTACAACCAAGCTGACGATAACTGGCAACTTAGCTTATCTTGCCAGTAATAAATGTAAAACTTTGAGGTCTGTTTTCAAGCTATGGAAGTATCTTCGATAATGCTACCAAGAAAATTAATGTTGAGAAGGAAGAAACACACTGCATTCGGTAATACCGGTTTTTCATTAACTGCACAATTGCAGAAGGAAGATGAAAAGTAAAAAGATGACAATGAAGCTCAAATGTCATCGATGTGTACTGAACTGGCAAAATATGTGAAAGACAAGTTCTTCTCAGAGTTTGGCTAACAACCTAATCTGGCTTACGCAAATAACATGAACAGACGATAACCGTGGCATGCTCAAAGCAGTACATCGTGGAATAGCTCGTCGTCAGGTTTGGAAATGTGATCTTATTAGCGACGCAGACAAGTGATCAACAAATTTTAAATACGTGTTTGTGTCTGATGGACCATTTATAAGAGCTAGTTCTAAAAAAATGAAAGATTTACCACACAGAATGGCGGTAAACCAAAAAAAATGAATTGGCGCGCAACTAAGACAACGTCAGCTGCTCTGTAAAAATCCTACGAGTGAGAAATTGAAAAAATGGAGATTTTGGTGGCTTTTATGATTTTAACGCTAGATTTTAAACTTTCTTACTAATTTCAAAAACTTTTATACCAAAATATTTTCACATTTACTCATTTCTTACCTCATCAGCTTTTGGGTGATTCGATATCTGCTTATAAGCAAATATGTATGCTGATTGTGCTGTATGAATATGTGGGTATCTTCTCATGAGTAAACGTGTCAATTTGTTTTTATGTTTGTTTGTTTGCATGTTATTTTGTATATCTGTAGGTATGTAGGATTGAGTGCGATTGGGTATGTGCGATCACACCCTTGTTGGAATTGTATGTAAGAGCTTAAGATCGTTTTATTTTATTTTTCAATGACAATCTAACTTGCTTTCTTTCCTTTTTATATCTTTTTTCTATCTTACTTTCTTCTTCTTCTTCTTCACTTTACATCTTGTGTTTTCACTTCTGAAGCTTCTCTCTAATCCCTGTCTCATCCAATTTGTCACCCATGTTAGGATGATTTATATTCCCAGATGAAGGAAATATAACTTCAGATTTTCAAGAAATAAAAAGAAAACGTCAATGCTGCTCAACTCTCGCCATCATCATCTTCTTTCCACTTCCAACAATTTCAAGATGGGTTGAACCCGTCGTGGGCATATCGAAGATTTATAACCACCTCTCTTTTTTTTCTCTCTTTTTCCATCTCTTTTCTCTCTTTTTCTCTTTTTTTCTCCCACTCGTTGCCAGATTTCCCCCTCCTCCACACCCCCTCCCGTATCAACATCTTCCTATCTTGCAAACCTTCTATCCAATCATACGCAGGTCTCAAATCTGAATTTCTCTCCAGTCCTTTTCAAAGCTGAAAAAGCGGCTGACGAAAAATTCAATCGAGCCATCAATCAATGCATCAATCACTCAATCAGCTGAGAAGACAACTTTTATCGAGTCACGTGCAGCAGGAACATGTTTCAATCTCATATTATATTTTATTAAATATATGTTTCAATCTCATATTATAATTTAGTAAATACATTATTTATTATTCAATTTTTAAAGACATATAATACTACCACAGTAATTAAAACTCACAGTCAAAAATATAGCAGCAAAAAAAAACATTAAAATAATAAGTTAGACATATTTTATAGTAAAGAAAAATCATCGTCTTGTTAAGTATGTTAAGTGCAATTGTTACAGTGGAACATTTAATAT
>OZ022243.1:32421202-32536202 GCA_963978895.1 Erpobdella octoculata | reverse complement strand
TGCTGGTGTTATTAGCTGTTCAAAAAGCTTTTACATAACTATTTTATTAAAAAAATCTATGTAAAAATCTGTTTTTTTTTTTACAAGTACAACCGTTTCCTGTAATAATCTGAAATTGACAACTTATACTTTAATTTAAGATCAAATATGTCAAACAGCTTCATTGCGCAGCCAGGTAACGGTAAATAATGAGAACAGTGGTAACAGAGCAACAAGAAAACAATAACATTGTAACAGAAATAATTAATTGTATATTTATTAAAAACTTTTTTTTAGGATACAATCTCTGTTTGTGTGTGTGTGTGGCCTTCTCTGTACACAAATCTTGCAAGTAAAATTTAACCAGCTTTGAGGAGGCTGAAACTTTCAGCATAGTTTTATATTGGATGACAATACATTAATCAATTAAAAAAAATTAATTTGAATATTTTTCGTATTTCTAAATTGAGTGTATTTGAAATTAAAGTTTGTGTTGAAAAACTCGTTTTTTCCTATACTTGTTTATTTATTTAAAGTTGAAATACATTGAAAAATGCAGCTATTTTATAAAAGTATTTTAATCAGTGGAAATGTGAAAATACCATTCGTCCTTATACATGGCGTCGAGTATCTATCACGTCTAAAATATTTCAGCTTGAGAATGACTTAGATACTTTTTTCGATTTGTATTTTTGTGCCGGTCAAGTATCTCAAAAGTGCTAGGTTGGAGTTACTGACCCGAGACTCTGGCTGGACTCTGGAACAGCTACGGTTTAAGCATCTAATATGTAACCTATATGAAGTGCTTCCAGACTCCAGACGCAGAAACAACGCCAGTAAACGATATAACTTGCCTAAATTTTGGTTTAAAAGCTCACTTTATTTTTTTGTTTTTATTTTCGTTTTTCATTAATAAGCTAGTAACTTTTTAGCCACTAGTTGCTAAAATTGATGGTTAAGAAAGGACGGCATTTGGATTTAGTTGATAAAAACGGGTTAAGACTTTGATTTTCTTTTTTCATGACTTTGTTTCTGTTTTACCGCTTTACGCTCAGCAATTTGGTTTAACAGGCTAATCCATAAATACTTCCTGTATTGACTCTAAAAGTTGTGTAAAAATTTCAGTACGATCGGATGAATGGTGTAGCAATGCATACACAGGGACAGTCATTTTTGAAGGAACTTCCTTATTAGCTCGCTACTGTTGGTATAAGGCAAAATCTGCTATCGTTAATTTCACTAACTTTCTGATATCGTAGAGGGCTGAAATTTTGCACACAGTCCTAAATCGGAAGACAGCAGCTTCTATTAAAATTTGAGCTTTATTTAATTTAATTATTATCTATTTGATTTATAATATTATCTTTCCTGTAAACGATCTTTGTTGTTTATTGTTATAAGTAGGGCGATAGTCGAGAGAACGCAATTTATAAACTGTCGAACAAGTCAATCTGAGTTTGTGTTCGATGAAGATGAATCGAATATCACGCGTATTAATGCATTAGAAATGTTGTAGTAGTGTTAATAAAAATTAGATTGAATAAGTCAAAAATAAAAAAGTATAAATTTTCAAGAAATTCTGCGACACGAAAATTTATCTTGAACGACCTACTCCCTGAATTCAATTTTTGATACTTCTGTTTCACTGGACCAAATTCCTCTCTCTTTTGAGTATGATGGTGGGTGGGTCTATCAGCTCAAGTTCTTTATTCACAAAACCCCTGGAGACAGAATAATGACACATTTCATTGCCTATCCTCCAGAAAAAATTGTCTACCGACGAATCGACGACTCAGATTATACAGAAACAATTGTCATTAACCTTGCACATGAACTGGTGAATCCAGTTATGCTTGTCTATTTTAAAAGTGGGTGTAAAACAATTTGAATACATTTTAGCAATCTGTAATATCTGCTTATAATGTGGGAAGAAAAAAGTGGACAAACAAAATAAATACTTAAAAGGAACGAAATGGTAAGACGTGGGTGGGTTGCAAAAAATCGCAATCAAAATCCCAGTCGCCTAATCTAACATTTTGTTTTCGACAAAACTTTTCTGAAGCGAGTGCCAAAATGTTAATAATAAAATAGTAGAAAAAAATTCTAAAAAAAAGCAACTTCTTGAAAGAGGTTTTGTATTGTCAATAACCTGCCAAAAAGTAGAAAATAACTTCTGATCACACCCTTTATATTAACAGGAAAGTTGCTTCAGGATTGTTTTTAAAAATGACCAATTATGAAAAAAAGAATAAATTTCCTCCATCATATATCACACATCTACATGTACCACAAAAAACATTCCGTTCCGCTCATTGTGTGCCCGATTTTAATTTTTTTTACAAAAACCTTTTCTCATTGCCTTTCAAGCTTGTTTGAAAATTCCATTGCGATCGGATGAATGGTGTAGCAATGCATAAAGGACTTACATACATACATAATCTTATATATATACTAGCTGACCCAGCAAACGTTGTTTTGCTTTATAAATTATTTTAGTTTTTTTTTTATTAAAGGTTTAATGTACAAATTCTGTCAATTTAAAAAAAAACAATGTTTTTTGTCAGACCATCTTTAGCCAACACAAACAAACTGGATGGTTTGTCCTCGCGAGAACATGCCACGTATAGGTAATTGTTCGTGAGAAAAATATGGCGTGCCCAAATCTAAGTCACAAACAGACATCGTTTGGCCTTGCGACTTATTAATTGTCATTGCGAAGCCAATCTAATTGTAAATTGAATTCATTTGATTTCAATATGCACTTTTGTAGAAATAAATGGAATCCGTGGCACAAAACACTTTCGCCTCGGAACTTGCTATTCAAAATGCTGGCTTAGACAATGTTTTTTATCAATTTTGTAATTACTAATTGCGTGCAATTGCACAGCCGCGGTGGGTTCAAATTCCGAAGTAGAATAACCGGAGATCCAACTTTTAGTTGTAGATGATGCGGTGACATGCCTGGCAAATCCAATGAGTTCAAAAACTCTGTTGGATAATTTACGGCTTTGCTGGCATCGCAAACTGTATCAATCGATTTGTATGACACAAATTCGCCTGGCAACAACTGCTGTATCTTAAAATTCAAATCCATGACATCCACATTTTTTGCTGCAAAATGACTTTTTCTGCCAGCCACTCATGATTCAGCACTGTGGCCATGGATGATTGCTTTTTTATGTTGCACATTGCTTAAGTGCTGAATGATCTGTTCTGCCTCCATCCAATAAAGTTGCTGCAATTCCAGACGTAGCAACGGCCAAAGTTCTGCCATTATTGGATCGTATTTCGGCGAGAATTAGAGAAATAAGAAATGTTTTCCCAGTTCCACCTGGTGCATTCAAAAAAAAAATCCACCATGTCTTTCCAAAACTGCCAGTATATTAGTGAAACATAGGAAGTAACAATGGCTGCCATTTCTACACTATTTTACCGCAGTTCACCTGAAAGGAATCTGCCATGTTTTTGACCTCAAAATGCAAGAAGATGAACATTTTCAATCTCAGAGAGTTAAAGATACTCTTCTATAGGAAACAGTATAAATATAAATCATTGATCAAACACTTTATATATATATTATCATTTTTCTCTCTTGCTCCCGTTTCCTTCCCCGCTTGTTCTCCCGTTTCCGTTCCCGCTTGCTCACCCGTTTCCGTTCCCGCTTGCTCTCCCGTTTCCGTTCCCGCTCGCGCTCATTTTTTCTTTTCCACTCTTTCATAACTTATTTTAGCCTATAAAACGTAAAATAGATTTGCTAAAAGTTGCTTGAAGCTTCAAACGTTGTTACGTAAACAAAATTTAAATTTTATTACGCAATTACCTTTGATGCTCGTACATAGGAATTTTTGGCCTGGAAAGTTAAGAAGGGAAAAAAAGTTAAGAAGGTTTGGACTCCTTCTCCGATCCTCCGGCTCAGGGGGCCAAAACACCTTCCGGGCCAAAAGTGCCTATACATGATCATTGCATAAGTTTTCGAAGCACTGTTTAAAATTGCGTAACAGGCATTACTTGCTAATGGACTTCTTAATATTAAGAAGTCCATGACTTGCTTCCCAGTCTTGCATAATGTGACCGATTGCGCGTTATTACAAATTATTAAGAGATAGATGGGGCGGGGAAGCGACCGGAATCGGGAAAGTGACCGGGAGCGGGAAAGCGACCGGGAGTGGGAGAGCAAGCGGGAACGGGAAAGCGACCGGGAGCGGGAGAGAAAACAGGGAATTAAACGGGAGCTAGAGAAAAACGATAAAAAACTCTAAAAACTCCCGAGCAACGCCGGGTAACCCCGCTAGTATATATATAAAGTTCCCGCTCGCTCCGCTCATTTTATGACGGATTTCTAATTATTTTTCTCTTTATTTGATTCCCCTTGACTTTCAAGGTTGTGTGAAAATTTCATTACGATCGGATGAATGGTGTAGCAATGCATAAAGGACATACATACATATATATATACATACAAACATTCATTTATATATATATATATATATATATATATATATATATATATATATATATATATATATATATATATATAGTTCCCGCTCGCTCACCCGCTCCGCTCCGCTCATTTTGTGACGGATTTCAAATTTTTTTTCTCTATATTTGATTCCCCTTGACTCTCAAGGTTGTGTGAAAACTTCATTACGATCGGATGAATGGTGTAGCAATGCATAAATAACATACATGCATATATACATATATACATACATACATACATACATACATACATACATACATACATACATACATACATACATACATACATACATACATACATACATACAAACATTCATTTATATATATATATATATATATATATATATATATACAGAGCCGTCAAGAGGGGGAGCAAAAGAGGCAATTGCATAGGGGCCCGGAGCAGTGCAAAGGGCCCGGGCGTTTGACCATTTATATATTTTTATATTTGTTTTTATATATAAGTAAAAAATATTGCAGACTTAATGAAGTTAAACAGTTTGGGGATCTTTGGGATAATCTATTGATATCTAGCTAGGTCTATTACATTTGATGAAATCATTGACAATTTCGCATTAAAGAAATCAAGAAAATATCACTTTGAAAATTTGAAAAAATTGGTCATTGTGCAAAAAATTATACTGTTAATTTTTTACATAATTTCTTCAATAAACCTGTTTTTCATAAATGGGAAACGTATTTTAATCTTTTAAATCCTAAATTTGAAAATCATAAAATTGAAGTTATAAAATTCTAATAAGTAATACACATATTATTTAAAAAATCCATTATCAATGAACAGTTTTTATAAAATTCTAATAAGTAATACATTTATTATTTAAAATATCCATTATCAATGAACAGTTTTTATAAAATTCAAGAAAATGATATTAAGAATTCACCAACAGGGGCCAATCAGTGAATGAGCAAGAACATTTACATTTTTTTAGGGACAACCGTCTGGCTCTCAGGGGGACCCGCATACCTTAGTACAGGGGCCCGCAATGGACTCCCGACGGCCCTATATATATATATATATATATATATATATATATATATATATATATATATATATATATATATATATATATATATATATAAAAGTGAAATATTGCTGTTCACCGTTTTTTGAAGTCACCTTCGTTACGACGTTACAAATAGTTTATAAGATTTAAGATAAGGTCGTTATTGAGCCTGCGTATAGATTCGGATGAACTTTTGTCTTCTGTCGTAGTATTTAAAAGTGTGTTATCAGGGCCAGTAACTATACTAATCTCAAGAAATACTTGAAAATTTATTGACAATACCAATAACATTATTCAACTGAAAATGTATTTTTCCAAATAACAAATGCTAAACAGTAATAATTTTGAAGGCTTTTTTCAAGTATTTTGTTATTAGCATATTAATAACGTATATAATTAAAAAAACGTGTAATTGCTAAAAAGATAAAATTGAATAAAACTAAAAACTGCACAATAAAAACCTTAAAACCAGATGTTATTGTACAATATTAATTTTTTCAGCGAACTGAAACCAGGGAGCCAATGGTATATTGAATTTTCAGTTTTACCAACCGGACTAATATACTCAAAACAGTTTTTTGGGAGTTCTGTCTAACCGATCATTAAAGGTTAAGGAGTGAAGGGTTATATCGTTTTAAAAAACTAACTTATCGAAAACAGTAGAAACAAATCGGAAATAGAAATTAAATTACCAAAGCAGATTTCCTTCTGTACGAAAATAAAGCTTTTATGTTCGGTAGTTGATTTCTTGAAATTTATTACAATTTATCAAATCAATTTTTATTAAAAGCTTTTTAAAGTTATTGGTTTTGGGTATTGATTTATTTTTGTTTTAAAAAACTGGTAACACCAAGGCAATACTTTTATTTAAAAGTAATGAAAGTACCATTCCCAAAACCAATCTTTGGGCAATAATACTAAGCAAACAGATCTTTCTTTCCCTGACGATAAAACTGCAATTAATCTTGTTCTAAATACTATGCTTCGATAAATAGTGGTTTAATCTGTTTTCTAGTTTTAGACATCACGTTTATAATTGTTTACTAAGCATGGCAAAGTCACTTACAGCGGACTCTGTCGAACTCATTTTAAGTTCGGTCATGAAACAAGCAAACGAAAACTCAAATCTAATAATAGAGCAACTCAACGATCACATGAGTAAAATGATGGATACATTTTCAAATATGATGCAAATATTGGTCTCTCAAATCACCAAAACCATGTCTAAAACCCTCAACGAGATGACAAGACTTGAGGCGCTAGAGCGGGCTATTCCAGCCCGCCCTCCAAGTATGGATTTATCATCTATCAAAAATGTCATGTGGGATATTGAGAAAGAAAAACTTGAGAAAACCAAACGTTCCAAAAACGTCATAATCTCCGTTTTGCCACCTCAGTCTTCAATTAACGATGATAGGCTCATTCAAGATTTCATTGAACAAAACCTCACCATCAAATCCGCTGTCGTCAACGTTCGCCGACTTGAAAAAGAACCTGCAAATACCAGACTCTGTGTCACTCTAACAAATTCTGAAGCAGTGTCTGATCTAATTTTTTCGTCTCGGGTCCTCCGACTGTCGACCGATTCTTCTATCAGGAAAGTGTTTATAAATCATGATCTAACTCCTAGAGAGGCCAAAGCTGCTTATCTGAGGAAATATGAAAATAGATCTAAGACGGCCCTAAAACGTCCAATCCAACATTCAGCCCTTTCGGGTATGAACCGAGGGTCTGGGCACTTACGAACATCAGAAATATTGTAAATAAACGAGAAAAATTTGTTTTATTTTTAGAAACTCATGATTTAGAGATTTTTGCTTTAACCGAAACTTAGTTGAATAACGAACCGGACGGCCTATTTCTTCCTAAAGAATACCAGGCTTTTCGTTATGACAGGGGATCTCGTGGTGGTGGTGTGGCTCTGATTGCTAAGAAAAAAATCAAAGTTAGACAGGTCTCAATTCCACATGAATATAACCAAATAGAAATTGTTTGTGTCGACATTTACACTGATAGCTCAATATGCAGAGTTATAATTTACTACAGACCAGGAGGATTTAATTCTGAACCTGTGGATTACACTCTCAAGAGCATCCAATGTCTTACTAATTTATGCAATGATACAAAGTTAGTATGCATTAAGGGTGACTTCAATCTTCCTGAAATGAACTGGAAAAACTATTCTCATTCCAATAACAAGGTTTATGATTTATTTACTAGTTTTATAGATGAAATGGGACTACATCAATATGTTGAATCTCCAACTCGTCAATCAAATATACTTGATCTGATTTTCTCGAACGATGCTTGCTTTATATCACAGATTCAAATAATGCCCCCAATTGCTCAAAGCGACCACAACACTCTAGTGTTCAAACCCAACCTTCCCATACAACCAACTATGCTCCACGGCCAAAATTATCAACATCTAATCAAATCCTCCTATAGAAACCTAAATAACTATTTTTGTGAAATCAGATAGGATGACGTGTTTCAATACTGCTTTTCGGTTGATGACTGCTGGAAACATTTTTTCAACATTGTTACCAATGCTATCCAGAGTGTTGCTCCAGGACAAAACCGACTTATCAAAACCACAAAAGTAAAAAAGTCATCATACCCTACATTCATCGTCCAGGCTCAGAAACTTAAGCTGCAGGCTTTCCATAAATGGCGTTCAAATGGGAGAATCAAAAGCAAAAATATCTGCAGGCAATTTTCAAGAGACCTCAGGAGGAGTATAAAAGACTACCATAAATCACAGGAACGTTTACTTGTCTCAGCTGTATACTGTTTGTTTCTATCGATTTGTCAACATAAAGTTATCGACACATAATCCAATACAGAAGATTGAAAGTCAGGATGGAACATTCACCTCTGATCCAACTGAGATTGCTAACATTTTCAACAATTATTTTTGCAGTGTATTTACGGTCGACGATGGCTCAAATTGTATCTTGCCTGCTCGAACCAACAACAAACTTGAAACAATCATTTTTACTTCTGATTGTATTTATCAGACACTTCGAAATCTCAAACCTTCTTCATCGTCTGGACCTGATGGTATTTCAAATAGCCTACTCAGAAATTGTGCTGCTGGACTTTCCATACCACTCTGCCATATTTTCAAATTTCCTTTCAATACGCATGAAATACCCCTTGATTGGAGATCAGCTTTTATTGCTCCAATTCACAAAAAAGGTTCTACATCCGATCCAAGGAATTACAGACCAATATCGCTAACATCTTCTTGTTGTCGTGCAATGGAGCAGATAATCAATAAAGACATCCTCAATTACCTTCAGACAAACAACTTCATGTCTCCCAGTCAACACGGTTTTCTGAATTCAAGGTCTACATTTTCAAATCTGATTGAGTGTACCAATGGCTGGTCAATCTCAAAACAAAACCATCAGGGTACTGATAATATATACTTAGACTTCAAAAAAGCTTTTGATTCAGTGCCCCACCCTAAATTACTGACAAAACTTCAAGCTTACGGAATTTCGGGCAACCTGTTCTTGTGGATAATGAAGTTTTCTGGCAAACCGGGTTCAGACTGTCAAGGTGAATGGCCAATTATCCCACAGTAGAGATGTGACAAGTGGTGTACCCCAAGGGAGTGTGCTTGGGCCTACGTTTTTCCTTGTTTACATAAACGATGTTGTAGACGCATTTACAGACAACTCTGTAAAATACAAACTATTCGCAGACGATATCAAGCTTTTTTCATCATCATCATCATCACCCCCTCACAGCTCTTCCCTTCAAACTGCTATTGACAAATTAGTGTTATGGGGCAAAAAATGGCAATTACAATTGGCCCCAGACAATTGCCTCCAAGCTTCCATCAAAACAACAAGGAGCAGCCTTATGCCCAACAAGTACTCAATCTGCTCACGACCCATATCCTCCACAGACAATGTACGCAACCTAGGTGTCATCGTCGACAGTGAACTCAACTTCAAAGCCCATTCAACCAAATCATTCACAAGGCCTTTATTAGAACAGGCCTAATCCTCAAATGCTTTCGTTCAAGGGACAAGCGAATATTGACCAACGCGTATTGCACATATGTTCGTCCAATTCTTGATTATTGTTCTCCGGTCTGGAGCCCACATAACAAGCAGTTCATAACAAAAATTGAGCAAGTTCAAAGATATTTTTACAATGGCCAT
This sequence comes from Erpobdella octoculata, assembly GCA_963978895.1. Classification (NCBI taxonomy): domain Eukaryota; kingdom Metazoa; phylum Annelida; class Clitellata; order Hirudinida; family Erpobdellidae; genus Erpobdella; species Erpobdella octoculata. The sequence goes on along the minus strand of OZ022243.1, from coordinate 32,526,541 downwards.
ACCAGGATTACGAACTCTACCTTATATGATAAGACTTCAAAAACTTGGTTTAAAGACACTGGAACATCGACGACTTATCCACGATTTATGCCTTTGTCACAAAATACTATACAGTTTCACTCACTGCATCATCCCTGAATTCCTTAATTTCCTGCTGTCTTACACTCGTGGTCACACCCTTCGTCTACGCCAAGAAAAATGCTCCACCACTCACAGGCTCCATTTCTTCACCAGCCAGGTCGTGAAACCTTGGAACTCCTTAGCTTCACATATTGCTAACTCCACAACTCATAGTCGTTTTAAGTCTTGCGTTTCCGATGCCGATTTGAAGAAGTTTCTGATAATTTAATTGAATTATATATATTTCATCTATGCACACTATATGTACCGATTACCTGTCACCAATTTTTGTCTACCCCAATTCATTTCTGACCCCATTGAACAATGTTTTGCGGAGTAGTGAATACTAAACTTTTGATAGTAATTCGCAGGTAATCACGATTTTGCCTAACTTTCCACTCATGTTCATCATTAAGCTGCATAAGAACAGATGTCTGTTGTGTTTTGTTAGCATGGTAGTTAAATCATTTTGCCATTCCCAACTAATGCTGATCACTTTAATGTTTTCGTTCACCAATTTGTGTTAGTGGTCATTTGTGATCCTTTTTTGGTTAAACAAATAAATAAATATACTGGTATTTGGCCAATATTAATCTTAACAACCCTGCTAGTTAATTTGCTACATCAGACTGAGTAAAACTGTTAGCAAGTTGCGTTCTCAGCTGTTATTTTTATGGAGACTGTAGAATACATGCAATGGTTCATCTGGAAGGAAATTTGGGTCTCCCTTCCAAGATTTTTACAAAAAAAATTAAGTTTACTTTTTTACAAGCTGTGGAAACTTTGCAAATTTTTTCTGTTTGTAGCCACGAGATTTAATCTTTACTAAACTCACTTTCTGACCACCAATAGTCTTGTTAGATATATAAAACCTCCATATCTAAACAGATTAAGTCAACAGTTTAGAAAATTCTCAATTTAAAATTTGGCTTTTAAACACACACAAAAATGGTTTTCAATAGTAGCATAATTTATTTTCAAATATTACATTCATCTTTTATAAGAATTGATGGTATTGTTTAATGTAAGACAAATTTAAACAAGTAAATGAAAAAACGAGTTTTTCAATACACACTTTTATTTCAAATACACTCAATTTAAAAATACGAAAGATATTCAAATTAACTTGTTCGGTTTTTTGTAAATACCACTAAATTTATTATTTGTAAATATCACTTAATTTATTATAAAACTTATGTTGAAATTAATTGAATCATGTATTGTTATCCAATATAAAGCTATGCTGAAAGTTTCAGTTCTCTAGCTAATCAATAAGCTGGTTAAATTTTACTTGCAAGATTTGCGTACAGAGAAACAAACAAACAGAGAATAGAAGTTGAATAAAAGTTTTTTATTTTCAGTTGTTCATTGCGTAGTAAAAGGTTTTAATGCCTGAGGTCATGGTCTAACAAATGTCTTTTAAAAAAATCCATTTGTCAACTTTTTATCCAAAACTAGCTGATGATCGGGGATGAGGAGTAGTCGTAAGTACTTTTACCAAATATTTTCCAAAACCGTATACACTTTTTTCTTCCAAATTAGCTATTCAATCGGTAGATACTTTTTTCAAACTTTTTCTTAAAAATAGCTGACGACCGAGAAGTAGTCGTAGGTACTTTTTTTAAATCATTTTGAGCACTCCATCCAAATGCTCCCGAGTACACGTGTTCTTCTGTTTCCCTCCCTCTACGTAGTCAGTTTTGTAACTCTCTCTGAGTTTTTTTCATTGAATATCACTTGAATTTGATCATCTCTAAGAGTTCTGATGTTTTGACAATCAGGAATAAGTTCAAAACCGCTGCGTTTAGAAATTCAAAATTATTTAAAAAAATTTTAATTCGACAATTTTATGTTTTTATTTCAAATACATCAATTTTTCTGTTTCTATAATTTTCCTCTCTAGAAAGATTTTCCTCTTTTGAATAAAACAAAAAAATTATAATTTATGCTCTCATTGTTTTTTCAATCATGCCAGAGTAAATGATTACCAAATCATATTTTTAACTAATTTTAGTTATGTAAAAACAAATCATCTAACAGGACACCTTCAAAACAGTTTACCTTTTTGATTTATGTACGTCAAGTCTACACTCCTCCGTCAGAGCCCGTGTTTATTAGTGCGGTCTTAGTGCCTGAGCGCTAAAAACTTTAAAAACTTTATTTGGACTTGTTGAATTGGCTTCTAATATTTAGCCTCAGTGAACGAACTTGCTGTTTATCTGTGCACAACAGTGTCAATCAAAGGCATGCTGTTCTGGGCTTTGACGATGTCCGTTGGACTCAAACGGATGAACTTCAGACACCAGTCTGTAATCAGCGTCATTTTAATGTGTTAGGTTGTTGACGTGGTTTTCCATCACGAGACACCCTTTCACTGTGTGTTGCAGCTTTTAGAGCAGCAGCTTCTAGAGCAGCAGCTTCTGAGCTAGCAGTTTCTAAAGTAGTAGCTTCTAAAGGACAGGTTCTAAAAAAGCATCTTCTAAAGTGGCAGCTTCAAATATTTCAGTTGCATGAGTTACAGAGAAGGCTTTTAAATTTTTAATTTTACCACATCAAGTTTAAAATCGAAATGTTTTGAAAAAAATGCAAATAAAATAAATCTCGAAGTGGTTGTGTCAATAAAAAAAGAGAAGATATCAATACGAAGAAACATTTAATGCTTTCCTGGAAAACAAATAAGTACTATGATGGAGTGAAAATATAAAAAAAATATATAACAGAGAACGAAAGAAAGGAGGAATTGGAGAAGTTGAAAGACAGAAAGTTTAAGAACTGGAATTGAGCGACAGGCAGGAATTCAACTCAGAGACATCTCCGACCATAACAGTGCATTATGCAGATGAGCAATAAAACTGAACGTCCGAGCACATTTGAGATGGAAAGAAAAAAATAGGAAAAAACGATCAGGGAGGTGTTGATGATGATGATAGAAGAGGAAAAGAAAATTAAATAAGTAAGGTGCTTTGAAGTTGACGGTCCTTTTTAACCTGCGCGTAAAATTGAGTCTGTCAGTCATTTTAAGTCATTTATAAATAAAAGCAATAAGGATAATAATAATAATAATAATAATAATAATAATAATAATAATAATAATAATAATAATAATAATAATAATAATAATAATAATAATAATAATAATAATAATAATAATAATAATAATAATAATAATAATAATAATAATAATAATAATAATAATAATAATAATAATAATAATAATAATAATAATAATAATAATAATAATAATAATAATAATAATAATAATAATAATAATAATAATAATAATAATAATAATAATAATAATAATATTAATATTAATAATAATAATAATAATAATAATAATAATAATAATAATAATAATAATAATAATAATAATAATAATAATAATAATAATAATAATAATAATAATGCAAAAAGTAAATTAAATTTAAAAAAATAAAACCAAAAGTAATATTAATGTTATACTTAATACAGAAATGATTGATACAATAATAATAATAATTTATATTATTATTATTATTATTATTATTATTATTATTATTATTATTATTATTATTATTATTATTATTATTATTATTATTATTATTATTATTATTATTGTCATTTTTCTGACATTTAATTTATCAAAAACACAATTTATTAAATAACCGATAATAAAACGGACAAATGAACGAACGACCATGTGGCGGTCGGTTGAATAAACGGATGAATGGAATGCGGTGGAAATGAGAAATTAGGTTTCCTAGGAAGATAAATAAAACAAAGGAATGCAGGGATGGCGTCATAATATTCTTCTTACAGGTCTCCATCAATAACAATGAGTGATGATGATGATGATGATGATGATGATGATGATGATGGTGATGGTGATGGTGATGGTGATGGTGATGGTGATGGTGATGGTGATGGTGATGGTGATGGTGATGGTGATGGTGATGGTGATGGTGATGGTGATGGTGATGGTGATGGTGATGGTGATGGTGATGGTGATGGTGATGGTGATGGTGATGGTGATGGTGATGGTGATGGTGATGGTGATGGTGATGGTGATGGTGATGGTGATGGTGATGGTGATGGTGATGGTGATGGTGATGGTGATGGTGATGGTGATGGTGATGGTGATGGTGATGGTGATGGTGATGGTGATGGTGATGGTGATGGTGATGGCGATTGGGGCGATGGCGATGGCGATGGCGATGGCGATGGCGATGGTGAAGTGATAGTGATGGTGATGGTGATAGTGATGGTGATTGTGGCGATGGTAAAGTGATAGTGATAGTGTTAGTGGTGGTAGTCGTGGTCGTGGTTGTGGTGGTGATAACGATAACGACGACAGTGATGACAACAAATGGTGAGCATGCGAAAGTGAATGTTTATGATTTCAACCAGGTACTAAAAATGTCGGGGTCAAAATAATTCCCTATTTATGGATTGTTCGTGTCATGTCAAGCTCTGGTGAGGTCGCACAGAAGATGGTTTGGAGTGTCGGACAGACCTATTTTCAACCGAACCCAACTGCTGCCCTAAAATGATTACATAACCAAACTTTCTGTGTTTTTTTTATAATTTACATTCCAATGGTGGTGGTGGTAGTTGTGGTCGTGGTGGTCGTGGTGGTCGTGGTGGCGGTCGTCGTGGTCGTCGTAGTGAAGATAACTTGCAAACATTTATCAACAGCAAACCCTCAATGAATTCACAAGCACACAAACTAATTAAAAACAAACAATTATTAATATATACATATACATGTTATATATATATAATTTTTATTTTTATTATAATGTTTAAACACCTGTAATTATAATTAATTTATATGAGTAATATAAAATATTATTATGCTTGAACATTAGTTATCACTTTCAAAATATAACATTTCTAACTAATTTTTCAGATTATTAACTTTTAAACAATTCTTAATTGCATTCATATTTTACCTTGCATATAAATTAAAGTTTGTTTTTTCTAACCTTGATAAGTTTTTCAATCAATCAATCAATACAGGTATGGCGATTGCAGTGGTTCTATGTGTGGCCCTTCTGATGGGGGTGACTGTACTCATAATAGGAGCACTGGGTCTCCTACTTAGAAGGTTTAATTATATTTTTAATTTATATAAAAATTATAAACTTTTTTAATTTAAACAATTGTAATTTTTTCTCAAACTCTTCTTAATTGTAATAATTTTACGACGTAATTTTAACGTGTTTAAACGATGTAAAAAGTAGAAATTGTAAAAATAAAGTAAAACTTAAAATTAAAAGTTTTTGAAAAGGAAATGGAAAAAAACAAGTAAAAGAAAAAACGAGTTTTTCAACACAAACTTTTATTTCAAATACATTTGATTTAGAAATACAAAAAATATTCAAATTAATTTTTTTAATTGAATCATGTATAGTCATCCAATATAAAGCTATGATGAAAGTTTCAGCTTCCAAACTTGTCAGAGAGCTGGTTAACATAACATAACATAACATAAAGGAAATGATGGGCTCAAACTAAAAGTCTCTATGCCCATATCTAGAATTATATAAAATATTTTTCATATATATGTTCTATAAATAAATGTATGTATATATTATTAAAAATCTTTTTTATTGTTATACATAATATCGCTTATTTCGAAATGACAGTCGATTAGTCTTTTAAATTCATTAACGTGTTCGGCTTCTATGATATTCGAAGGGAGGTTGTTCCAAACTGCAGTCGATCTAGTCAGGAAGAAATATTTTCTGCAGTTGCCGTTGAATCTTTGTGTTTCCAGTTTGAATTTGTGACCTCTTGTTCTTCTTTCTTCTGATATCTTTATATTAGGAAAACACAAACGTCCTTCTTTGTATTGAATAAAGTTGTAGAGCATGATCAGGTCCCCCCTCAGTCTTCTGTACTTTAAACAAGGAAGCTTCAAAATTCTCAACCTGTCTTCATATTTCAATCCCTTGCATGCCTTGACCATTTTTGTTGCTCTCTTCTGGACTCTTTCAATGGCTTCTATGTCTTTTTTCTTCCATGGTGACCACACACTAACTGCATACTCCAATCTGGATCTAACCAAAGCTTTATAAATCAATATAAAAGAAAATAAAAAGTGGAGTTAATCTTAGGGCTTGAGACATCTTTGTAAAGGTGCACATGTATGTATGTATGTATGTATGTATGTATGTATGTATGTATGTATGTATGTATGTATGTATGTATGTATGTATGTATGTATGTATGTATGTATGTATGTATGTATGTATGTATGTATGTATGTATGTATGTATGTATGTATGTATGTATGTATGTATGTATGTATGTATGTATGTATGTATGTATGTATGTATGTATGTATGTATGTATGTATGTATGTATGTATGTATGTATGTATGTATGTATGTATGTATGTATGTATGTATGTATGTATGTATGTATGTATGTATGTATGTATGTATGTATGTATGTATGTATGTATGTATGTATGTATGTATGTATGTATGCATGTATGTATGTATGTATTCAACTATGTTAAACATACATACTCCACAAAGTTTTTATTCACATACATGTTCATTACTTACTTTGATAATATGGTAACTTTATTTTTAAGAGATTAGCCTTTTGTAAAAAATAAACAATTTTCATCTAAACATAAACATAAACATAAAGGAAATGATGGGCGCAAACTATATGTCTCTATGCCCATATCTAGAATTATATAAAATATTGTTCATATATATGTTCTATAAATAAATGTATGTCTATATTATTAAAAATCTTTTTTATAGTTGTACATAATATCGTTTATTTCGAAATGACAGTCAATTAGTCTTTTAAATTCATTTACGTGTTCGGCTTCTATGATTTCGAAGAGAGGTTGTTCCAAATTGCAGTCGATCTGGTCAGGAAGGAATATTTTCTGCAGTTGCCGTTGAATCTTTGTGTTTCCAGTTTGAATTTGTGACCTCTTGTTCTTCTTTCTTCTGATATCTTTATATTAGGAAAACACAAACGTCCTTCTTTGTCTTTAATAAAGTCGTAGAGCATGATCAGATCTATATATTTTATATTGCTCATCTGATCTGGTTTTAGTGTATTTTTAATACGGATTTATTGGCTTCGTTTATTATTTAATTGTTTTTCGGTAATTTATATTTTTAATCATTGCATGTATTTTCTAAAATCAGTTGTTCAACAAAACTACTATAATATTTAGCGATACAATATTGCGATTTGCAAAGCTAAACTTCTAATAATTGTTCAGTGTGTCACTTCAGTTTAGTCAAATTTAATTAAAATTAAATCAAGTGGTTTAAATCAATTTATTGATTTTAAATTTAAAGATTCAGTAAAAGACACTAAATTTCAAAAACAAAAACTTTAAAAAAAATCTTGGCCCCACTTTAAAGATGTCACGTGGTGGTCACGTGGTAGTGCATCTTTAATGAGGACCGAAAAAGATTTAATAGGAGAATTTTAGAAATTTAAATATTTTTATTTGAAAACAAAATTTTTGTTCGTTTTAATTTGTTGTTGTGGAATTTAATTTGAGTTTTGTTATGTGTTTAATATATTTTTTTAAATTGTTTAAAAAAGTAATTTTTCAATATTCCAAAAGAATGCAATTAAACAAAAAAATAAAAAAGAAACAATAGTTGATTAATTTATTTTTTAAATTAAAATTAATTATTAAAAAAATTATTTTATTCTTTTTCTTCTTTCTCATCCATTTTCCCTTTTTTGAAATCTCATTTCAATAAAATGTTTTTCTTTTTCACGTGCGACACTGAAGTATATCAAATAGAAAAATACAAAAAATTCCTGTAATTCTTACTTTCTCCATGTAAACTGGAGTACATGTTGGAGCCGTTCTTGCTTTCCATAGGTTGACGTCAATGATCTGATAGAAACATTTATTATTTGCTAACAACTCAAAAATTTACAGAAAAGTTAATTCTTTAATCGCTTTAATTTATTTCTGGCACCACAGAAATACCTCAGGAAAGGCATTAGATTATTTGTTGGAGATAAAGTTTAATACTGGAAAGTTCAATATTAGATATGGGAATCGAACCGAACCCACCGATCTCGAACTCTACTTTTTACCAAACTTTACTCTCGACAGAACTAAACTGAACCCGAACACTCTTTCACCCATAACGAACCGAACCCGAACGAACCCATCAGTAATTCAATCAAACCTAAACATTTTCACTATCGATACTGAAATATCGACCCTGTTCGTTAACAAAGCATTAACTCAAATATTCTCCATTCATGACTTTAAAAAAAGTCAACTTTTTACTGGCTTTTATTAAAAATTACTGTCAAGCTGTTCAATTCTAAAAACTTTTAGCATTAATTATTTCATTTAAAACCAAATAAAACTTTCAACCAATTTCATATAAATATTTCCAACCGCGCTCCATCAGATCTCCACCATGAAAATCAAGAACTACAAACCACCTTATCAGAGCTGATTTAGGAAAATCAACTATTTAACAAAGTTTAATTATTTCAGAAATTCTCACCATTGATAAGCAATGCGTGGATAAAGAAAATAAATTTTAACAATCTCAGGGACGTAAATTAGGGAAGGCAGGGCGGCAGGGGGAATTTCCTCCCCATATTATTTTTTTTACATAGAATTTACCATACAATTTTTAAATTTAACTTTACTTAACCTAGTGATGATTCAATGCGTATTGGAGTCTTTTTTCAGTGTGTAGACAATTGGCTCCCCCCCCCCCAATTTCCAAAATTAAAAACAAATTACCTAGAGTTTACTATATAATTTTGTAATCGTAACTTTTTTTAACCTCGTAATGATTCAATGCGTATTAGAGTTCTGTTTGCGTGTATAGACAATTTTAAATCTGAGCTCGATGCTAGATTTACCAATAACTGCAAAGTAATAATAAATTATGTATCAGTGTTGGTTCAAAGTTTAGCTATTTTTTTTACCAAAATACAATCATCGAAATCGTAGAACTTAACCCTATTAGTGGTATTTATACAATTTTAATTCCCTCACAGCTGTCTACAACAAAGTTATTAGTATTTATTACACAACAATAAAAAATTCTACCCACCACATTTTGGATCCCCCTTTTTTACTAATCCTGAATGTTCCCCTGCAATATGATTAAATCATTCATCCCCCTTGTAGCCAGTGGCGGATCCAGAAATTGCTGGAAGGGGATGCACTTCAGAAATTTTTGACATTTTCTTCAAAAAAGCTAATGACCGGTGAGGGGGTAGTCGTAAATATTTGTTCAAAATTTTTTTAAAGACTTTCAGTTTTCACTCCCAAAAAGTTACGGTCATTTTCCAAAAACCAGGTATTATACCTAACAAATTTCAATTGATACTCTTGTGGGAGGATGCATCTCCCCACCCCTCCCTGTTTGTACCTACGTATTTATATAGATATACAAAGTAATGTGTGTGAGAGCATTCGCTTATCACATCCAATCCGCAGGAGCAATTTAAACAACATTTGACATGCAGGTAGACTTCATTAATGAGAAAATTTTGAAAAATTAAAAAAACTGTTATTCATTTGACGTTTTTTTGGCAAAAAAGAACAAACTATGCCAAAAAAACCGGGCAACGCCGGGTAATTTAGTCCGTAGGCTATATAATGACGACGAAAAATTCCCCACTGGAAATTTTGAATTTACGTACCTGAGCAAGCTGCGTTTTAATACTAATTTATGCATAAATGCAGCCGTTAGAAGTCATCCAAACTATTCTAGCTGATTGAAATACCGTGGCATTGCCCGGGTTTTGTTTTAATAAATATTGCTGAGCTAGAGGTAAATAAATATTTGGTATTTTAATGTATTGACAAGAAATGTGTTGTTGAAGAAGTCGACATAAAAAATGAATTAATATTCTGTCATACGTGTTTATATTTCAAGGTTATAACGTAAGAATTAAAAAGTTCTAGTTTGTTAAATTTTTATGTAGTCAAGGCAACGACGCGTACGAGACAAAATGTACATTCATCTTCTCATGGAATCTTAGATTGAACGTGATCACGTGATCAGTGCTATCTGACCACACAAGATGTTCACTAGCAGGACGACTTTGAAATTGCAGATTCATAAGAAGAAATACGAAATGTCAATAAAAGTTTTATTGGAAAATGATTAGCACTACGGAGATACTTAATAACTTAATAAAAACGTGTTTTCAGTGCAGAATGAGTCCGTCCATTTTATTAAAGTTTGAATTATTTCTCGATCTTTTTTACCGATTGTTTAGTATTTATCATTTATTATTCATTATTTATAAAAAAAAATCAATACATTTTTTTTCATTATTTAAATACTGGTTGAAATACTATTTATTATGCACTTATTATTTTATTCACATATATCACTTTATAATAACGTTCACTGCTTATTTATTGCCTATTTGTTTACATGTCACGTGATCAAATGCCGTTTGTCTGCCTAATGCGATTTTCTGCTTGCCCACCTCGTTGTGATTGGGGCGCATATTTTATGTTAATGCGTAAACGTCTCTACGCTTCGTGTAGACTGTAAATTATTGTTACTGTAAAGTGCACCATCATCGGAATCATCCATTCTTTTCACAGTACTGATGCTATTATATTCTCCATTTGGGCTCCTGCAAATTTCTCCATTCTCTATCGCCACCTACCTTTCCAGCCATAACTGATATACCACCTAAAAATTAGAATAAAAAAAACATTCTAATATATATATATATATATATATATATATATATATATATATATATATATATATATATATATATATATATATATATATATATATATATATAACATATATATATATGTGTGTGTGTGTGCGTGTGTGTGTGTCCTCGACATTCTAATTAGGGGTAATATGACAATTCCTTTTTTCCTGACCCCTGAACACATGCCCCTCTAAAAATACTTTCCTCCTCTAACAATCCCCTGCATTGGCACCTCAACTGCCACAATAACAACTTCTGCGACCAACAACACCATCCAGTCACTAGCAGCGTAATTGTATTAAATGTTGTCGCCGTTTTAGCTTTTAAACGATCTGGTGGGCTTTTTGTGCGGCCATCGCAACAATTAGCTATTATTATTCTCCTATTATTGCTATCTCGGTCACCATTTTATCGACATCGTTAACAACTCAATCTTCATCAGCATCATCATCATTCTTATAACCTTTTTCCGACACAGTTTTTACTGCTTTTTTGCTTGCCCAGATTACGGACACCATCATCATCATCATCACCATCATCGTCATCATCATCATCAGTAACATTATCATCATTGTCATCATCATTATCGTCGTCGTCATAACTTCTAATGTGCTTAGATTTTTGTTATTATCTACATTGCGGTCATTATCAGCGTCATCATCATCAGCAGCAGTATTGGATTAAGACATCCTTGGCTTCAAGACCTACATCAACATTACGGCATTACCATCATAGCCGTCACTATCACCATCACCATCATCATCACCACCACCATCATCATCACCACCACCATCATCATCATCATCATCATCATTATCACCACCGTCATCGCGAGTGTCCTAAGTCATCGTTATTAATTTTTTCCTTCCTGTGACTGCAACCATTAACAATTTCATTAATTACGCCCATGCGCAAATGAATGTTTTAACGCTGCAGAAAAATCAACGCACCGCGTGCCTCCACACGGTAAAGGTGCGAAAGAGTAATCAAGGTATGCTAATTACCTGTAGTGATGAGCCGTTTAATTAAGAAGTTTCATTTGAATTCATTATTTTTGACCCGATTATGGCACGACCATAACGTTTTTTTCCTGAATCATGTTAATAAGCAAATGGCATATTATTTATTATATTACATTAGATTTTAATATTGATTATTATATTAGAGTTTATTATTATTAAGTATATTAGATTTTATTATTATTAAGTATATTAGATTTTATTATTATTAAGTTTATTAATTTATTACATTAGATTTTAATAATTTATTACAATATTATTACGATACTCGTCCGTATTATGTTAAACAATTCAAAAACTAAAGGCAAATATGAATTCATGAAAAAAAATCGGCCATTAATAAAAACCGAATTTCACTTTATTTCAGATAAAATATCCTTTAATGTATGCATTTAAACTGTAACAATGTGAAACGGATGAACAACAAATGACAACTTTTTCGTCCAAAATGCGGCAACTATTTCTCTCCTAATTACGTCCACACAGCACGCTATCATTATTGCTTATTCAGCATCCTCGATATGTGCATTTTTTTACAATTATTTTCTTCCACAATTACAACAAAACTACTGCAAATATCCCTGCTTCGGTCATCTATATTATTATTATTATTATTCTATAACACAAATTTGTACACGTTTTTTTCTTCATCAAATTCCGATAGAGTCGTTTAATTTACTGAAAGTAATTTTTTTTATTTAAACTATTATTTTTATTAATATTATTATTATTATCATTATCGTCATCATTAAATTTACGCAAAATTACGTAACGGAAGAGTGAGAGGCGCGTGACATGCGCGTTGGACTTGTTTAGGAATTAATTTATGCTTTTATTTGTCATTATTTGCAAGGCAATGTCGTTAACGTCTGTGCATTGTGCATTTACTGGAATAATATTTTTAAAATATATCATATAAAATATAATATGTATATAGATATATATAATAAATAATTATATAACATATATATAGATATAAGTCATATAAGTAATATGTCATATAAAATATAATATTTATAATAAATAATGATATAACATATATAGATATAAGTCATATAAGTAATATGTCAAAAAAATATAATATATATAATAAATAATGATATAACATCTATATATATAAAATGAATGTTTGTATATATGTATTTATGTATGTTAATGTCCTTTATGCATTGCTACACCATTCATCCGATCGTAATGAAATTTTCACACAACCTTGAGAGTCAATGAAAATCAAAAAGAAAAAAAAAATTTTTGAAATCCGTCACAAAATGAGCGGAGCGGAGCGGGTGAGCGAGCGGGAACTATATATATATGTATGTGCGTATGTATGTGTGTATGTATGTATGTGTATGTGCATGTATGTGTGTCTGTGTGTGTGTGTTTATGTATGTACTAGCGGAGATACCCGGCGTTGCCCAGGTTTTTTAGAGGTTTTTCTAATGTTTGTCTCTTTCTCTCCCGTTTCCTTTCCCACCTGCTTTCCCACTCCTGTTAGCTTTTCCGTTTTCGGTCGTTTTCCCACTGCCGGTCGCTTTCCCGCTCCCGGTCGCTTTCCCGCTCCCGGTCGTTTTCCCGTCCCGGTCGCTGCCCCGTTCCCGCTCACGTTTGCTCTCCCATTCCCGCTCACGCTTGCTTTTCTGTTCCCGCTCGCTGTCCGTTCCGGGTGCTTTCCCGTTTCTATAATAGACAAACTAACCCACAAACATTCATCTATATATATAAAAATGAATGTTTGTATATATGTATATATGTTTGTTAATGTCCTTTATGCATTGCTACACCATTCATCCGATCGTAATGAAATTTTCACACAACCTTGAGAGTCAATGGGAATCAAAAATAAAAAAAAATTTTTGAAATCCGTCACAAAATAAGCGGAGCGGAGCGGGTGAGCGAGCGGGAACTATATATATATGTATGTGCGTATGTATGTGTGTATGTATGTATGTGTATGTGCATGTATGTGTGTCTGTGTGTGTGTTTATGTATGTACTAGCGGAGATACCCGGCGTTGCCCAGGTTTTTTAGAGGTTTTTCTAATGTTTGTCTCTTTCTCTCCCATTTCCTTTCCCACCTGCTTTCCCACTCCTGTTCGCTTTCCCGTTTTCGGTCGTTTTCCCGCTGCCGGTCGCTTTCCCGCTCCCGGTCGCTTTCCCGCTCCCGGTCGCTTTCCCGCTCCCGGTCGTTTTCCCGTTCCCGGTCGCTGTCCCGTTCCCGCTCACGTTTGCTCTCCCATTCCCGCTCACGTTTGCTTTTCCGTTCCCGCTCGCTGTCCGTTCCGGGTCGCTTTCCCGTTTCTATAATAGACAAACTAACCCACAAACATTCATATATATATAGTCTTAGCAAATCTATTTTACGTTTTATAGGCTAACAGAAGTTATGAAAGAATGTAAAAGAGAAAATGAGCGTGAACGGGAACGGGAGAGCAACCGTGACCGGGAATGGGAGAGCAAGCATGACCGGGAACGGGAGAGCAAGCGTGAGCGGGAACGGGAAAGCGACCGGGAACGGGAAAGCGACCGGGAACGGGAAAGCGACCGGGAACGGGAAATCGACCGGGAACGGGAAAGCGACCGGGAACGGGAAAGCGACCGGGAACGGGAAAGCGACCGGGAACGGGAAAGCGACCGGGAACGGGAAAGCGACCGGGAACGCGGAAAGCGACCGGGAACGCGGAAAGCGACCGGGAACGCGGAAAGCGACTGGAATCGGGAGAGCAAGCTTGGAAGGAAACGCGAGCAAGAGAGAAAATCGATAACAAAACTTCTGAGCGGGAAAGCGACCGGGAGCTGGAAAACGACCGAGAGCGGAAAAGCGACCGGGAACGCTACGAAAACGGGAAAGTGGAGAAGGGAACGGGAGCGAGAGAGACAAACATTAGAAAAACCTCTAAAAACCCCGGGCAACGCCGGGTAACCCCGCTAGTATATAGATATAAGTAATATGTCATATAAAATATTATATAATAAATAATGATATAACATATATAGATATAAGTAATATGTAGATCAATTTGTTTGTTTGTTTGTTTTCATATTTTGTCGTTAATGAGCGAATTATTCGGGCGGGTCATTATTGTCTCAATTTGGCTTAGATTGCAGAATCAATCAAATGCATTGTTTCTGTCGTGCAAAATCTGTCGGTGCATTAGTACCAGAAACTGGATTTTAAACAGAAACAATGAATGCGTATTAGTGTGTGTATGTGTGGGTGTGGGTGGGTGGGAGTGGGTGAGTGTGGGTGGGTGTGGATTGATGGGTGTGGGTGTGGGTGTGGGTGTGGGTGTGGGTGTGGGTGTGGGTGTGGGTGTGGGTGTGGGTGTGGGTGTGGGTGAGCGTGGGTGGGTGTGGATTGATGGGTATGGGGATGGGTGAGTGTGGGGGGGTGTATGTGCGTATCAATGTTGATGTGTGTACTATTAAATGTGTTGCTGTATGCGTTTGTACTAAAGTACTGCACAATACAATTTTTCGTGGCTCGGCCCGTAGGCTTAGTTTAATTTAACTCTTCAGGTGGGTCGGGTTGGGTTTGTTTGAAAAAGTGGTGGGTTGGGTCTACAAAAGTGGACCCATTTCCACCACTGTCGTGCAGTACTCTAGTTTGTACGTGTGTGTGTGTGCTTATTTTTATTTTTTGTTTAATCACATTTTTAATAATTAATAATTTTAATAATTCATTCAATCGTTCGTTCGTTCGTTCGTTATTTTCGTTTTTGAATTTTTTCCGTCTGCAATCATATGCGTAAATATTCCATACGCTCATCGCTCATCGTTTTCAGGTTTCTGTTTTATCCTTCATTACCTTTCTTCAAAAAAAACTTTGTTGTCTTCATTATAGTTTTTGTAATTATAGTTGTTTATTCCTCTCCAGTACAAACAAGTTCTTTTTTTTCTTTCTTTCTTTCTTTTTTTCTTTTTCTTTCTCTCTCTCTCTCTCTCGTTTCTTTTTTTTTAATTTTTAAAAACATCACATTTTTCTGTTCATCTTCCCACTTCTATTAAAAATAGAATAAAAATGAAAACTATTAAACTGAGCGGAGACTTGAAAATCCTAATTCCGAATGTAGGAAACGTCCTTTTTGTGGAAACAATCGGTGTGGAACGCTTCTGGAAACAATGGAAATCATTAGGGATGGATGTCACACAGATACGTTTGTATTCCTCTTGTGGATATCGAAGAAGAAAATCTGGAAAAAAAACAAAGAAAGTGCGAGATTTGTGGAAGTGAAAAGAAAGTCTGTGAGGTATGAGAAGGTTATGAAGAAGTGTGGGGAGGTATGAGGGAGTGATGAAGAAGTTTAGGGAGGTATGAGGGAGTGATGAAGAAGTATGGGGAGATATGAGGGAGTGATGAAGAAGTGTGGGGAGGTATGAGGGAAAGATGGAAAAGTGCGGGGAGATATGAGAAAGTGGAGGAAGTGGGAAAGATCTGAGAAAATGATGGAAAGTCGGCGGGAAGATATAAGGAAGTGATGGAAAATTTGGGAGGTATTAGGGAGTGATGAAAGTGTGTGGAGATATGAGGAAGTCATGGAAAGTATGGGGAAATATGATGAAGTGATAAAGAAGTGTGGGATGTATGAGGAGACAATAAAAATAATGTAATGTAAAGACGACAATTTAAGTAAATGACTTGAAGGGCACTTACATCTTTGGATGTCTGAAAATCTTTAGAAAAGAAGAAAATAATAAAAACTTTGAGTGATCATGAAAAAATGGCAGCAGGTAGAAAAATAACAAAATTAGTAAAATGGAACAAAAAAATTAATTTTAAAAACAAACATGAAAGAAGGATGGAATGATGAGAAACTAAATTGAACGAAACAAAATAAAAAAAATGAACTAAAATCAAAGAAGACAAAAATGACAAATAAACTTATACAAATAATTAATTATACAAATAATTAATTATACAAATAATAAGCGGAGAAACAGAACAATAGAAGAAGCGAAAAAAGAAAAACTATTAGAAAGACTAAAACATTTCTTTATAGAAATCCCTTTGCGTTTTCACACATCAAACACATAGACATGCACACTTCTTTTCTCTTACATATGTGTGTGTGCGTGTGTGTGTGTGTTTGCCCGTGCGTATGTGTGTGTGTGCTTAGAAAGACAGAAGCACTCAGTAAAGGGTCCACATTACAAGAAGATGGACCTTTTAAGATTTAATTCAAATCCTGTTTTATATAAAACTTTTACTTTACCTTTAAAACCTGCACCGGAAAACAATTTTCTATGATTATCTTTTTAAACGAAAAGTAGACAAAATAAAGTAGAAAAAAAACACACAAAAAACACAACTGAGAAGAAGAAAAAACTTCAAGCACGATAACTGGACTCGATTTTAATTTGAAGTCGTCACGGAACGTCACACACACACACGCATACACACACACATACACACACACTACATTGACCATTGATATTCGAAGTGCAAAAACATTCACAATTTATTTTATTTTTTAAATATACATATTAAAACTAATAATTTTTGCTTGAAAATACATTTTTCACGTAATCAAACTTCAATTTCTTCATTGTTTTTTTTTTTCAATCTTTCACAGATTTCACAAGAAAACAGTCCGTCATGCCCCTACGATTTACAGTGCACCTGGCAAGCTACCATCAGGTGCGACCACCCCCTCGCAACGCATGCTACCTGGAAACAACAGCACAATGATGAACTCACAAGAGTTTCTTGATTACGTCGACACGCGACGACATCACTATCAACACCAGCAGCAGCAACAATCTTATCAGCAACAACAACAACAACAAATTCCGAGGTGCATCGGCTGTAATGCGGCTCTGGCAGATTATTACGCCACGCTCAACCACCGCAGATGTATCGTTCCGCATTGCGAGGACGCTTTTCCGCTTGACACAGTTTCTTCCGGAGCGGAAACCGGAACTATTTTGTCTTCGGTGGCCGTGTCGGAAAGAGATCCGATCGAAGGAGTGGACGTGGTTTTTATTTCAAAAAACCGTGAAATTTTTGATCCTGCCGGTTCATTAGACGGCAATCCGCCGTATCCGGTTCAGTACCAGCACACTATGCCAAGAGGCGGCCAAAAACCAGGGCCAGACTTTCAGTGTTCTTTAGCTTCAGGAGTTTGCACTACGAAACCGTCGAATGATGCCGATCGATTCTACAGCTCTTCAGGTCCTTTTTGGAAGCCACAAAAGAAGCCTAACTATTGCCCTGTTTTAGATGACAATAAAACTTTGTCGCGCGTCGACAACTTGCACGGTTGTACGTAACCTTGTGAACGAGAGAGGAAATAAAAAAAAGAAAGACTGTGAAGAATATGAGAGGGAGGTGAAAAAAAGAGACGATTGTATTTTGTTGATACTTTCAAAATATTACTTGTTGTAATGAAAAAAAATTGTAGCTTTTTTACAATAGATTGCAATAAAATGTTTGTTAAAAGCATTGATGCAAGACTGATGATAGTTTGTGAATTGCTGTTTAGTGCATTTTATTCAGCGATGATTTTTGTACACATGTAAAAAATGAGAAGGAATTAATACAAATTCAGTTTTATTTTATTATATATGACTTTCTTATCTAAAATATTGCTGCTATGTTGTTGCTTCAATATGTTAGCTTTAGCTGGTTTTTTTCAGTTGTTTCGTTCGGTTTAGCAAAAGTGTACAATAGCTTCAATAAACTTAACCAACTTCTAAACTTTTTTTGTTGTTATAAAATTCAAATATTTTAACATAGTTAAAATTAACTTTACATTTGAGAGAAATAATTATTACAAACTTTTTTAACTTTTCATCAATTAGAATCAATTCTAACTTAGCGCCAACTCCGATTGTTTATTTTTTTCGGTCAGGACAAAAAAAAAAGAATTTTTAAATGGGAAAATAGAGTCAAATATGTCTGAATTAAATGAAAGTTTTCCTTGGAGTCACAGTAAAGCTGCATTGATAAGTGTTATAAACTCTTTGCGCTGTCTCTCATGGTAATTTTAAATGTTAACTAACTTGCAACTTGCCACCTTAAAATTAATTTAAATATAAAGTGATTAGTATCGATAGGATAAGCATGACATTATTATAACAAGTACAGGCCTTTAATTACTTAGTATTTATAAAGAAATAAAAAAAACTTTTAGTGAGTCTACTCTACTCTGCTCTACTTACTTGTCTTACTTCTACTATTCTACTACTACTACTACGGACTACTTTAAATTTCTAAATTCTAAACTGAAGTATCTAAAATTCTAAAGTTTTTTGGGTTTATTTAGAATAGTAGTCTTGAGTTGACTAGACAAGTTTGCTTTATTAATGTCATTAATTAAATTAAATATTATGACTAGGACTAGAATAGACCTAGACTTCCTTATTCATTAATAAGTTGGTCAAGAATGAGTATAATAATTATAATTAATTATAGTATAGTTTAAAGTACTATTAACTATAGTCAGCATAGGGTAATAATCATTGTGAAATTGTTTCCAAAAGTTTTAATTTAAAGTTTGATGCATTTTGTGTTATTTCAGTAATTCATTAGAGAAGATCTGCATCTCCACATGTTGTAATGTTCACCTGTGCAGGTAAATAATACTAATATATTCAAATTTATCAGTCTAGAATAGCATTCACATGGGAAAGAATAACGTTTCACTTTGTTATTATATTATAAATGTATTATTAAATTAAATTTGTTTTTTTTTAAGTAAATGTTTTTGCAAGACAAAAACATGTCCACGGTGCAATCTCGCAGTGAAACTTGTGAAAAGTAGTGACATCGGCAGAGCTGTTGAATTATGCAAGAAGCTCTCAGCGGTGCTTAATTTGAAACTACCAGGTGAAGTTTTTTTTCATTTTTTATTTTTTAAAAGATTACAAAACGAATTTCTCATTTTCATATATGTAATTTTTAGAGGAAGGTGTTACTGGGGCCCAAGGATTCGCAAATGCTTCAAACGCTTTCAAAACAAACTCCCGAGAAAGCTCAGAGTTTCGGGTTCCGATCAGTTTGAAGAACTCTTTGGAACCCGGATGTCAAGAATTAAATGTCAATAAAGAACAGGATAGAAGTGACCAACAAAAATCTCTCGAAGAGGAAGAAGTTGAGGGAGGACAACCATCAAGTTTTCCTTCGAATCAACTCAGCTTCAGTGGTTTTATTTATAATGCAGGAGATAAAAAATCACAACATTTACTCGAAAAGGCAAAAAAAATTCGAACTCGAAGAAATTCAAAGAAAGTGGAGACCCCAGTCGCTGATCCGCCACCTCCCGTGTCGACCAGAAAAAGAAAGAAACAGGCGACAGAAGCTCCTCGTGTCTTCAGATCTGCATCATCGTTGTTACAAACTGACTCGGATTTGGATCTCGATGATAGTAATGATAGTAACTCGAAAAATTTGCTGAAGAAGCTGAAGAAAAGTGAAGTTCGTAGTTCTTCCAATCTGCCAAATTGTTCGATTCCAGTTAGATCAAATACAGGTGCTGAAAAAATGACTTTTGATGAAGAAAGAGAGTTGTTAGCTGCATCTTCTCTTTTGCTTCTTTCTTCTCCAGAAGAAGCATTCGATCACTCTGCTGACCATGCTTCTAAAAATACTCTGCCGTCACCCAGGACCGATGGAGTTTGCGAATCCGATCTTTTGACGTCGGATGCCTTCAACCGGCCGTTTGTTACTCCTGTGAGAATTCAATCGAGAGACTCGTCTGCTTTCATGACCCCTGCTTCCGAGGTCAAGTCGGTCCAAACTAGGTCGTCGAGAAAATCTCTCTCTGCATCCTTGCAGATGTCCGCAGGTGAGGAACCGCTCGGAGGGGCTTCAAAGTCGGCTGGTGGAAAGTCAAAGAGAAAAGAATCGATCGAAAGAAACGTTGAAGATACGCCCGGTGTCGGGCCGAAGAGTGGAAATGAAAAAAACTGCTCGGTAAAAGAGTTGGATGAATCGTCGGAGGGCAGCAAGAGACAGGCCAGGCCTCGAGCTGCTAGCGCTAAAAATAGCGCCAGAGAAAAGAAACCTTACAAAACAAATGCAAAAGGAGAAACAGATCTTCACCTGGCTTGTAAAAAAGTATGTTTCATTTTTATAGTTTTTTTTTACTATTTATCGGTTATATTTAATTAAATGGTATCAAATTTTTTTTAGGGAAATCTGGATGTTGTTAAAAAATTGTTGACGGAAGGCGTTGACCCCAATGTCAGAGACAATGCAGGATGGACACCACTGGTAATAATTTATAATTATTTATTTGAAATTAAAAAATGTTGGATGACAATACATGAATGTAATGTTTCTGTCATGAATTAGGCCTTAAATCAATTGAAATTAATAAAATCAAATTAATCAGACAGTTCAAGATACTCTTTTATAGGAAACAGGTATATATATATATATATATATATATATATATATATATATATATGGCAGCAGACTAGCTGTCGAGCCGAAGTAAGGAGTTCTGAGCCTATCATAGTCGTAGTCTAATGTTAAGTAGCTCCGAAAGACTGAGACTTCTAGCCATCATTTTTTGGTGATGGTCGGTGGCTCAGTTGGTAAGAGCGCTTGCATTTAGGCGAGGCGGTGTTGCCGTAGTCACATGGGTTCGATTCCTAGTAGAGTATATATATATATATATATATATGCATTTCTATCTGTTGCATGTTCCTATGAAAAAACATAATTGCACCTCTTTGTTTTTCCATTATAACTTTTTAAAATAATTTAAAAAAAATATTCTAAATAGCCTATCAAATGTACACAAAAAATTTTATAAAAATCGGTTCAGCCATTTCGCAGGAATTTGAAGTCAAACACTATGACACGAGATTTTTATATATATAGATTTGGTTCAAGTAATTAATAATATTCAAATTTATTTCGAATTAGCATGAAGCTTGTGTTCATGGCCGCAGTGAGGCAGTCAAGTTGTTGCTGGACCACGGGGCACTGATTGACCCTTGTGGCTATGAGAATTTTACCCCCCTTCACGAGGCGGTCCAGAGTGGGCATGCCACTTGTGTTCAGATGCTTCTGTCCAAAGGGGCAGATGTAAATAAAAGGTAATTATTTATTATTGTTTGTTTTTTATTATTATTAATGCTTCGGCGGAGAGAAATAATTATTTATTTATTGCACGGCTTGAAAGATATGAAATTTGTTCCGAACGGCACAATTTTTGTAAAATTTAAACTTGATAGCTCATACATTTTAATGCACAAGTAATATGTTTTCGCTAGAAAGACCACCAACTGGTTGTAAGACAACCCATTAGCAGCCATCACAGGTTCGAAACTAAGTTTTGCTAAAAACAAATCCACCATCTCTACTTAAGCCGACCACGCTTTCATCCTTTAGTGGTTGAGAAATGAGTGCTTCCTAGCTTGGGGTTAATAAAGCTTGACAGTTTCTAATTTAAGATAAAATGTGCAGTGGCAGGTACAGCTGAATGTTTCCATATATATGAGCAATGCAGAAAATTATTTATGTGTTTCTCGTTATATAAAAGCTCTCAAATCTTAATGTTTGCCATAATTAGAGAAAAAAATAGAATTTGGGTTTTATTTGTTTAATGAAACTTCAGCAGAATACATTAGACTTAAATTAAATTTATCTACATCGTAAACATTGGGTAATTTCAGAATTGACATGTAATATTTTTTGGTAATCGGAAACAATTTTTGCTTTCCAATTTGAGTGAGATTTGGGTAATTTAACAGTTAATTTGTTTTGAAAAAACCTCAGATTTAAATAAAAATGTATTTAAATTCTTACTTATTTTGCATACTTACTCCCGACTTGTTTATTTTCAATTTGGTATTTTAATTTTAAGTCAAATTTCAATAAATTTGTTTTTTTTTTAATTCTTGCTAACTTCGTTTTCTGTGAAGATCTGCCAACGGTCTCACACCTCTCCAGCTGGCCACAGTACCTGACATCGAGGACATGCTGAGAGAACACGCCAATGTTGTTACGTCCGCTAGTGACAGTTTAAAGAAAATTCAAAAAGTAGGAAATCACTGTCTGTCATTGTGATTTCTTTACTTTGTGTTGTGCTGTATTGTTATTTCATAATTACTTTGTGTTGTGCTGTATTGTTATTTCATAATTTTTTCTAAGTGTTTTAGCTGCACCTTGTTGTTTGATCAAGTGTAATGTATTAAATGCAAATTTAGCTGCCTGTTTAATTTGTTAAATGTTTATTTTATAAATTAATATAAATAGATAACGTAATAAATAATCGACAGACAGTTCAAGCTGCTCCACCCAGCAAGGTCATCGTCATGACAACAGGCCTTGAAAAGGACAAAAAGGAATTTGTGTTATCAGCCATCGAAAAGCTTGGATGGGGTTTTGAAAATGATATTAATGAAAATGGTTTGGTGGATTTGATGATGTTATTTTTTTTTTGAATAATGATAATAATGCTATTAATGATTATTTAATGGTGTATTTATCTTTTATAATTTTTTACTTAATCTTGCATTAACATTTTATTTCACGACATAATTCATTTTTAATTTCAGTCAGCCATGTAATAACCTCGGCCAATGAGAATAAATTATGTCAAAGAACAGCCAAGTACATGACGGCCATCCTGCTGGGAAAATGGATCGTGACATTTGAATGTTGGTATTTTGACGTGTTTTTAGGATGAACGTAGATTCATCCTGAAGTCATTGCGGCTAACAGCCATGAAGTTTGGCATAATCCTTTCGCTGGTCTTAAAGCAGAATCCTATTACTAAAGTCTTGAACTTTTTTATTTGAAGATCTTTTCAACTGTGAAGGGATTTCTTACTGTTTCAATTAGTTTCAAAAGAAGAACATTAAATAATGTAAGCATCAATATGATCCAACTTATCTTTACAATTTAATAAAAAACAGGGTTAAAGTTGTGTGAAGAGAAAAACAGATGGATGAGTGAAGAAAGTTTTGAAATTCAAGGATGCAACATCCATCCAACAGGTAACATACCATCTAAAGCAAGATCCAATGCCTTGTTACAGGTATGTCACAATCATGCGATCACTTGTATGAATTGGATATTTTGATTAATTTCAAATCATGTCTCAGTGACATATGAGTTAATTTTCAACTCAATAGCTACCTGGACTCTTTGACGGATGCACCTTTTATCTCAACCCTTCTCTCAGCAACCAACTCAAGACAGACCTCATTTCCTTCATCAAGTTAGGATCAGGCCATCTTCTCCAGAGGGAACCAAAGATCGGTGACGTTGACCTAGAAATGGCGGACCTCAATACATCACTCAATGTTTCCTTGATGGGTAGGTCACTGAGTGATGCACTGACCTCATCAGGACTGACAGCCAGTGTACCTCACCACGTCAGAGCAGACTCTGCGTTCGCCGACTGTTCGTACTTTGTGGTGACAAAAGTCGTAAAGAATGGACAAGCCAACTATGAACTCGTCAACAGGAAACTGTGCAAAGTTACACCAACTTGGTTTTTCGACTGCATTTCGTCGTTCAGCATTGTTGAATAAACTCCTTTCACAAATAATTTTGCCAAAAATAAATTATTTCTGCACAAAATCATTAGAATTTTTTTAAGCTATTTCTTTAAAGCCAAAAACGATAAAGTTTGTTAATAAAAAGGTATTGTTCACATGAAAATATTTTGTCAGGTTTTAAAAAAATACAAGTTCATAATTACCATGAAAATTATGGTAGGTAAAAAAAAATTAGAAAATGTTAGAAGCCAATTATAAAGTTTTCAGAAAAGCTCTCAAATTATCTGAAATACTGAAATATTATATGAAGGTATTTCTGTAATGTCTGCCTGTGTTTTATGTTTGTTTTCTTTGTAATCATAACAAGGCACACAAACATAAACTTGTGTGGAGAAAGAAAAAAGCAACGCCAAAGATCATCAAACTGAAATAAAATTTCTCAACAAATTAATTTATTTCAGAAAACGAGATAATTCCCGAAATAAAGTTTTTTCAGGAAGAAAGAAAGCGTATCGAACAAACAATAGATCTCAATCAAATGAGAACAAACCTCATATAACAAATAATTGCACAGAAGCAATAAATTATAATTAGAACAAACAAGCTAAAAAGGCCACAAGATTGAAAAAATATTTAAATCCAGCATCAAAACAGAAAAAAGTTTCAAAAATCGAGTACACATCCGTAGAAATGACATGAAATGTTAAACAGGTGATAGCAACAACCACAGCAAATGTCCGCTTCTCGGGGGAAATTGTTTACTAATTTGCTTAAATTATGCAAAAAAGGCAGGGCTCATGAATAATAGAGGGCAGTAAAAACCACACCCACTGCCATATATGGCAACGGGAATCATAAAGAAACTCTTCTGATCTTGACCTCCATGCTGTCGCAGAAGTTATCCGTGAAAGGAATGCAGCTGAAGTACTGACAGTAGGGGCAGTTGTAAATGGGAATGGTGTAGAAAAGAAGATGGAGAACCAGAAGGATGACGATGCAGCCGACGCCGCACACCACGACCGCGACGAGGTTCTTGCGCCGATCCGCAGCGCTCAGTTCCACGTGCGGCATGAGGGAGAACGAGAGGAAGAATCCGAAAACGAAACCAAACAAGTGAGCGTAGTTGTCGATCATCGGAAGGAAGCCGAGGAGGAAGAGAACGAGGAGGAGGAAGACGAGTTTGAGGAGAGCCAGGTGAGGTTTGTACAGGTACTTCCATGTACTGATAACTTCAACGAAGATGCAGGAGAGAATACCAAATTGCGAACCACTAGGTCCAGCCTACGTTGAAGATTTATTGAAGTTATTTATTTCATGAATTGCATTTAATTTAATTAAATATTAATAAAAACACCTAATTATAGATTAATTTATTTTAATAATAAATCACAAAAATAAAATAAATAAGAAGGAAATAAAATTAAAAAATCAACTACACGAACAAAAACAAAATGGAAAACTGTGTACAACAACAGCCTCAACATAATACAGTACAAAATGAAAAACTGCGTACAGCTCCGTACAACAACAACCTCGACATGGTACGGTACAAAATGAAAAACTGCGTACAACAACCAACCTCGACATGGTACGGTACAAAATAAAAACTGCGTACAGCTCCGTACAACAACCAACCTCGACATGGTACGGTACAAATATGGCACTCGCAAGACTCCCGACAACTCCGCTCAGCAGATAGATGAGAGAAGTTCGTAACCAACCCATCATCTTTTCCACGTCCCTCATGTAGACAAGCTGGAACAATATGGAGATGATCAACTGAAGAAGGCTGAATGAAAACAGAAAGTCATTTAGATTTATAAAGACAAATCCACTCATTAAATTAGTAATTGTAAATGGAAACAATATTAATAAATAAATAGAAGAAGAAATACTTCTGCAGACTCCGAATTTGCTTGGATAGATTCGGGAAAAATCTCAGATTATCGATTTCCAGGTTAATTTACAATTATTAAGAAATTCACAGAAAACATGCTTGGATTCTTTATCTTTTTATTTCAGAATTTTTCAGAACTCTGATAAGTAAGTAACCAGATGCAAGCACATCCACAATGCTTACTTGATAGATGGGTATGAACCAAGAACTATAATAAATGCATTTCTAAAATGACTTTGCAAATTTAAAAGACTGATGGAAGCACAACACTCTCAAAACTTTTTTCACAGATTAATAATAATAATAATAACACAAGATCAGAATTTCTAGCCACAATTTGAACTGTTTATGATAATGATACAGTGAAAACACAGATAGCTAACCCAGCATGAATGAAGAGAGATGTCCAGAGCCTGTAGAATTGATCTGGTCTTTCAGCATTCCAGAACGGTAACATTCCACATGTTTCATCCATGCAGGAAACCTATTATTTTCATAGTTTAACTGTAATTAACTAAATTATAACATAATTCTATTCACACAAAAAACATTAGCACCATCATATAGTGGCACCTCGCTTATGTGACTTTTCATAAGCTTAAGCTAAACAAACTAACATGAAAGAAATAAGGAATCGGTGCTTAATTTTTAGGTCGTTTTAACACAAAAAGTCACATAACTGAATGTCATATAAGCTAGGTCCTACTGTATAACTTGTTTTATTACGATCCTCTATGATGAGGCCCAATAGAAGCTGAACAGAAAACACTGTTATTTAATCATCACTTTCTCAAAATGATGATCTTCAAAACATCGATATAAGCATCATCATCATCATCATCCTCAACACTGCAATTATAATAATCATAGCTATCATCATTATTGGCTTACCTGTGAGCATAGATAAGCTTCCTCGTGAAAGTATCCCCTCAAGAAACTACAATGTTCCCTCGTGGTTACCATACACTCCCCTTGGATTCCAATGCAACACGGCTTGCCTGCCAGGGCACAGGTCATATGAGCTGGAGCACCACTGGTATGTACTGTCTTCGATGTGCAAATCTGAAACAAGAAGAAATTCAAGATGATAAAAAATTTTAAATATGAATAAATATTTTTTAAATATTCTGAAATTTATTAAAAAAATAAAATAAACACTTATAAACACTTAAGCTTACAGGCCACTGTATGATGTCATTGGGCCACTTGTAAGGTTCCACAGATGCTGGTGCCAAACAGAAGCTGAGCCGTGCATAAAAATTTTTGTTTATAAATTTAACCGATAATGAATAATCACTTACCATATCGACCAATCATACATAACGACTAATCATTTAATCAATAAAATAAATGAGCAATTACTTTGGATCTTGTCCACAGACAGATCCGTAATCTTTTTTATACCATGTGGACATGATGGACTGGAAAGAAATACAAAACAACAATTTATTAACAAACAAAAAAACTCTGAAATAATAATGAAAGAAGAAAAAAAGGTAAGAAATTGATCTGGTTGGTCCCTGGTTCTCTTAACCTCCCTCTGTAACCATTAAATTCATTTAATTTAACCACATCTCATATTAAATAATCAAAATAATGAAGAACAAACAGAATTCACTCACAGAGCACCTTTCCTTGGGGGTCTGTACACACCCAGAACCATCGTTTCGGATGCAACATGCGGTCTGGTTTTCTTTGACCCTGTCGAACTTGATGGCCTCTTCCACATTTGTATCCTTACGCATACAGGGGGAGTACTTGGCTCCAAGATGAATCAAATCTGCCTAGAAGCCCATGGCATAGGAAAAGTACATTGAGGGAGATATAGTCAAGACAGAGATATTTATAAATGTGTAATTATATTTGCAGATAATTTCATAACCAAAACATTTATCATAAAATACTTACAAAATCGCATTAGTGTTAAATGAAGATTATTGGATACATGTTTGATTTATATCATTAAAACTTCATTGATTGATTGTTTGATAGAATTTAAATAACTACTCTGTCCACATAAAATATAATTTTATAGAAAAAAATCAATCATTTAATGTAAAACCTGTCTTGGACCAATCCAGAAATTATCTTTCTCATAATAATGGACGGACTCAACAAACAACCCAGAAGAGAGAACCTGCAAATTCAAACATTTTGAAAACGCTTAATGAATCAAATCAAGTAAATCTCTGCAGTCCAATGTTTAACAAAAAGCACAAGATTATAAAAAATGGACAGCTCAAAATTTTATTTGATTTTATGGATTATATTAAGACATTGAATTATATAATTGTATGCTTCAATTAATTAATTAATGTTATATTATTAATTTAAATTTAATAAATCAACGACCTCATAATAATCATCTCACGCAAAATCGCACTAACCTCTCCTTCGATGTTAGTTTCATGGAAGCCAATCGGAGCAAGCCCGTACACACAGATGGTGACGATGTAACAGACGATTTGTACGAATGTCACCCAGTATGTAAAGAATGGTCTGTTGGTTTATTATTTTAAATTTACATGTAGATTTGACCATTTACACATATATTTGACTATTTACATGTATATTTGATCATTTACACGTAAACATGACTATTTGCATAATGTAAGGTTTGACATTTGCATGTATATTTGACCATTCCTATTTATATTTGACCATTTGCATGTATTTTTGACCATTCATATTTATATTTGACCGTTTACATGTATATTTGACCATTTACATGGATATTTGACCATTTACATGTATATTTGACCTTTTACATGTATATTTGGCCATTTATAATTAAATTTTACAAACCTATGAAGAACATCTCCCATGGCATCATACTGCTTCGACATTTCCTTGGTCATTTTGCTTTCATCCTTTTCGATGCCGATCACATATTTCCCCAAGCACCCGCCCGTCCCTATTTCTCGCTGACCATAATCGGTGAAATCTTCAATGAGTTTTCGATCTATTCTGTCAGCAATCACAGGTCTGGAATCAACTTGATCTTCAACAATCAAAGGTTTTTTCATCTTGCTGGCAGAAGCGCCACTCATGATACTACAAAGTTTATAAAAAAAATCAAAAAAAGCCAACAAAACTAAAACTTTTAAAGCATTTAAGAATTGATCGATAAATTAAACAAAACTAAAAAGCACATTTTATATAAAGCATACAAAAATCATTTGATAAACTATAAAAGGAATCTAAAAACCAGCCTCATTGGTCTGAATCCTCCATCGATGTCATCGGAATAAACAGATTGAACAGCCCCATCAAACTGAACACCCCCATCAAACTGAGCACCCCCATCAAACTGAGCACCCCCATCAAACCGAACACCCATACGGGACTGAAAGTCCCCGTTCTCTTCCTCTGGCTCCTCTGGCTGATAACCAGTCGAAAGTGGTACATCAAAGAATTTAGCAGCCTGGGCCTCAAAGAGACTGCCTGGTTCCATTGTCCTGCCCTTGTTCTGCATGATACAAGAACAGATTTTTCTTCTCAATGGTTTAAAAGTAAATCAGTTTAATTACATGATTAAGATGAACACTCAATTAACAGTAGAGGTTGTATGATGATTCAATTAAATTTAGCACAAATTCATGTCGAGCTATCACGAGTGAAGCATGGTGCTAGTGGTAAAGTAAGATCATACAAAGTCACGAGCAATGATGATAGGCAATGATAGAAAATATATATAAAATATGACAATAAAAAAAATTAACTATCAAACATCAAACCAACCAACCAGGATGCTCGGAGCAAAACTTCTTCTGTGCTTCAGAATATCTCCCTGAAGATTATAAAAATAAATATTTTTAATAATAATCCAACAATAAATAAATTAATTCTTTTTTTTTTTTTTTTTTTTTTTTTTTTAAAGGTTAGTGAAAGGAGTTGTTAACCCCGCGAGACACTCAACCTGAGCAATGCGTGTAAACTCCTTGCTTAAGGGAGCTACGATGGTGACGCCAGTGAGATTCGAACCGCCGACCTACGAGGCGACAGGCGAATGCTTTACCGCTTAGCCACCACCGCCAGTTCAACTATAAACTCTTAAATACATTCTTGGGCTTGTAAAACACATATAAATGTTTTAAAAATTTTGTTACACTTTTAGTTACACTCAAGCAAAAAAACATCAAACTTTCATTGACTGAGATTTGAACTGCCTGTATATATCTATATATAGAATCGGGAAATTATTTTTAAAAGTAAAACAGCAGGCAGCTTTAAAAATTTATTGTTTGCTACCTTATTTTATTTAACTTTTAAAGGTATTACAATTTCATAGACATCAAATGTTCTTTAATTTATTAAATAATATTTTTATAATACCTTTTAAAAAAACACCACAACTTCAAAATTTCCTAACAGCAATTACAAGCAACATTACATCTGCATTGCACTAGGCGAGTTGATATAAGCGTTCTAATAACACAATAACAAAATAGTGTAGCAAGGTTCTGGAATTTCTTATCATAATAGAATACATCTTAAAAAATAATCTATTTTAAGCAGAACTAATTTGGATTCATTCATTAAAGATCTGTAATGTTACAAATGTCAATGTTTTTCAATGTTTTGAGAGAAGCTATGGAGTCAAGGAAGGACAGTTGATGTTGTTTTTAATAAACTCTTTCATAGTAGATTACTGTTCAAATTAGAGAAATATGGACACCACATGAAAGTAGTACAGTAGGTGAAAAATTGTCTGGTAAAGAGTTTTCAGAAAACCATTATCAATAACAGTGGTGTGCCAAAAAGAAAGAACTTTGGGTACTTGCCGTTCTTGGTGTATCTTAATGATCTGAAAGAAGTTTGTAAAAACACACAACTGTTTGTTGATGTTAAAATTTATTGTATCATCAAGAATGATTGTAATAAAAATCAATAAAAAAAAGATATTGACAGAATTCTCAAAGCTTTGACAGATAAACAGCGAGGTTTAACATGAAAATCGCTCTGTTTTAAAGGTGGAAAGAAATCAACGTAACAAATACAACTCGGTCGATAAAGAAGGTAAAATTCCCATGCATTCATGGGTGGATACAATTAATGACTGCGGTATCATCTTAGACTCCAAATTGCAGTTCAAAAAGCTAGTTTATGGCTATTCTTTGAAAAAACTATATAGACTATTGGAGCAGAAATTACTACGGCTGGTGGCACCAGACTTGTTTCTCCATTTTATTCTCGTTAAAGGATAACGGGGCTTCGTAAAGTCACCGTATTATTTTTTGTTACTAATAATCCCTGAATTAGGAATGGGTCAGTGATTTGTGACCACTAACCCCACCTTAAACATTGTCAAACTTATTTGTTGAAGCATGTCTTGCTGTATTACTAAACAGACCCTTCTAGCATGCGTTTTTATCTTTTGTAATAAAATTATGTAATAAAATATTTATTAATGTTACAATATTAAATAATATCATGCAACTAAAACAGCACTTTTGATTCTATCACCTAATACAATAACAAATACTGCCTACAGTTCCAGTCTTGAATGCATGATATGTCATCTTCAGTACATTCTCTTTAGGCTTTATGAACAAACTCTTTGGAACTCTCCTGAATGTGACAATAAAATATTTTATAAACATGAGTATATACAAACAAGTGAACCATAAAAAACTTCTTTTTCTAAAAATCCTTTATAATTTCATAATTCTGTGACTAAAATGTTTTGTAAAATATTTCTAAAAATCTAAAAAATAGTAAAATATTTATAAAAATTCTTTATAATTTCGTAATTCGGTGACTAAAAATGTTTTGCAAAATATTTTTTTTGATAGCACATCTATAAAATATGAAAAAATTGACCACAGGATTGAAAATATAAGGTACTTTTGAATCAATACAGAATCAACAAGTTTTGTATTATAAATTTTTCAATGTATAAATTTAATTCACTTCCTTTAAATAAACTAAAAATTGATGGTTCGTTTCTCTACATAAAATTTGTAATTTTTACAAAATTTGTAATGTTTAAATGGATTTTATTTCATATATCTCTCCAATTTCGTCCAATTGATCTGAAAATTTAATAGAATGTAAAGTCTGCAGCGACAATAAACCCACCAAATTTCAACTCGATTGGATAACAAGAAGCTGGTTTTTTTAAGTGGTAAAGGGCCCCAAGTTGGGGCCCCCAACATATGGCTTAAGCAATCATGCAGGCAAACACAGAGAAATTAATATAAAGGATTTAATAATTTACAATATGAATTAATAATAACAACAAACCTAATTTAGTTTAATATTAAAGAACACAAAATCAACATAAAAAAGTTAATTGCAAATACTGCATGTAATGAATAGATAGGATTCAGAGGTTTTGATGTCATAGATACACTACAAAAGGAACAGTTTCACTCGTAAGATTTTCATGGCCAGCAGCACTCAGAAAAACTCAAAGTCTTAATTCTCTATTTTGAGAGTCAACCTTCGTATATCAAAACCATAATAACAGCAATGAAGAGATAAGATAACTGCAGCTTATTTGGAAACCATCTAACCTGGAACGCCGACCGTCGGTGCCATCGGAACTCACAAGCCGCATCTCTTCATCCCCCGGAAGGCTCGGCGGAGCAGCTTGGCTGTCCTTCAGAGCAAGCCAGCCTTTGTTTCCGTACAGCTGATTCAGTCGTGCGTTCCATTTAGCTTTCGTTAATTCTTTCTGCTGTTCATCGGATGAGACTCCGAGAAAGTTTACTGTGCTCTTCTTTACATCACTGCATTATGAAAATACTCTTCAGTTTTATGCTAGAAAATTTAAAAAAACATAAAATGCACAAGCTAAACGGATTATTCTGAATTCTGAAAAATTAACCCATGGTGAAAAATAAAATTAAAATATGTATATAAACAAATTCTAAGAATAATTTACAATTAATTAATTCAACAACAGACCTGACAACGTTCTGCCATTTAATAACATTGTCTTCATTTCTTGTTGGTTGACGATTCACAATCTTACTGCATGGAAAGCATTTTATAATTAGTAAATTGGTATATCAACAATATATTAAATTGCTATATTAACTATGCATTAAATTGTTATATTGACTATTCAATAAATTACAATTTTTTACAGTTATTTCATAATTATTCTGCTTATAATTTAAGTACGCTTCATATTTCCAGACGTTTCTTTTATTAACTGAGATAACATAATAAACACAAAGAATCTCACACAAGATTTTTTATTTATATTTTTAACACTCGTTTTTATGTCACTTAAAATCCTATTTATAATTCATTAACTTTGTTAGGGTTTTGAGTAGGCTGTCACTGGTAGCAGTTAATTAATGAAATTTCTACATCAAAGTGGCAGTAACTTTTTAAAATAGTGTTCAACCAAGCTACTTAATGAGATGTAGTTAGGTTAGTAACAATTTGTTTTAATTACTTTTTATGGCAGCTGCAGCTACTGTAGTTCACAACTTTTTTAAACTTTATTTAATGTTTAATGCCTCATTTGCTATTAATTCTGTTAATTTTAACTTTTGAAATTTTTCTGATTGTGCCCAGAAAAATTTCAAAACAAAATCAGCAACATTCTTTACAAAAAAAATCTCCAAATGATTGACTCAATCAATCCTGTTTATTTATATAGCGCTATTTCCGTGGCGTTCGATAGCGCTCGGACATAAACTGATCAAACAGAAATGTTTTACGTCCACGACGGAAAACAGTGAGTGAGGTAGAAAGCGTTTAGCAAAAGAATGCTTAACAGTAAATATACGAAACTGACTAAAAGAAAAAGACCGAAGACCAGACATAGGAGGGATTTGTATTAAGTTAGTTATGTAGAGTGGAGAAGAGCAATTTTTAATCTTAAACATTAGTAGACAAATTTTAAAAATCACCTTATGTTTAAGAGGAAGCCAATAGACTCTATTCTTCTCTATTGAATAGAGAAGAACAAGAGATGGAGAGATATGAGAAAAGTAAGAGGTGCGAGAAACTAAGCGTGCTGCAGAATTGAAGGCTTTAGAATTAGGATGAAGGGTAGTGTCAGGGAGACCATAATAGAGAAAATTGCAGTAGTGAATTCGAAACAGAATGAGAGAAGAGACTTGATTCTAGTCACTAGAAGTTGTAGAGAAGAACTGGAGTAATAATGAAAACCTTTCGAGTGCTGTGCTGAGAATGGGTTAGCAAGTTTTCAAAATGCAATTTTTACTATTGATAAATAGGGATATTAAGTGAATTTCCCAATAATTCTAAATCTAAATTCCAAATTCTACTGCAAATGCTGAAACAACAGATCCGGCCTTGATTTAATTAAACACTAATTAAAGTAAAGTTATCATTTTACTTAAAAGTTGATAAGTTGCAATAAATTTCTTCAAAGTCATCAAACTAACTAACTCTTTTACTACTTTCCACTTGCTTCCAGGTTTGAGAAACGTAACCGTACTCGACGTACCAGCAGGTTGATATGAAGCCATTTCGAAACTTTAAAAGTTTCTTAATTTAACAGACAAAAGATATATGATTTAACTTATAATGTCTGCTAACCATAATATGAAATACATATACAACGATACGATGCCTCACGCCGTCGATTATAGTAAGCAAACGAAAACGAAAAGCGCATCATGATTCGAATAATAGCTATGTAGTTCTCGATAACTAAAACTACATGGGCTACCACACTTATTAACAAACAACGGAGAGGAGTTTGTCTATTTCCACGTCACAGGTGACCTTTTCATTCTTAGAAAAACCCAGCAAACCTACAAAAGTTCAGAGTAGTTCAGATGTGTTTTTTCACTAGAAAATTTGAGGACTCGAGGGTACTGACCCAGGGCCCGTAGACGAGCGCTTAAAGAGCTACTCCGTCTCTTCTCTTACTACGGCGTAGCTCAGGGGGAGGTAAAAAAACTTATTCAAGACACTCGACTAGCGCTGTTTTCGAGATTAAAGTTAGATTAACTTTACGCCTGCCAGCTATCCGGTTTAACGGGTGTCTTAGTGAAAATAAACACTGATTTCCCGAGTCCTCACATAGTTTCGCGTCAGTGAACTTGTTCAATCTTCTTTACACGCTTTGGAGAAGAAAGAATACAATTACATCTGAACCATATCTATGATCTGAAGTCTGAACGTATGCTTGATTGTCGGATCATTACAGCTTTTGGAGCCAGCCAAGTTTAAATGGTTGTTGAAAAAAAAAAATCTTGAATAAAGCAGTTGGTATCTGATGATTGCTCTACACCCATTTGAACCTGCCCAATATAGCCTGTGCACTGTAATACATAGGTTATCAACAATAATCTATAGGTAGACCCACAGTCCATAAAACTAAAAGCCAGTCAAAAGTTGGGGTATTTTTTAAATTAGCGGCATGAAGAAACTCGGAAAAATTGTCTTTTTTGTTTCAGCTTTCATTTATATTACAAATAATTGCTGTTGTAAGAAATTGCTGTTAAAATAGCTGAGCTTATTTAGACAAAGTAAAGTTTCATTTTCAATTTTTTTTTGCTGGATATGCCGGTGGAAATCTAAATGTGTTTAAGATATTATTCGAAATATATTTTGCAGCGAATTGGTTTTAAAAAAACCCAAAATTCTTAAATATCTGCCAAATATAGGAAATATTGATAGTCGAGGAGTGAATTTATTAAAGATAAAGCTTCAGGCTTCGGTTGAACAAAATAAAGTTGCAAGCTAAGTAAAAAACTGAAGTTAAATTTTTTTGTTAAAACCGCTAAGGGGGAAGCCGGGCTCCATGCCCCCCATTTGGATCCGCCG
The DNA here is from genome assembly GCA_963978895.1 of Erpobdella octoculata. NCBI lineage: Eukaryota > Metazoa > Annelida > Clitellata > Hirudinida > Erpobdellidae > Erpobdella > Erpobdella octoculata. Next base: position 32,490,584 of record OZ022243.1, on the reverse strand, counting down.
CGGTTCCTATGTATGTATGTATGTATGTTAACAATTTGGAATAACAGGCTGTCACCAGTCAGCAGTTGATAAAATTAGAGCGTATAGACGTGTAATGAAAGTTATTAAGTAATTGTACACTGTCAGCTTTTTACTTAAGCTTATAATGTATGAGTTTATCCGATTACATCAAACATAATGCTGAATTTATTTAACTAACTAAAGAAATAAATTATAGTTTTTATTATTATCAAAACACAGTTTTAATTGCAGGATCTGAATTTTTTTCATAAAACATTCCAGATACCTCTGCTTAACATCCTAATTCTGCTTAAATAAAATTAAGAAATTTCACGCGCGCTCTCGGTCTTTTCTGTTATTCCTCTTCGGACATTTTCACGTAAGGTTCAATTTGTAGCCCAGCAACTTAAACTAAATTATAACTAGGATTTTCTTGGGTGCTTTCAATTACTTTGTGCAGTCAAGCTTAATCTTGGGGCGTTGAAATTATTAGATTTTTTTTGCAAAAGTTATGAGCAATAATAAAATATCGAATTACGTTTGTTTTCAAAAACCATTATCAGATGTGTTTTGCATAGACGTTTCATTCATAATTTTGTTAAATTACTAGCTCATGTTGCTATTTTGATTGAATAAATTCAAAGCAAATCGTCCGTGTTAAACGTACAAATATCTAGTTTTAGTTCCTGTTGGGCATACACAGCATACACATGTTTATTAGAAGAATATTTTAGGTACTAGAGATAGCCCGTAAAAATGACGGATTTTTTTAATTATAATATATTATTTTGCAATTGCAGCGCCACTGTTTTTAAATCTTTTATATTAACTTCACCGTGTTTGCTCGCTTGCTTGAGCCATACGTTGAGACACTTTACGCCTTAAAAAACTGACTTCTCGTTATCCAATCGAGTTGATATTTGGTGGATTATTTTGTTGCTGCGGATTTTACATTCTATAAGTTTTTCAGATTTATTGGACAAACTTTGAGTGAATTATAGAATAAAATAATAAAACTTTAAAAAAAAATTTAATTTCAAATTTTATGTAGAAAAACTAACTATCAATTTTCAGTCTATTTAAAAAAAACGACATTTAATTTTAAATTTAAAAACTTTGAATACAAATTTGTTTTACCCATACTGATTCGAAAGTTTTTTTTAAATTTTCAATCCTCACATAATTTACATTTATTGTTTATTGCAAATTGCTGAAATTAGAAGTCTATATAACGTTTTAATTATTTGCGCACCCAGGTTACATTAGTCTCTTTTCATTAGATTAGTTAACGCTATAGCTATTCCTTGCTCTTTTGGACCTCCCGAATTGCTTAGTGCAAATTGACGGGAAAGGCCGATATACTTATTCTATACATATCGTCCTAGGATGTCCTGGGAATGTCCAAGGTAGGATGTCTGTGGGCTTTTAATAAAAGTAAATAATCCGTTAACCAGATGTTTTAAGACTGTTGAAACGGTACTTCCTGTCGTGGATCATAATTTGATTCTTTTAACTTTTCCCTCCTCTTTTCTACAGTCTTGGGACCTGCAAAATCAAGGCGGTGTTAATTGAACGCTTGAGTTCAAAAACTTTAAACGTAATAATAAATATAATAATTACTTGTTTACTATTTTTAAAATACGATTTCTTTTTAAAATTGTGTCACCGTTAGAGCCAGGGCAGGAGGGACAATTGCCACCACCCCCAAGGATTTTTTTAAATTTATTGTTTGAAAAAATTGCTACGTTTTTGAAGAAGATTTTAAAGAGCAGCTGTGACTACCCTTTCCCGGTCATCAACAGTTTGAGATCAAAAAGTGTATCAGGTTTTGATTTTTTTTCTAAAAAAACTTTTTGTCAAAACTATATACAGGATTTTGGGAACATAGGAAAGTGACAGGCGTTAGCAAATAGGTAGTATGCATTGTATAATTACAGTTTGCTAATTTTAAATAAAAAACATTAAAATATTTGTTAAAACAATTATTTTATCAGTGCAGCCTAAAAAATGTGTACCCACAAAGCAACGACTAAAGTTGGTGCTAGACTAGAGCCCTGCACAGCTGTGTTCGGAACAGGGCTTCATATTAGGTTTACTAAACCGGGCTGGGCCAGACCGAAGTGCTTATAAAAATGGACAAAGCCGAGTCTGAGATTTAGTGTCTATATAACGGACTGGGCCTCAAAAATCGGACATGGCAGGGCTTTGCCAGTTCAGTTCTAGTCAATTTCCAAAAATAACTCAAGTTTATTGGAATATGTCAAGACCACTTGGTAACTATAAAAAAAACATGACATGTCTTATTTAGCAAAATATCTTTATTTATGCATGATTTGTGGTTTCTCTGATTACGAATCTCACATTATTACTACTATTACTGACAAATATTATTGACATATATTATTCTTTTTATAATATTTGCAAATAAAAATAAATAAAAAACTCTTTAAAAACTAGTCTTATTATGCACTAAAAATTAGAAAATAAAATCGTTCGTCAAATTGATCATCTTGTTGTTCGCCATGATAAGACTAGGGTGCTCAGTTTGAATTTGATGAACAGATCTGTATAACTTAGCGAGCACCCTAGTCTTATCATTGCGAACGACAAGATGATCAATTTGACGTACGATTTTATTTTCTATTTTTTCGTGCATAATAAGACTAGTTTTTAAAAAGTTTATTTATTTATTTTTATTTTCTACTTTTTAGTCTTCACACTTTTTTAATTATCTTCACAATTATCCGACACTCACTATACATACCTACTGGCCAAGGCACTGATGCAACCTTCAAGCCACGTGCAAGAGGTCATCCCTACAAGCTTTACAAAATTCCATCCTCGTTTGACTGGGTCAAGTATTTGTTCACTAACAGAATAGTGGAAGATTTGGAACAACTTGCATCCTAGTGTTGTGATGACCAAGTCTTCGGAAGCTTTCAAAACCCATATAAAGGAACATTTCGCTTCGCTTTCAATTGGTTTGACTAACCTTTTTAGTCATTTTGCTATTTATGTGTGTATGTATGTATGTATGTATGTATGTATGTATGTATGTATGTATGTATGTATGTATGTATGTATGTATGTATGTATGTATGTATGTATGTATGTATGTATGTATGTATGTATGTATGTATGTATGTATGTATGTATGTATGTATGTATGTATGTATGTATGTATGTATGTATGTATGTATGTATGTATGTATGTATGTATGTATGTATGTATGTATGTATGTATGTATGTATGTATGTATGTATGTATGTATGTATGTATGTATGTATGTATGTATGTATGTATGTATGTATGTATGTATGTATGTATGTATGTATGTATGTATGTATGTAGGTATGTATGTATGTATGTATGTATGTATCTAGAATCGGATCTAAGGGGGGGGACTGAGAGCGAAAAAATGAGCGGGAAAGCGACAGGGAACGGATAATGACCGGGAGCGGGAGCGCAAGCGGGAAGGAAACGGGAGCGAAAAAGAAACGCATTAGGTAAACCTCTAAAAACCCCGGGCAACGCCGGGTGCCCCCGCTAGTATATATATATATATATATATATATATATATATATATATATATATATATATATATATATATATATATATATATATATATATATATATATATATATATATATATATATATACCCTTGGACAACAGACAGTCCGATTAAACGATGGATGACGGGAAGTTAGTTAATTGTCACTTTCAAGGTTTGCAAACATTCAAGCAATCAAGCAAGCAAGACCGGCGGTGAAGTTAATATAAGGAATTCAATAAAGTGTAGAGTAATTTGTGTCGTGAAGTAATATATTAGCCAAGTAATAATAATACATTTTTGAGCTAACTTGTAATAGTAATACATCTATATATATAAAAGAACATGTCCTGATTGACTGACTGACTGACTGACTGATAATCAACGCCGAGCTCAAACGCCTCATTCTAGGAACGTGAAATTTGGAACTTATATTACTTTTATTGCGTAAGCATCCACTAAGAAAGGATTTTTGAAAATTTTGCTGCGGAGGGGAAGAAACTGGAAAACAAACTTTTTTCTAAAACAATGTATATCTCGAAAACCAAAAATGAGGAGATTTTGAAATTTGGTATATAGATTCTTCTTGAAAAATACTCTACTATGTATGCACGGTTCAAATTCTCTAATTTCATGCGAGCGAAGCCGCTACGGGCACTGCTAGTTACAAATATAAAAAAGTAACTTGTTATAATAATATAATATATTTTTGAGCCAAGTTATAATAGTAATATATTTTTTTTGAGTAATATTTACCGACACGGATTACTGCAAATAAGCATTTAAATTTTAGAAAATCAATTTTTTTGGAATGTTTTGAGACATATAATAAAGCTGGAAATTGGAAGAAATTCAAAATTCACTAGACTCCGCCCACGACTGCCTTTCAAATCTTTACAATTTACAAGAAGAACACTTGTAACAAAACTGATGATTTCATTTTTTTCATTTCAAAACACAATTCTGAGCAAGTAGCATACAAAATAGAAGATGTTGATGATGATGATGATGATGATGATGATGATGAGTTCTAACTAAATTAACCTGAGGATCTGAACGTAGATATATAAAAAATAAAAAAAAACACAACTATTTAATAGTTTTTATTGTTTTTCCATGTTGAGGAGCTAGGTGTTTGAGCATGACTCTGACGAGTTCATCGAGGTCATATTTGTGCTGCCATCCCCAGTCACGACGAGCGCCACTGTCGTCAAACACCATCGGCCACGAATCAGCTGAGGGAAACGAAGGAAAAAAATAGTTGTGTTAAATTTATTACCAATGCTTTTATTAACTCGTCGTCTCTGTTTCTCTGTCTGTCTGTTTCTCTGTCTGTCTGTTTCTCTGTCTGTCTGTTTCTCTGTCTGTCTGTTTCTCTGTCTGTCTGTTTCTCTGTCTGTTTCAAATCTTGCAATCAATTTTTGAGTCACTTCCTGATGATAGATTTTTTTCAAATTTTGCATACATGCTCAAAATAGAAGACAATGCAATATTCAATTATTAGTTTTACAATAAGTCAATTAATTTAGTTAATTTTAATTAATTTATATATATTTATGTATATGTGTACGTGTGCGTGTTTATTATATTTTTTTATCTAGGAATTTATGTATATGTGTTTGCAAAAAATTGATTGCAAAATTTGTGTTTTAATTACATATAAGAGCATTGGTTTTAAAAATTCGTTTTTAATTTACTTGTTAATAAGTTAAAATTATTGATAATTATTATTCAAATTAATTTAAAAACTTTTATTATCTACTTTATGGATATTTTAGATCATAAATACACAAATTTGTTTTTCTTAATATAAGTTTGAAAAATAAAAACTATTATATTTAGAAGTTTAATATTAAATCAAACAAACAATATTGTGTGCTAGTGACAACGATTTTCAATGTCAAGAAGTTTATAATTATACATAAATATTTTAGTTATAATTATACATAAATATTTTAGTTATTATTATAAAGAAATATTTTAAATATAATAAAACACTCTATAATTAGATATAATACTGTTTTATTTGTATTTTAATTTTTCATCACATATCCTTAATCGCTCTCAAAACTTACCGATATCCTGTCTGTGGTCCGGTTTGTAGGTAACTTTAAGCTCAGGTATGTGCTTTCTGATTGCATCGGCAATTTCTTCAGGTGTGAAACTCATGGCGTTAATGTTGTATGTCCTTAATTTCATATTCTCATCTGGAACCACCATCACTTCCGCTATGGATCTGGTATTAAAAAGCTTTGATGGTATATTTTATTGATTCGTCGTGTGGAAAAATTATCAAGTACACGAGGGCACTTATCAAAAGTACTCAGATACCTTAGGCAATCGTCAACGTAGATCATTGGAAGTCTCGTATCTGCCCTCAAGAAACAGGTGTGGTGCCCTGATTTGAGCGCATCGTGGAAGATCTGACAAGCATAATCTAATAGACAAAATAAATTCAATAAAATAAATTATTAATAGATTTTTAAAAATTCCATTTTTGATTTAAATCATAAATCTTTTTTTTTAATTTCTACAAACTCTGATTGTATCACCTGTCGTTCCACCTCCAGGTGCAGTATCAGCTGATATGACGCCTGGAAAACGGAGACTTCTGAAGTCCAATCCGAACTTGTAATTGTAATACTGAATGTGATACAAAGTTAATCAAAATATTTGCAAAAACATGCTTTAAAATAATAATTAATTATTAAATAATATGTTTTCATTAAGTTTAAGTCTGTGTTGACAGTTTCAAGTTTCTATCTAGTCGTGTAGGTGGTTAAAAACTAAACACAAGATTTCACCTCAACAGACAACAGAGAAAGTAGGCATGTAAAAATTATTAAATTAGACACGTTTAATGTAATGTTAATGGTAATGTTAATTTCCAAAGAACTATTCGTTTCAATTTGTTGAAGAGACGATGAGAACATAAGGCTTATGGTAAAATCATGTTTGGTTGAAATGTAGTTTTCTGATTAAAAATTTCAAAAGGAATACCTCTCCCATGAGCTCGGCGTGAACTTTAGATACGCCGTAGATGGTTCGAGGTCTTTGAATGGTCAGATCAGGCGTTGGATTGCGCGGAGATGTTGGACCAAACGCCCCTAGAAATTTAGATATTTCACGTTTTAGACTTCAAAATATAATTCAATAAAAAAATGATTCTAAAAACTAAAAACTATAATTTAAATCCAATCATCTCAATTGTTTTCATTACTGCAATGCGCTCTTAGTTTGCTTCGTAAGCAATCAGTGTACGAAAGAGAGCTTTAGTCCACTTTTTAAAGGCAATTAATTAAATAAGTTATATTATTATATAGACTAAAGATATTAGTGTAGACACATAGATATCTATATATATAACAAGTAAATTAAAAACGAATTTTTAAAACCCAATGCTTTTATATGTAATTAAAAAACTAGTCTTATGATAAGACTAGGGGGCTCGCTAAGTTATACAGATCTGTTCATTAAATTCAAACTGAGCACCCTAGTCTTATCATAAGACTAGTTTTTAAAAAGTTTTTTATTTATTTTTTTAGTCTTTACATTTTTTTAAATATCTTCACAATTATCCGACACTCATTATAAATCGAAAATATTTAATTAAATTAATATATATATATATATATATCTGTGTGTGTGTGTCAGTCCGATTAAACGAGTAATCTGACAAAGCAAGTTAATATAAGACTAGTAAAAATATTTATTTTATTAAAATAAATTTCTATTGCGCACTGCAAACCAGTGTGTGTTTGTAAAACATGCTTTTATACTATTTTATACTGAGATTGAAACCAACTCACCGATTGTACTTGGTACAAATAGCTTGAGTTTGTACTGCTTGGAGATTTCAAGGACGTTTTGGAATCCATCGATGTTGAGCTTCATGGCAAGAGAGATGTTTGACTCTCCTACGGCACTGAGCAGAGCACTGAAGTGGACGAGCCAGTCAACGTCGTTGTTAACCACTATCTCTTGGAGGTTCTTGTAGTCCAGAATGTCAGCGTAGATGTAAGAGCCTGCATGTGAGGAATAATGTAGTTTAATTTAAAATGCTATAATAAAGCTGATTTCTCGCTGAAAAGGAAAAATAAAATGTTGTTTTTGAATACGTTTCTAATAGAATTCTTTTTTTTTAAAGTTTTTATTTAATTGAAACACTGTGAGATGAGTTTTAAATGTTAACGATTACATTCTCAAAAGGATCCAATTGGTCAACTTGTGAACCACAATTTAGCCAATTGACAAAAATCATTAGAAATGATCTTGAAACTCTTGGAATATAGCCATTTTATTGCCCAAACCAAGTTTTGATAAAACTCATAGCAGTTTAGTAATGTTGCTAGATAAAACTGAAGTTATATTATAGGCTGTTTGATATCTAATTATTTCACTGGGACAGTGATACGACGTAGCACTTGGTTAATAGATAAAAAAAAACAATTTATTGATCTGTTGATCGTCTTTGTGGGTGGACGTAAAGACCTGATGTAAAGGAACAGTAACTGTTATTTAAAAAAAAATTATAGTGAGTGGTCTCCAGTCGTTTTTAAGTCATGATAATTAAAAAAAATCGATGTGTTCTGCGCACTATTTCACATTTTTGTTGAAAAAAGATTCAATAAATTGGAATACAGATAATTAGCAATAAAAAATGTAATTAGTTAAAATTTATTACAAAAATAACTTAACAGAATTAACGTGCTTACCGCCTTCCTTAAGAATATTTTTTGGAGGCTTAAGAATGTCAGACATGATGACAGAATCCTTGCCGTATTGCTTTCTGTAAGGTTAATTATTTCAAAAATGTTTTGTCAGTTAAAAAATCAAAAACTTATAAGTTTTTAATTGTTTATTAACAAAGAAATTAAAACAAAGGCACTTGATATTAGAATGTGCTTTAGAGTTTTGGATGCTGTCAATAACCAACCTGAATAAACGTCCCATTCCTATGCCAAGTTGACCCAAACTTCCTGAATGAAAGCGAAACCATAAAACCAACGCATTATTTATAACTCATTGTTATTAAAACGTAAACTTTAAAAATTCAATTACAAAAACATTCATTTCCTTCGCAGGTGAACAGCTGTTTCAGCAACGAAAGGTGTGGCTGATGATATGACCTTGACACTGCACTCTTTATTTGGTGGGCAAGCGCTGCTGTGTTTGCTATTTGTCACGACTCACATTTGAATGTAAAAAAAATTTTGTCAGGAATGAACTACCGCTTTAAATATCAATAAAATTAATAGTAATATTAATGAAAAGATTTCTTTTAAATCTGTTTGATCACATTTTCTCTGAACTGATTAATTCGGATTCGTGATAATAAGTCGACAACGTAATGTCAACAAATGAATTCGAACTTTCACATTTTCGCAACTTTCTGCTATTTTGCTCGTCTACTTCTTTGTACATAAGTACAGAAGTACAGAAGTACATAAGTACAGAAGTACATAAGTACAGAAGTACAGAAGTACAGAAGTACAGAAGTACATAAGTACATAAGTACAGAAGTACAGAAGTACATAAGTACAATAAAGAGATTCAAATGCACTAACAGAAAATAGCTGAAATGAGTCAACAAAATATACTTGGTAATCAAAAAAATGTCATTCAGTACTCAGTCTGCAGACGATTGTGTTCGATGTCTCGCTTGAAAATGCTTTTGAATAAGCGTGACTCTAGTCAGAAAGACCGCGGTTTAACTTCGATAGCTGCATACTAGACCATCTTATCAGACATAAACGACTGAAGTTTCTATTGCATTGCGCTGTCAATAACTGAAAAAAAATTCCAAAACTACGCTCGTTTTTATTCGATATAAATGTTCAGTTACTTTTCAAACGTCAAGATTTATTTCGTTTAAATAAAAATCTCAAGACCACCACTTATCTTGTCAAACTTGTCACCGAAAGAATTGTAATCTTGAATGAATATGTGCACAGACGGTGCACACGCCTCAGACTTCAATCCAGGCAATCTCAGACTTAATTAATAAATGCTTTAAACGCAATGAATTAAACCTAAAGTGCTAACAAGTAAAGAAAAAAACGAGTTTTTCAACACAAACTTTTTTTAGTTGAATCATGTATTGCCATCCAATATAAAGCTATGCTGAAAGTTTCAGCTTCCTAGCTAGTCAAAAAGCTGGTTAAATTTTACTTGCAAGATTTGCGTACAGAGAAAGCCACATACACACACACATACACATACACAAACAGAGATTGTAACCTAAATAAAAGTTTGTAAGAAATACAATCTCACCTGTAATAAGTATTCTCGGTGGCTTCATGTTTTCCTTTCCACTCGACTTTGTGCTGCTTCCAGTCTCAGTGGAGCTATTTCTCGCGCAAAAGACCGACAAAAAGTTTTCAGAGACGAGATTCTTCGAGACATCTCGAGTAGAGATCCGCCCGAGTCCTTTCGGCAAGAACATGCCCAAAGACGAAAGTGGAAGTAATGTCATAACTCAAATTTAAGAAGAAAGTGAATCCGGAAAATTAAACGCTGAGTAGATGACTGGATTCGTTTTATTAGCAATATGAGTCAGATCTACTTATAAATAATAAACTTTTTAAATGAATCGATTTCAGAAGGTTATCAAGTTAAACGACATAGTTGAAAGCCAGCATGCTTAGACTCTCTAGCCTCTGTGAGCAGTTTGAACTACAGATGTTAACCTGAGTGTTCAGGTGTACGAGAAAGCATACAACGGACCATTCATTTACCTGCGTACGATTTCATATAAATAGCATTGTAGCAAACCGATACTAATAGTCATGTCATAAAAATACAATAAAATGTTGAACTTATGACGGCCTAACATTAATCAGTAAATTAATAGTATCTGTGGCATTTTCATATTAATTATATCATCAAACAGCAACTGTCACTGTCAACAATATTAGCAATAGGTATTTGCGAGACCTAAATTCACATCTAAATAGTCGGTTTGTAAGAGTCTTTTAGCTTCTGGTGGGTGGGTCATTTGGGTGGGTCAATGGGTGAATGAATGGGTAGTTATGTGGGTAACTGGCAGGTAGGCAGGTAGGTAGTTAGGTAGGTATATTTGGTGAAGTAGGTGAGACAAAAGAAATTTATTGTAAACAAAAAATGGGAGAAATCGCAAAATCAGCTTCATTGGACGAAAACAAGAAATTCGCACTTTCATAAGCAATAAATCTTTCTCAAAGGATTTTTATAGCATACCTTAGCTACCTTAGCTTTGCTTTCCAAATAATTAAAATGCTAAAACTTAATTTACTAAATTAATAAATACAACTTGAATTACTTAAAACCCTTAATTCCCAAAATGTCTATACAACTTATTTAATAAACAGTAAGTTTATTGAAAGTTGAGACAATAAATTATTTTAAATATAATAAAAATTTAACTGTGTCTGAAAACATTGCAGATAACTTGTAGCAACTACTGTTTGTAATATAACAATCCATTGCATATCTCATTAGAAAGTAAAAACATATAAGCAACTTCTTAACAAGTATACTCTTGTTGTCATCAAGCTCTTACAATTAGGAAAAAAATTATCAAGTATGTTAAGCAACTTACAACAAATATACTCTTGTTAAAACAAACTAGGAAAATAGTTATAATAAATCTTGGAATAAAAGCAAATTCAAAGTACACCTCAAATCAAATAATGGAGGCAAAATTTAAAGTTACACCTATTTATATAACCTGGTTCATTAATAACAAAAGTTAAATATATTCATAATCAACAATAGTTTTAAACAGGAGATTCTCATATTACTTTAAACTCTACAATACACATGTAAATTTTATGCATAACACACAACAAACAAATATCAAGATTATTAACATGGTATATATTATAAATTACCACAAAAAGTTCAAAAGAATAGAATCTATTGAATTTCAATAGACAATCGGAAAACTTCTATTATGGGTACACACTTCAAAAGTAATGAAAAAAATTAACGAGCCAAAGATTTTAATGACAGACAAAGTTAGCAATAAATTAATAAAATATTTTAAGTTCCTTAGTCTTAGAATTTTAGCTTTGCGTAATATTCCAATTAGCGAAACGATGTGAGAACTCGGGAAATCATTGTTTATTTTAACTAAGACACCAGTTAAACCTGCTAACTGCCAGGCGTAAAGTTAATCTAACTTTAATCTCGAGAACAGCGCTAGTCGAGTGTCATGAATTAGCTTTTTCGCCCCCCACTGAGTTACGTCGTCGTAAGAGACGGCGTAACTCTTAAGCCTTCGTCATGAATACGGGCCCAGGCATAAAGTTAATCTAGCTTTAATCTCGAGAACAGTACTAGTCGAGTGTCATGAATAAGCTTTTTTCGCCCCCCACTGAGCTACGCCGTCTCTTACGACGGCGTAGCTCTTAAGCCCTCCTCATGAATACGGGCCCAGGAGTTGGAGCAGATATCAAGTGCAACATTTGATCAGTAATTTTGAAAAGTAAGAATGGGACAAATTTTGAGTCTCACTTGAGAAAGCATGGGATAGAATACGCAGAATATTTAAAAGAAAAAGAAGCAATGAAATCGAAAATACATAGTAAGTCTACTAAACGGCCCTTTTCGGATTTAAAAAACCAAACGTCGATTGAAAATAGTATTGTTGTTAAAGAACGCAAAAATGACATAAACGTATGACAAGGCTGTCCACGCTATTGCCTCGGCGTTTTCTGCAAACAGTTTGCCGTATCTTTTTGATCGAAGATCCTTCTATTCAAATGTAGACTACGATTCAAATCAAGGAGAAAAACACGCCAGATATGTTTGATATTTTAGCTGCTCGTGCGAAAATTGGGCAAAGAAAACTCTTAGAAACACCAAATGAAGGAGTTGCTTCGATAGATTTAGAAATTACATCTTATTGTAATCTGCTAATAGAACAGGAATCTACACAAGATCCCTCTGATTTTTGGACAAGAAATTCTATGAAATACCCAAAAGTATACAATATAGCTATAGATGTACTTTAGTCCCAGCAACATCGGCTCTTTGCGAACGCGTTTTCAGCAGAGCTGGATTTGTTTTTAGAAGATGTCGGCATAATTTGGGTGATGACAAGCTGGAAGCTGAAGTTTTTTTTTTATAAATTCAACAAGGAAATCCTAAGTTAAATAAATTTTTTAAACATGTTTGTGTTGCAAATTTTTTTTAATGTAAATTTCTTTTTGGTAGTTTACCTAAAAAAATTGAAAAAAAAACTGAATCGAACTGTAACTGAAAGTGAAACTGAATCTTTAAAAATTCAGTTAACTGTAACTGAAACTCAATCCTTGTAAAGTTTCAGTTACTTTAACTGAAAATGAATCTTTTTTCAAAACTGTAACAACCCTAGTCGAGTGTCCTGAATTAGCTTTTTTCGCCCCCCACTGAGTTACGCCGTCGTAATAGACGGCGTAACTATTAAGCCCTCGTCATGAATACGGGCCCTGCATTTTAGTGGTAACATTGAATCAGCATAAGTTGAATGTAGTGCATTCACTACATTGATGTCCACAGACTCATCTTGCCAAAATAATTATTATTATTACTCCGATCTCACTGACAATCAAATGACATTTTATACTAAATGGAAGGAATATATTTGTCGCTGCTTATTACTAATCAGAATTGCGCTAGCTTGCTTGAGCCTAAATAAATAAGAGATACAAGTATAAAAAGGATGACGTTTTGGTCAGAACACGATGATGGTGTTAAAAAATTGAGCAAACACACATTTTAGACAACTTTTGGACATTTTTTGGCGAAAATGACCTTAACGTTATTAGGTCAGAAAAAGATTCAATCACAAATTACTTAATCTCATTCATGAATAATCCCAAAAATTTGCGTTTTGGAGAAAATACTCTTTGAGTTCCAAATCAATGCTAGGTAAAATAAGTAGATCAATGTTTTGTTTTAAACTTTTAATAACAGAAGTTACAGCTGTTGAAGGCTGTGAAGTCATTAAACTTCATCTAAGATAACAATAAACATGATCGTCATCATCATCATCGGTTGGTTGTGCACCTGGTATACTTGCATTTACCTGTATTAAACAGCCTTAAATGAACGAACAACTCTCAGCAGGTGTCCTAATCTTCCTGCAGGTCTTTCGGGAGCCTGAGAAGACTTTCGAGTTCAAGAACAGGCGCCCTCGTTGATGTTGCCGTTTAATTTTTATTTTTATTACTTTGTTATTCTGATTGATCCTGTTGTTGTTGATATCGTAGTCGTTGTATTGTAATCGAAACTAATATTCATCTTTTACTTTTATTTTTTCTTGGTTTATTAAACGTCGGAGATTTAATTCTAAGCAAGTATTTCAATTTTAAAACCTTTTTGAGATGTTCGTATTTCGAATTGCAGAAATGGTCATGAGCTTTTAAAACTGAAGCGATAATGATGGTTATAGTAATGCTCATAGTTGTGGCGATGTTGGTGGTGACGATTACAATGATAATGATGACTAAGATGACGATGATATAGGTTCTGATGACAACGACCAAGTTGACGATGATGCATATTAACATTAAAAATGATGATGATGATGATGATGATGGTGGTGGTGGTGGTGATGGTGATGGTGGTGGTGATGATGATGATTATGATGATGATGATGATGATGATGATGATGATGATGATGATGATGATGATGATGATGATGATGGTGATGATGGTGATGATGATGATGATGATGATAACTATATCTAAAGAGTGACAGAAGTGGCGGAAGGACAAGTTTGTGAGTTGTCCACACTGACACGGCGCGAGTGCATACCTGAGGTGTGGCACACAACCAGTAATGCTGTTATTTTCAAATGCTGCACATACCTGGATTAAGCAGGTAATCAGACTGCTGTTTAGTAAAAGTTGTATTTCACCTGAACTTCAAAACGAGAAGTCTGCGTCGACAAGATTCTATCTAATTCCCTGTCAACTTTTACCAACATAAGTCTTCAACGTAAGAGCAGAGCAGTTTTGCTTGGCACCGTCGTATATATATAGAATAAGTATATATGATGAACCTATAAACTATTTTAAAAAAAAGGATGAGCCCATCGCTTAACATGTCTTGCAGTCCGGAACGCACGGAGGTATATTTAGTTATTTAGGATCCAGAAATCCAAGAACAATACGCTACAGACAATATAATAACTAGATTAAAACAATTGATTAAAAAGCAATTATTTGTTTATTAAAAAATATTCAATTTTATAAAAAAAATTCACAAGATTTTTTTTTAAACTTTAAATGAGTTTTATTCGTCTTGTTTCAGTACATCTACTTTATATATATATATATATATATATATATATATATATATATATATATATATATATATATATATAGCACTACCGATAACATTTTGGTTGCATTATGTCGTAGTTTATAGAATTACTTAAATAAATTTCAGTTGATACTTGAAAGGAACAATTAAAATTATTTTTCCAAGTATTTAAACAACTTCTAGCGCAGCAAAAGAACGACATTTTTTAGCAAATCAATAGTGAAAGTGGAAAGAGCAATTGAGATAAAAATAGATTGATGATCACGTGAGTCTTCGTTTTAGAGGCCATTTTTGCATCCGGAGCGATAATTCGTTGATCTTCTATGTACTTATTCTATACATATGGCACCGTGGTATCCGGACGATCGCACATAGGACTTTCAAACGTAAGACTATCCCACATAGATTTTTCGCTCATAGGGTTAGGATTAGGGTTAAGGTTAAGGTTAGGGTTAGGGTTATCATATGAGTCCCAGTCCTATGTGCGACCATCCTATGAGTCACAGTCCTATGTGCTATAGTCCTAGAATCGGCACCGTCAGTGTTTTTTTGTAAAGTATAAATAAGTGTAATTTAAGTAAACGGAAACTGAAACAAAATTGTCGTTAACGGATTAAAATAATCACGTTAACAGAAATTGAAACTGAAAAATGGAAACGAAATTGAAATAAACAAAACTTTATCGAAGTTGAAATAAACAAAAATTTATCGATATTGAAATAGAAAAAATAGAAATAAAATTAAAAATGAGAAAACTTAAATATTATTATCTTGCAACACCACTGAAAGTACCTTATTAGGCAGCTTTTATACCCGAAAGTTTCGGTGTTACGAGTTGTTGTTTGCTTGCAGTACACGTACCGGATAGCGGATGTTTTCCAGTTTTCTTAGCACCCGGCTTAACTCAGCAAAAAAAAATTCTTCCAGTACTTTTAAAACCATTTCTTTCGGATTCCAGTTCTGACACCAGTTTTACGGTATTCTAATCGTATACGGATTCTTAGAATGGTTTTTTAATTTATGTAAAGTAATAATAAATGAAGACTTTATGTATACCTTTTTTCTGCTATTTTTCAAAATCCCATTTAGGGTTGTCAATACAGAGGCGTAGTTAGGGGGCAGGGGGAACAGTTGTCTCCGGGTGCCGGGATGGAGGGACGCATTTTCAGTGAGCAAAAATGTATTTTATTATTATTATTTTGCTGTATATAGCAATTTCTATGGCCCGACTACCCTTCCCTGGTCATCAGGTTTTTTAAGGAAAAATAAAACAAAGGTTTCGAGAAAAAAATTTGAAAAGTGGCTCCGACTAGCCCCCCCCCCCTTCACCCCGGTCATCAGGTTTTTTTGAAAGCAAGAAGCAAAAAAGGTTATGTAGGGGGCGGACATTGTCCCCGGGCGCAGAAGACCCTAGCTACGCCTCTGTATCAATAGACGGAAAATGATATAACAGGGCATGGATCATAATAATATGCTGATTTTAATTATAGTAGATCCTGCGAGCTTTCTCCAGATTTATTCTGTTATGTTTGTGGTTAACATATCAGTACATCACCAACTAAACATAAGATTGTCGTGGTCAAGTCTTGTCCAAAAATTAGTCAAAGCATTAAACCCAGTTAGTACAGTTTTACAGCTTATTCGGCAGATGCTTCAAAAAATAGCAGATGCAAAACTTTCAGCAGGTATATTCGTTGGTCCACAGATTAATGTTATGTTTACATGTAAGGAGCTGAAGGACAAAATGTCCGCTGTTTAAAAAGAAGCATGGATGGCGTTTAAACATGTTGTTTATAGTTTTTTAGGCAACAATAAGAGTGATGTGATAACTACAGGATATTCTGGCAGAGGAGAAAAGATACAAGCAGGGCTGTATTTACCAAAGGGCTGACCGGGGCTGAAGCCCAGGGGCGGCCGGTGATAGGGGGCGGCCAGAAATGATGATGAAAAAAAATTATTTGTCTTTTTTAGTTTTTTACATAGTTATTCTGCCACATTAAAAAGGTTATTATTAACTTTATTTAGTTTTCGTCAAATTTTCTTGCAAAAAAGAAAAGTAATTTAAGGTTATTTAATATTTCAAATGTTTTACTAACCAGATATTTCGGAATTATTTCAAAAAGGTTTTGCGAAAATCACCTCGTAACTGGTAAATAATGAAGTTGTCCCGTGTTTGTCAATAGTCACTACTTTGTTAACAATAGGAGTAATAGGAGTATAGGACTTTTATAAATTCTGTATTTCTGTTAAGAATAGCACAGTTATCACTACTTTGTATTTTGGAATTAGTAACTGTATTTTGTTGTAAATTTGTATTCAAGAATCAAGTTTGACTAATTTGTTATGTATCATTTCAATATTCATCACAATCATTAGCACCTCTTTTTAGACTATGCTTGATGTACATATTCTTGCAACCAAATTATGACTTAATAACAGTTTCAAACAAGTTAATACTAGATTCTAACCAATTATGAAATAACACCCTTTTTAAACCAGATACAAGTTAACAAAAATTTTCAACCAAGTATGAGTTAATACAAGTTTTCAAATGAAACTCATCTTACAACACAACAAATCATACCAAATTTTTACATCTTCTGTACCAGTCAACATACATTAAATGTAAATTGCTTTATACATGAAAAGATATCTTTAAGACCAAATTTTTCTTACTGGGTTAAGGACCAGAGGCCCAATGGATCAGTTTATTTTACAAGAAATATTTAAAACTTATAAACATAGCAATTGATATACCAAATAAAGAAATTGTAGCCAGTTCAAGAGTGTGTTATGTTATTTTGGCTTACATGCTAACATGTTTGATAGTACACTTAATTTGTGAATGAAACAGTTCTATACATAGAAAGATAGAATAAACTATGATTCTATGAAAAAACAACAACAGTTTTTGTAAAGGATTTTTCCTATGTTATTCCTAGAACTGAAGTACTTAAGTTTCTTCTTAGTAATCATATTAAGCTGACATTATATTCTTATATTTTATATTCATTCCAAGGTACATAAATAAGAGAACATTATGTAGAAGTTATTACAAACAAAACAATTACAAGAGTAATTGTATTATTTAGTAATAGGTCTATAGGTGACTTTTTCCAAAAACAAACTTAACTGGTAAAGGATGGCATGCTGATAATTTTTATGGGGAAAAAAAGTGCACATACGATTTTTCAGTTTTTCACTACTGGGTCATTTTTTAAGGGATATTTACAAATTTTTTAATGTAAAAATGTTTCTTTTTTTGTAAAGAAATGATCTAATTTGTGGTATTTTTTTATTATAGACTCAACGGAAATTTTATTGAGTTTAACTAAATTTCATATCATCAGCAGATTTACTGACTTAATTTTCTTTCTTGTTTCCTTTTCACAGGCTATTGCTTAGTGGACTATTCGCCAATGTCTGATCGCAAAATACGACAAAGTGGAGCCAAGTATCGAAAGGCTGCAAAGCAAAAGGCTGAGAACGCCACAAAGTTGTTAAAAACTATTCCGAAGGTAACGCTATTCTTTAAATCAGCTGAGACAACTGAAAAAACTACCAGCGAGTCAATTGACCATGAAGAGGAAATACATAATGAAGATTCCCTCAGTGTCCCTCAGGAGAAAGCGACTGTTGGTGGTTTGGAGCTATTATCAGACATTTTCCTCTCCTCAGCATCAGATGTAAACCGCAACTGTGATGTGGAAAGCAGCTATGAAACAGAATTGGTGCCTCCCGCGGATCCCTTCTTATGGTCATTGAATGAATCTACACGTGAATATTTTGTGGTGAACAGCGTGATACAAAAAGAAAATGCTGACTTTTCAAAATCAAAACGACAATATGGTGACTTCTGCCGATCTTTTACCCCAACGATGTTCTACCGTGAAATGTGCAATGGTGAAAGAGTACGAAGATGTTGGCTCATTTACTCTGAGAGTCAAGGGAAGGTGTTCTGTGGAGTTTGCCGATTATTTGGTTCACAAGTGTCTGCTTTGAGCTGTGAAGGATTCAATGACTGGAAGCACGCCAAAGAACGACTTGCAGAACACGAAAATTCTGATCATCATAGGTCTGCTGCATTGACGTTGCTGAGGCGGAGTCAAGCGAAAAGTATGAAATGCCATCTCGTTTCCCAAATGGAATCGGAAGTCTCTTATTGGCGTAAGGTTCTAACAAGGGTAGTGGAGGTGGTAAAAAGTCTCACTTCTCGTGGGTTGCCATTTCGAGGTACATCGGAGACTTTCAATGATCCACACAACGGCAACTAAATGATGACCTTGCAATTGGTGGCAAAGTTTGATGTGTTCTTATCAGAGCACATTGCCCGATATAGGAACTGTGGTAGTGGCAGCACCTCATATCTGTCATTCGCCACCTGCGATGAATTTATTGACCTGCTGGCAAAGAAAGTTCGTGAGAAGATAATTGATGAGCTGAAAGAAGCAAAATACTTTTCTTTCAGTGTGGACTCTACACCAGATATCACACACAATGACCAACTTTCTTTTGCTGTTCGTTATGTGGGCAGGAACGGCACACCATACGAAAGATTTCTGACCTTCCTCCAGAATGTTGGACACAAATCCGAAGACCTGGCAATAGCTGTGTTCGAAATTCTGAAAACATTTGTCGTGGACATTCATGACTGCAGGGGACAGTCGTATGACAATGCAGCAAATATGGCTGGCAGGTACTCAGGGCTGCAGGTAAGAGTAAAGGATGTTAACCCATTCGCCCGCTTTGTACCTTGCGCTGGCCATTCACTTAATTTGGTTGGCCAATCAGCAGCAGAAGCATGTTCTGAGGCAGTTTCGTTTTTCGCATTCATACAAAATCTCTACAATTTTTTTACAAATTCAACTCATCGTCATGCCATCCTCCAAAAGACCTTTGATGACAGCAACAATGACTCCACAAAGACGCTAAAAAGCTTCTCTATAACGCGGTGGTCCGCACGGGATGATGCTTGCTCTGCACTCAATTGTGGCTGGGAAGAAACGCAAGATGCTCTGAAGTTAATAGTGGACGACATGACCGAGAAACCTCTTGTACGCAATGAAGCCGAGGGGCTCCTTCGTCAGTTCCATTCCCTTGAAACAGCTTTTATGACTACCCTGTGGAGTCTCCTGCTTCATCGCTTCAAAGCAGCCAGCGTTCGCCTTCAGGCCATCGACATCGACCTCAACACGGTTGTGGAACTTTATGGATCACTAATTGAACTTGTCAAAACCTGTCGGAATGATTTCGATCTGTTCGAGAAGAAGGCGACGGAAAAAGGACCTACACAGTACAAACATGAAAAAAGTCGAATGATTAAACGGAAAAGACATCATGACGGAGTGTCAGATCCAGCAGAAGTCCCATTCTCCCCACGTGAAAAATTCCGCTTTAACACATTTTTGCCAATTTTGGACAGTCTGAATGTCCAGTTGCAACAGCGCTGCGAGGCCTACATCTATCTCAACAAACATTTCGGATTCTTGATAAGAATCAGTACCATGACGTCTGCCGATATTTCCTCTTCTATTGTTAGCCTCAGTGAAGAATTGCCGAATGACTTCGACAGAGATTCCCTCACAAAAGAATGCATTCACTTCGCTGCGCATCTCCGAAGTCAAGACAATGAGTGTGGTCTAAAAACAGCCGCTGATATGATGAAAATGATCCGCGAGAACCTTTTCACAGATGTATATCCAAATTTGGAGATTACTCTTAGAATTTATCTATGCCTTATGGCAACAAACTGTTGCACCGAACGCAGTTTCTCAGGTTTGAAGCGTATTAAGAATTACCTGCGTTCCTCCCTCTCTCAAGACAAGATGACCAGTATGTCATTATTGTGTATAGAGTCGTCAATTTTGGAAACACTCGATTGTGACACAATTATTAATGACTTCAGTGTAGTGAAGGCCCGGCGAAAGCCAATATGACACGTCACACGTTTCTAAAATGTACACCTTGATTTTCAGTGGTGTGTTCACATATTTTCATACAAAGATTGTCAAAGTACATGCATATGTTTGGAATCCACTTTAAAGCAACTGTGTTGTGCATTATAACTATTGTTTATCACTCATACAAAATTTCCCTAGCTGTGCTAGGTTTTCACTTCTTTTTGCGTTAAATTTCTGTATTTGTGTGCGTGGGTGTCAACAGGCTATATAAGCACTGTATTTCCGCCTCTTTGGCACTTTCGTTTAATTGTAATGTTATAGTTCGGCGACTTGCCAATAAAGAAAATGAAGACAAATAATTGTGGATTGCGATTGTCCAGGAAAAATATTGCCCACACTGAGGGGCGGCCCATGCTGCCAAAGCCCAGGGGCGGTCTGACCGCTAAATACGGCCCTGGATACAAGTGCAGAAGGAATGCAGCTATGATGGGTGACTAAGTGACAACATCTGGCATTTGATACGCAATGATGACAAATTTCATAAAAGCAAACCACGTTCTACTGTTCACTTCTGGTGTTTTTCGAGATTTTGAAAGACTATTACATTACAACGTAATGTAACATTATGTAATATAAGTATGTAACGTGATGTACCATGACGTTTTGTAAAGCTGTATATATTAATTAAATTTTGAATTTTTTTTGGTTTTATGATCAAATAAAAAAAACCAATGTCATACTCAAATTAATTAAAAAACATCAAAAAATTTAGATAAACAGAAAAAAATCTTATTACATGGTGTGATTATCATGTACATGAGATAAACATAATAAGACAGAATTGCCACAAGATGAAGACTAAAACAATGTTAAAGTTTAATTTAATTAATAATCGTTTCTGATAGCGTTATCTTCATTAGAAATCGGCACGGGCCTGGCCAACTGGCCAAGCCTTTATTTTAAAAAGTTATCTAAACAGTCCGGCCTGGGCCAAGGTTTGTATGCCAAGTATAGAGACAAAATGACAGTCCCTTTTTTCTTGTCGTCATCATCATCGTCATCGTCGTCGTTGTCATCGCCTGATCCACCGCTGCACTATGACACATTTTCATGCTTCCAAATCGATATTTCATAAAACGATAAAACATTTATCTTTTAATTTATTCTACGGAAAATTTAGGCTGAACTTTAGGATTTTGTATAATTATTATTTTGTTCGCAAGATGTCACAGCAACTCAAAAATTTCCTTTCCCATCAGACCATTCTACTTTTAGCTTTTTTAATATGATTTGCTCTAGCGAATTAACGAGAATTTTTTATTAAATTTATTGTCAAGTATTAGTTTGAGAAACATTGGAGACATCAAATTTTGTAAAGAAACAAATAAGTAAGCCGTAAAACATCAGTTTTTTTAACAAATTTCTTACATTTCTGAATTGGCCGGGATTTCATTAAGGGGAGAGTTGCCAATATGACGATTTTCAGACTTACTCAGTTGGAGGGATTATTTCTCTTTATTACTAAATTTTTTGCATCAATCTTTGTTGTCTAGTATCCTAGCCGTATTATCTAACAATTAAAATTTGTACATCTCAAACAGAAACCTCGCAGTGGCATTTTTAGTAAAGGTCTTAAAATGTCTCATCTTAGGCAAGGCCTAAAAAACCAACAATGGGTTGCCTAAGATGAGACAACGTTGAAAACTTCACTTTTATGGTATTTAACTCTAACCCTAACCCTAACCTAGATTGAAATCTATTGATCCCGAGGTTTGAGTCGGGCGAAAAGAAGTGCGTGGCCACTGAAGAACTATTTCGTTGTAAATGCTGAAGAAGGGTCAAGAAAAGCAAGGAGTGTGCATTTGATCGGTCAGCGATGTAATATCATTATTTAAATTTAAAAGGAAATTAACGATATCACGAGAATTAACTTCATCTATCGAGGGACCTGTGGGGCAGTCTAAGATAACTCCTGAC
Organism: Erpobdella octoculata; assembly: GCA_963978895.1. NCBI lineage: Eukaryota > Metazoa > Annelida > Clitellata > Hirudinida > Erpobdellidae > Erpobdella > Erpobdella octoculata. The sequence goes on along the minus strand of OZ022243.1, from coordinate 32,467,861 downwards.
GAACTTCCAACGGACGTAGGATACATTCACAAATACGTTTTAAGAGTTATTGGTTGGAGTTTATATGTTTTATAACAAAAAATAAATAAATCTGGAATTGCCGATGTGTTTGTAACTTAATTTGTAATTTCACGTACACAGGAAATTACATCGTAGGGGTTTATTTCAAGTATTAGATAACTTAAAACTACCTGTTGTCCCGAACAGGTAGTTGTAAGTGATCTAACTCCAGCCCTAACCGCAACCCTAACCCTTACCATAACCCTAACTTTATCCCTAACCCTAACCTAACCCTAACCCAACCCTAACCATAACCATAACCTTAACCTTAACCTTAACACTTACACTAACCCTAACCTTAACCCTAGCCCTAACCCTATCACCAAACCGTAACCCTAAAACCAACCCCTAATCCTAACCTTAACCATATATCTAACAACAAACCCTAATCCTAACCTTAACCATATATCTAACAACAAACCCTAATCCTAACCTTAACCATATATCTAACAACAAACCCTAACCCTAACAACAAACACTAACCCTAACAACAAACGTTAACCCCAAACCTAATCTATCACTAACCCTATCCTTTAACCCTAACCCTAACCCAAGCCCTAACCTTAACCATAACCCTATCTTATCTAACAATTAAAATTTGTACATCTCAAACAGAAAGCTTACAGTGGTATTTTTAGTAAAGGTCCCAAAATGTCTCATCTTAAGCAACCCAATGCCTAAAAACCAGCAATTAGTTGCCTAAGATGAGACAACGTTGAAACTTCACTTTTATGAAATTTAACCCTAACTCTAACACTAACATCAAACCATAACCCTAACCCTAATCATTATTTATCACGAGATAACCTAGATTGAAATCTATTGATCTCGGGGTTTGAATCGGGCCAAAAGAAAATCGTGGCCTCTGAAGAACTATTTCATGTCAAATGCTGAAGAAGGGTCGAGAGGAGCAAGGAGTGTGAATATGATTGGTCAGCGATGTAATATCATTGTTTAAATTTTGAAGGAAATTAACAATATCACGAGAATTAACTGCAACTATCTAGGGACTTGTAGTCTAAGATAACTCCTGACGAACTTCCATCGGACAGAGGATACTTTCTCAAATTCGGTCTAAGAGGTTGGTATTTAATTGTTTTATAGCAAAAAAATAACTTAATTTGTAATTTCACGTACACAGGAAATTACATCGCAAGGATTTATTACAACGAAAAACCGACTCTGGTTTTTCCCATCATTGCCGTCTGGTGTTCCGAACGGTAGTTTTAGGTTATCTAACTAACCAACCCTAACCTTAACCCTAAACCTAACCCCAAAACCAACCTAACCCTAACCATATCCTTTACCCTAACACCAACCCTAACCTTAACCTTAAAACTTACCCTGACCCTAGCCTTAACCCTAACCCTAACAACAAACACTAACCCTAACCCTAAAACTAAAACTAAACCCTAACTATAACCCTTGCCCTAACCTAACACTAACCCTAACCTAACACTAACCCTATCTTTCAAACTAAACATAACGCTAACCCTAACCCTAATACCAAACCCTAACCTTAACCCTAGCACCAAACCCTAATCCTAACCTTAACCCAAATCCTCTCTCTAACAACAAACACTAACCCTAACAACAAACACCCTAACCCTAAGATTAAACCATAACCTTAACCCTAACCCTAACCCTAACCTAACACTAATCCTATCCTTTAACCTAACCCTAACTCTAACCCTAATCTTAATCTTAACCCTAACCTTAACCTTAACTCTAACCCTACCATAACCCTAACCCTAACCCAAACCTAAACACCAAACCCTAACCCTAACACCAAACCCTAAACTAAACCTTATCCCTATACTTTTTGTGAATGTTGATGCATTTCACAATGACAAACATCACATTCTCAAACTTGAGGCATTTGCTGCACAGACCCTGCTGATAGATAATGCAATACAGACCAATAACCTCTTCCACACCTTCTTCTTCTAGTTTTTTTGTACAAATGCCATCAGTCTATTTTCCACGTTGTTATTGAAGGTTCTCTGTTTGTTGTTAATCCAGCAAACACCTTCCATGGTAAACCGGCATCCAGAATGACATTACACAGCTGGCGGAATATCTCCTGAGCGCTGGTCTGACCATGCATTAGCATCTCTCTATCACTTCAAAAATGTCGTCAATTGTTATTTTATCAAATCTCATTTTAATTTTGGTTGTTATCGACACGTTGGGACGCACTTGCATTGATCTTTGATTCAAGTGGGGGCCACAAAATATCGAAATGAGACCACTAATATAGACATTATAACTAGCTGAAAATGTTTGTTCGCCCCCTTGCGCACTTAAAAAAGATAAAACTACGCGTCTGTGGAAGTGCGTGACGTAAATAGTGTCAAGAAAAGTGCCCACAGTACCCCGTCCTGATCTAGATACCCTATCGATCATCTGAAAAAAATGTAGAAAGTTCTGACTGGGGGTAATAGCCCCCTCTACTAGCGGTCCAGTTTTTTAATGATGGTCGATAACACAGTCAGTAAAATCTCATGAGTGTAGGCAGCCCAGTCATGGGTTCGATTCCTTATAGAGCTATGTATTTCTATTACTTATTATATTTATTATTATTATTATTATTATTATTATTATTATTATTATTATTATTATTATTATTATTATTATTATTATTATTATTATTATTATTATTATTATTATTATTATTATTATTATTATTATTATTATTATTATTATTATTATTATTATTATTATTATTATTATTATTATTATTATTATTATTATTATTATTATTATTATTATTATTATTATTATTATTATTATTATTATTATTATTATTATTATTATTATTATTATTATTATTATTATTATTATTATTATTATTATTATTATTATTATTATTATTATATTATTAAGATATTAAATAGCAGTTAAATTAACACTAAATAAACCTCACTGATTTTAATAATGGCAGTTTAAAAATACTTTTAATCATCTAAGGTCTGCCGTTTGAAATTGCATTTTTATAATGAAAAGACAGTTTTACAAGTACGAAACCCTTCCAAATATTTCGAAAAAGCAAACACCCACCCACCCGTATCTCACATCCATAAGAGCACAGATGCACCTGGATATACACATGCACAGGCATATACAAATTCACTCTCTCGGGCCCCCAGGTCGTGGACAGTGAATCACAAGAAAGGTCAAAGGCCTCGCAAGCCACCCAAAAACACGACGGATCTGCAGGAAATGTTTATAGAATTTTATCGAAAGGGCTGGGGGTCAAGTGTAATTATCCGACGCCGTGGCATCCTTAAATTGCCCCGAGGGTTAGAGGTGGAAAGTTGTTGTTTTTGTATATTTATGTAATATTTTTTTTGGCTCTTTGATGTTGATGAGGTTCAGCCGGAAGAAAGAGAGCGACGGAGGGAGAGAATGATGGAAGCGAAATGGAAGAGAGGGAGAGACGGGGAAAAGAAGAGAGACATGGAAAGGCAGACAGAGACAGAGATAATCAAACAAGAAAGCAGGAATAAAAAAAATAGTTTTCGTGCCAATTACATGTAGCGTATGTTATGTTACGTAAAAAAATGTTTTTTTACGTCCCGCTCACGCACAGAATGCTGGCACGAACACACGCACACGCACACACACACCGGGAAGGCAGCACAACTTCAAAGCGATTGGATGATTGCTGTGTGCAGTGCAAGTTCTAGATGTAAATAAAGAAGGAAATGTACTTTTGTAAATAATTAATTAGGCCATCGTGTAAAGCCTATGACTCAATTCTTTATTAACTCATTCAATCATTCTATTTATTTATTTAGAATTAACAATTTAACTAAATATTTGTAAATTATTTTGTAAAATACTTGTAGGACCTGTAATCTGTAAGAAAAGAAATATTCCGACTGGCTCGATTCTCCAGTAAGGGGAGGGAACCTGCCTATTTCTGCACCAACCTGCATAGCGTGTAAAGTTTTCGGCATACGTAGAAGTAGAAATGTCAGCATTTTGATAAATTGCACACAAAAACGAATATTGAGAAGATATAATAAATGCGAAAAATATACTCAATAGTTATTTGTAGTGTATTTTTTACATTTATAAATATTAAAAACACGTTACATTTATTATTAATATAAATTATTATGTAATAACTTTTAACACTAAAACCTAATATTTGTTATTTTGATTATATAATTTGAGTTATAATAATTTAAAATGTCATTTCTCATCTTATAATTAAAAAGTAGGAATATAATTAATAATTATATTTCTACACGTGCACTTCCCGTACAAATAATTAATCTGACACTTCCATCTTTCCTCATTCCTATCCCGGTAGCACCAATGAGACCCATAAATCATAATTTTCTCACCGAATACCCTAGAAAAAAAAATTAAAAACTATAATTTCAATAATCTCTCTCTTGTGAGTTTTCTCGGGCTGCGTTCTCGTTTTTTTTCTTAATTGATAAAAAAAGAGATGGAAAAGAAACTTGAGGCAATTATGAAATGATTAATGATCAAGCCGTCGTCATCAACCTGCCTGTCTCCACTCATACCTGCGTTCCAGAAGCTGCTTCCTCCTCTTTCACGTCTTCTTCCTTTCTTTTTCTTCTTCTTCTTAATCTTCTTCTTTCTTTCTTTTTTCTTTTATTTCTTCTTTTTCCTCTTTCTCCTCATTTCTCCTCGGTTGTTCCCATCCTTTTCATTCTTCTCCTAGTTTTTTTTTCTATTTTTTAGTCTTTTACTTCTTTTATTTCCTACTACCTATCTTGTTTTCTTTATTTTTTATTTGGAAATAACAATTTTTGAATTATTAAAAAATAAATTGATTTTCTTGACCCCAACCTTATCTGTAAGCACCACCCTTGAAATTATAATAACTATTAACCTTGACTTGAAGAAACCTTCAGATAAATGTAAATTAAGTTATTGTTATGCTGTTTTCACGTCATAAATGGTCACTACTAATTTATTATTCAAAATTGTCCAAAAAGGCTATTTTTCTCAATAAATTGACCACAATTTTAGCAAACAGTTAATTAAAATGGCTCAATCAAGCATTTCACTATTGCCTACATTGACACTAACAACCAAGTGGCTCAAATAACCCATGTCTTGTTCACCTAGGTACTAGGTCCTAGTTGAATAAGATATGGGTCCTAGGTTTTCTTGAAATGAATTATTCATAACATGGTTTCATTATAATAGTTATTTAATTATTAATTATAATTAACTAGTTTGTTCCAGAGCTATCAGTCAACAATTTGGGTTATTATGTTATAGAAACCAAGTTCATCTTTTTGAAACAAAATCAGGCTAAGATTTATTTCAAGATATTTGGCTTCATTAAAACAAAATAGAAAACTATGTCTCAATTTTTTCCCCAGATTGTTTGCGTTCTGACTAACTGTGTTTATGTCAGCCGGTTGAACAGCTGAAAATCTTTTATGGTAGCTATTTATTATTCAACTGTATAAATACCATTAAATTACTAACAGGAATGTTTTATCTTTTAAATGCTTTATGATTGGATGCTCATGTTCATGTCTGTAGTGGATATAAATTATAAACTGTCTCGTACAGAAGCTGATTGAGCAATTAGATTAGTCGGCCAAATAGCATCCTTTGAAAGTTCCGCCATATTGAATCCGTCGGCATATCGAATCTGCCAGTCTCGACAAATTGCCAACAGCGAACAGACAATATAAATGATTTTCCTTAAGCAGCGAAAGCCAATAGGAATCGAGCAGCTACAGTAATGAATATTGAACAGCTGGTTAGCGTTTGAAAAAAAAATCTACGTGGCGAAGTTATTTTCCTTGTTTCCCCCAAGCCCGCTTGCCACTCCAGCCGCCGTTTTTTTTTTATATCGCTGCGCCACTCAGATTTTTAGACAGATTTTTTATGTCTGAATAACTACATACCACACTCACTCACACACACTCACTCACACACTCACTCACACACTCACACACTCACTCACACACACACACTCATACACACACACATCAATGAATTTATTCATGTTTTTCTTCAGGATTTTTCTAAAATATTTTAGCCCGCTGCCCGCTGATTGACTCGTTATATACTTTCTACTTTCCACCGACCTATTTCCCGTATTTCAAAGTTTTATTCCACTGATAACCTCTGAAATACAATATATTTATTTATATTTATAAAAATAAATAAATAAATAAATAAATAAGAAATTCGATTCGAGAATATTCGAACCAGGTGAACTAGACCGCAATTCATGCAGCAGACAGCAAACGGCGAAACGCAATCTTCCACAAGCTTTTATTTAATGTTATTAATGACGGATCTGGTCTAGTCTGAGTACTTCGGGGAATTCCTTCTTACTGAGAATAGACATTACCACCAGTATAAAAATTCGTCTTCTTCATACCTGGAAAGATATTTTTAGAAATATTCCCTCTCCACTTAGTCGTTATCTCTAACCGATGTCGCCCTGTCGCTATAAGCTTTATTTTTTATCTAATGAAGGAACTGACGAGTGATTGTGAAATTTAAGAGCGAAACTAACTAACGGTTGGTGTTGGTTCTAATCATAGCGTGTATTGGCAGTGACGATGAAGATAGCAATGCTGATGACGATGGTGACACAATGACTGAGCTGATTCTAACGAATCTGACAGTTATATAATATATTCAATCAGATTTAAATAAAAATTGTATCGGCGTTGTTCATTAGTGTGATGGCGTTTCAGAGACGGGCAAGAATTTCAAGACAGTGGGCGGTGGACGGATCACCCTAATATATCTTCGTTGCTGGTTGGAAAACTTTTCTCCACCAATAAGCCAGAGATCATTACTTCTGACAGGTGTGGAGATCCCTGTAGGCACAATTTCTTCCAAATAACCCATTTGTTTTCAGTTACTCATCAACTCTGACTGTATTCTATATTGGTACCCATTTCGTTGTGGTCATGTGATTACTAGATGGTCACGTGGTTCGTACCCGTATGACCCCCGCTGTGATTGTCAGTGTTGTTTCATTGTTTACTCTCCTTTGAACCATTGGTAAGAAGGCAAATGAAATAACTTCAAATAACCAGACACCAGACAGTATCCGGGTTTAAATTATAACTACGTTTTTACTGTAGTGCACTAAAAAATCTCGCTCATTATTGTTAGGTTTATAAATGCACTTTATTTTCTGAGATATTATAATAAATATTAAAATTAATAATCATAAATATGGATACAATAAGACATGGAGATTTTCTTTTTATTTCTTAATGAATAAACAAATATAAACAGGCAACAAAATGCACAAACGCCAAAAGATCTTCATAATCCTCCTATGTATATATATAATAACATTAATAATTATAATAATAGTAACAATAATAACAAATTTTAATAAACTTTTATTATCATCATGCACTCGTTTCATAAATAAACATCTCACAGTTTATTTAATATTCATGTTTATATTTTCATAACTTATTACAAAAAGTGTACGCGAGTGCACCGAACAGTCTGAATATGTACAGGTAATTATGTGTGTGAGAGAGTAGTAGTGATTCACGTACACAAAATTGGAATATAATTATCATAAAATATTCCAATATGTTCACAACGATGTCATGTTATATATATATATATATATATATATATATATATATATATATATATATATATATATATATATACTCTTTTTTCTTTTTCTTTTACACATTCCCCGCTGAAAAAATGCAAAATGGCAAAAAACTTAACTGTACAAAACGCGTTACAAATGTACAAACAAACAAAGAAAAAAACTAAAAAAAATTATTTGCCCTCGGAACTGAAGTCACTTCTACGCGCAAATCCACGCCATTAAAAGTTACTAACAAATTGACGCAAAAATACAACAAAATAAAATTATCGTTATTATTATAAGTAATAAGTATTGTCATATTTTAAAAAAATTATGAAACCTTAATTCAAGAATCGGAATAGTATTGTGGTAAAATTTATTCTAAAGCCATTAAATACTCGAGTGACTGTCAGGTACATACTGGGGACTGTCAGGTACATACTGGGGACTGTCAGGTACATAGTGGGGACTGTCAGGTACATACTGGGGACTGTCAGGAACATACTGGGGACTGTCAGGTACATAGTGGGGACTGTCAGGGACATACTGGGGACTGTCAGGTACATAGTGGGGACTGTCAGGTACATAGTGGGGACAGTGTTTTACTGGCACGTTGGCGCACTGGCTCAGATCTTCCTGAGCGATTGGCATGTAGGAAAAGATGAAAAAATGAATTTAAATAAAAAAAATCACAACGACCAAAGACATTCAATAAAAACAAATTGCATCTCTCAACTATGTGACAGCCTGTTTACCCATTAAGACTTTTTCCAAAGATACGTTTTAAGCAATGATCACCAGACTTGTCCATTTCAAACAACCAAAGAGGATGCAAACTGTAATAAACATCGCTATTTGTAATTCGGGAAATACCTTGGGAATGCCCAGTCCAAAAATTATCCTTTAAAGCTGACAGCAAAAAAACTTGTTTATTATTATTATTATTATTATTATTATTATTATTATTATTATTATTATTATTATTATTATTATTATTATTATTATTATTATTTTATTCTTTTCAATGGTAGAGGAGGAAACAGCTGATTTTCAAGTGGCCAACCGTGTTGTGCACTCAGATGATACCAAGAACACGTTTGTTCGTATGTTCATAAAATTCAGCTCAATTACTGAACAAAATGAACTAAAAAAAGAAAGAGAGAAAAATAAGAAAAAAAAAGAGAGATAGATAGAGAGAAAGAGAGAGAAGAAATTATGAGAAAGAATGAAGATGAAACAATGTTATAATTTGGTAAAGACAAGAGATTGAAAACAAAACTATAGATAAGAGAGGACGAATGTTGAGAGATAGATAGTGCTGAGAGAGGATTAGAAAGAAGTGGAAAAAAACGATTCAAAAGAAATAAAAAGAAGAATAGAAAAGAAAATTAAGAGAGTGACAGAAAGAATAATTGAAATACAAGGAGAGTAAAAGAAAGGATGTCATATAAATCCAAGCACTAATGTCCACTTTACAAGCGACCTCATTATTTGGAAAACAGCTGGAATATCTCCACCTGAAACTATCCAGGTAATAAAAACTTAATCTATGAGACTGGCGACCCTGGTCACGGTAATGATTATGACTGTGTTACTATGACAACTGGGTCATGATGATGACGACTTGTAAAACTTATATTATTAGTTATAATTAAAATTATTTTATTATAACTTATAATAACATTATTATAAATAATTAATAATAATTGTTATTGTTATTTTTATTATTATTATTATTATTATTATTATTATTATTATTATTATTATTATTATTATTATTATTATTATTATTATTATTATTATTATTATTATTATTATTAATGCAAGTGGGTCAATCGAACAGATCTATTCTGCCGCACTTAATCATTTTACCCGGAAGTGTCCAAGTGTGAAAAAAGTACATAGAAACAAGAACAACAATAATCATCATCATCATCACCATCATCATCACAACGAAGAACAAGAAACACCAAGAAATGGCGGGAAATAAGAAAATATGAAGAAAAACCAATTAAGCAATATTTGTGTTATCCTTTTTTATATCACGAAACTATAAATCAATAATAATAATAATAATAATAATAACAATAACAATAATAATGCTAAAATTATTTGAAATTTTTCTTTGTTTCTTCGAATAGAAAACTAATCCGCCATTTTACCGGAAGAAGAAGAAGGAAGGAAGAAATTGACGAAGAAGCGGTTTGCATTTTACCTCAAGACGAATAAGTGAAGTTGATTAAAAATGTCGCAATAAAATCAATCAAAAGCTCAGCTAAAGAGGATAAAACGCGTATCATAAGAAGAAATAAGGAGAGATACTTGAGAGAAAGAGAGAGAGAGAGAGAGAGAGAGAGAGAGAGAGAGAGAGAGAGAGAAGTAAAAAAGAAAGAAAGAGAAGAACACGTCTACATACCAAACAACGACATTATTACACCAGAAAATTTATTATTAAAAATCCGATTAGAAAAATATTAAAAATAATAAAATGAAGAATATGAGAAAAAAACATTAAAAAAACATTGCTTGAAGATTTACTCAACGTTTTTTTACCCACGAATTTGCATAAGCAAAAGAGTTGACTCCTCCCTCGCACAAAGTGGAAAGGTGTGTTCCGACTCACCTGTGCGCGATTTCTTGTTGAGCTCACACACCTTCTACTTTCATTTTCCATTTCCTTTTTATGTTCGAACGGTCGCAGGCGACAATGAGACGACGACGACGACAACGACGACGATGACACATGTGAGAATGCTAATAAGATTTACAATTACATTTCTCTTCGAGACTACTACGACCACATAATTACACGCATAATATTAATCTACAACTCTTTGTATCGTTGTTTACTACTAGGTCACGTGCTCTCGAAAATACACACCACGCACACGACGCCCATTTAACACACATACACAGACAGATGTGCACGAGTTGTTGTTGTTTGAATATTTAAAATTTTCTCGAAATCGTTCTTAAGAGAGACTGAAAGAAATGTGGATAGTTTGTGTGTGCGTGTAGAGAGATAGAGAGAGAGAGAGAGAGAGAGAGAGAGGAAGAGAGAGATTGAGAGAGGAAGATAGAGAGAGAGAAAAAGAAAGGAGGTAGAGAAAGAGGAAGACAGTCAGTCGGGGACAGAGAAAGAAGAAGAGTTCAATTTTAGTTCGGCCTGGAGGTAGTGGAGTGCGCGAACACACGTACACAAATGCGTATTTACACACACGTACGTACGTAGAAGGTCCGGTTGATCTAACAAACAACCCGTATCCGAACTATCATCATCATCATCATTGTCATTGTCATGTTTGTTGATAAGATGTGAGTGAATTTAAAAGAATGAATAATGCTTGTTATACAGCAATATCATTTCACATCCGTTTATGTACGACACTGTACACAAATCGCTCCATTTATTAGGTCGGAAAATTTGCTTCCTTTATATAAATAAAAAAAAACCATAATAATGATAAAAGCAATAATATATATATATATATATATAATAACATTAATGATGATAATAACGTGTAATTATATGACGTGGATCGCTCAGAGTAACACAGAAAAATGGCAATAAATTAAAATGTCAGACATTTCGGCACATCCCTATTTCTCCGGCTTTCGCTTTTCCGCTTTTACGCGCATGAGCATATTAGATTTCCACTTTATGGGACAAGGACTTGACGGATGACTCGATGGGGACCGCTTTCGCTTTTCGCCATCTTTGCCGGAAGAAGTTCCGTCGTCGCTGACGTCACCGCTGTTTCTCGGGTTGTCGTCGGCGTCGCTCGGATCGAGCTGCGTGTCGCCCGAAAAGTTGGTTTCGGTTTCGGAGTCCCTGCTGTCGTTGCAGCTCAGGTGGTTGTGGTGGTCGGTGTCGTCGTCGAGGCCGATCGGCAGTTTGTCGTTTGTGGCGTCGTTATTGAGATTCTCTCGAGCGTTGTTGTTGTTCATCTTGTCGACTGTGTCGTCGTCGCTGTTGAGAAATTGTGTCGCCGTCGCCGCGTGCTCCACGGGGGGGTCGACGAGCATCTCCGTGTCGTCGCAGGAGGAGTTTGGAGGGTACGACGGGGATTGTTGGGTCGCTTCGCCACCCGACATCATCGAGACTACGAGAGAATCGACCAGTGATTTGACCTGGGACTTGTCGAGTGCGATCCACTTCGGCCATCCTTCGAACATGGAATTCGAGTCGGTCTTTGAGCCGTTTTTCGACAAGGAGTTGACTGAGATCAATGGGTTCTTTGGAATTATAGTTGTACTGTTTTTGTCGGTTGTACTTTTAGTCACGAAACTTGTACTTTGTTGTTGTTGTTGTTGTTGGGAGTCTGCAGCTTTGTTTGTTGAATGTATATTGTTGTTGTAAGATGTAGAATGTTGTTGTTGTTGTTGCTGGTGGTGTTGATGATGATGGTGGTGGTGATTATGATGGGAGCCGTAGAATTTGCTATCGTCGCATCTCAGCAAGGCACCAAGTATCGGAACCGATTCGGCACAGAGAGAGTTGTTCTCTTTTTCTTTTGACTCCATGTCGTCAACGACATCTGAAGGATTCTTGTTGGCAAAAGAGGACGAGTTGCTGCTACTGCCAGCGACTTGATTTTTGGTCCGATTGCGGCGGTTGAGATATTGGTGGCGGCTCCTTGCGAAAGTATCTCGCATTTTTCTGTTCCTTGATATGATTGAAGATCTTTTTTGACTCCTGTCGCTGCTAGTAGCGTAGTCACCGCCCTTGCCGCTCTTGTCGCCGCAGTAAGCCAACTCGTAGCCGCAGACGCCGAGATGTTTGTTGAAGCCGTTGGCCAAGTGCAAGTTGAGATTGTTGATGAAACGAGCGTTGTTGAGAGTAGATGTCGTTGCTGAGGAAAGGACTTGACTGCTGAAAACGGATTTGTCGTTGTCCAGGACGTCGTCGAACATTTTATAAACCAAACTTTTATTGAAGGCCGCCCACGACTGCTTTGTAGATTCCTGCTGGCTCAGCTCCTTGTAGCCGGCGTGGGAGTTGAAAGCAGCTGCCACTGTCGACTGGAAAGCGCTGCCGTGGTGGAGGTTATAGTTCAACTTGAAGTAGCTGTTACTCCAGAGGGGGCTGAATATCTGTGCAGAGGAGCTGGCTACCGGGTCGAAGAGGGACTTGCCGGTAAAATGCGAATGGTTCGCAATCTGGTAGAGTTTCTTTTTTTCATCGACCGAATTTTTCGTTTCGTTTTCCGCTTTCGCTTTCTCTACGGCGTGGAAATTTCCGAAGTTCAACTGAGTGGAAACATTCATCTCCACGCAGTCGTCTTCGTCGTCGTCGTCCTCGACGTTGATATGTTCCGTGTCGCTGTCGTCGCCGATGTCGCGTTCGCGCTTCAGAGATTCCGTCGGTGGTCCTTGGCTTGTCAACGCCGCTGCAAGATTCGGTGCTGCCTCTGCCGAAACGGGTTCGGTCGAGAACGGCGAATGTCCAGAAATCGGAGGTGCAGTTGATGTGGAATTTGACGTTGATTTCTCGTCGTTGTCGGAATCGACTTTGATGCTCTCGCAGTCGCTTTCCTGATCTGATCTCTGCCGCTCTTCGCTGGATTCGAAAGGGCGAACAAATTTCGTCGTTCTCGTTTTCGAGCGAGCATTTCTCTCGTTCGCGCCAGTTGAGGTCATTTTTTTACTGTTGTTGTTGTTGTTGTTGTTCGACTGCACGTGACTACTTCTGCCGGTGCTCGATGTTGTACTGCTGTCCGCAGGAGCAGCTGATCCACCGCTGATCGTCGAAACGTGATTGGTTGTCGATTCTTTTTGACCGTTGACCTCTGACGGCAGAGAGGAAACGGAGTCGTTTTCGAAACTGAGTTGGCAAAGTTTTTCCACGAGCTTGAGAAGAAAAGGCTTGCTGAGTGTGATCCATTCGCTACGGCAGCTCTGCTGCTTTTGCTGCTGACACGTACCCGATGGAGTTGTGGGTATGTGAGGAGAGCCCGGCTGGCCGTTGCAAGTTCTCACGGGGTGGGGATGTATGTCGCTATGGCGGTGACTCCTGTAGTAGCCCGGGTAGGGGACGGAGGCAAGATCACCCTCGGAGATTGGCAGGCCGCCGTAGAAGCCGGTGTAAGGAGAGTGAAACTGCGAAATGCCGGAGGTGCTGGAAGAGTTGCGAGTTGAAATGGAAAGCGAGCGAGTGACGCTCATTGTACCGAAGTCAGTCATGATGATGATGACGATGATGATGAGGTCACGTGTCTCTTGTATCGGCAGGTTCCCGAGTTGTCAACAAGGTCAGTTAAGTTTTCATTCTCTGGTGAGAACGATTGTTGAGAATTTAAAAAATTCCTCTTTTTCTGTATCTTTTTTTATTTTTGATGAAGAAAATTTCTTAAGGAATTCAAGAAATCTACTTTTTTATATTTTCTATCTGTTTATTTGTGCTGAGAAAGTTTTTTTTCTTCCATCCACCTGTCAGACACGTCAGAGCAGAAGAAATTCGAAAGAAAACCTGAAAAGAGGAAAATATCATCATCATCATCATCATCATCATCATCATCATCATCATCATCGTCGTCGTCGTCAACATTATCATCATCATCATCATCGTCCTCATCATCATCATCACATCTATCATGATTGATATGAAAAAAATAATATACATTTCCAATATTTAATTATATTTTAATTTAAAAAAATCATAATTTTAAATAAACAAATATTAATGCAGTTAGCTCAGACTTACATAACAATATATGTATATGTACATGTATTTATGTATATATATATATATATATATATAATAAATAAATATATATTATATATATTGTATCGTGGTTGCAATATGTAGTAGTTTAAGTACCCCTGTTGGTTCAATCATCATCAACACCACTAGAATCATCATCATCATCACCACCACCCCCACATGGTAATCCATCATGAGATGTGGCACGTCAAGTTATTCATCATTATGAAAATGGTTGGCGTGTGTCAGAAGGCAAAGCTTTTATGATGGTGGTAAATATCCAGGACCTGTACGTATATATCTTATACACGCATATATAAATATACATATATATATATATATATATATATATATATATAAATATATATATATAAATATATATATATATATATATATATATAAATAAATATATATATATAAATATATATATATATATATATATATATATATATATATATATATATATACATATATGTGTGTGTGTGTATGTATGTATGTATGTATGTATGTATGTATGTATGTATGTATGTATGTATGTATGTATGTATGTATGTATGTATGTGTTTGTGTGTGTATGTATTGTTGTGTCTTTTCATTTGCCAATATTATTATTAATTTTTATTTTAAATATTATGCAGCCAATAATATTCAAATAAATATGATTCTTAAGTTACTTATGAATATGCAAATAGGTTACTTAGAAACCAAACAGAGGTTTTTGTGGAGACCATCTCTTATGATCACGTCCAAATAAACAATCTTTATAAATATAAATCTTTCCTATAAAAACAAAAAATACAACAAATCATACAAAGAACTGGAACGAAACGGAGAGAATCAGGCACAAGGCCACGCAGACATACACAGAGACACAGAGAGACAATCGTAAGGACAGAAGCAGACTGGAGTTGCAGGTGCTCTCCACGAAGGAGCTGGGTCGTAGGAAAACCATTTGCTTTGCTTTACTTTGGCGCTTAATTTTACGACGGGCAGACGTGGATTTAAAAATGAAGTAAAAAAGTCAAATTGGAATTTGCGTCTTTTTTCATTCAGCAACTAATTGCGGTCTTTGGTCCGGTCTGTGATGGCGTGGAAAGAGATAATAATAAGAGGATGAGAAGAATATGGAAGAAAGAAATGTATATATATATATATATATATATATATATATATATATATATATATATATATATATATATATATATATATATATATATATATATATATATATATAATAAGTGGAAAAATATTGAGTGGCACATGCAAAATAAACAAACCATTCAGAACCACACATGGAGTCACACATAAACATATACGTACATACATACACACATACACAAATACACACATACACACATACATACACATACATACACATACATACACGTACATATACACATACATACAAATACACAATTACATAATACATACATACATACATACATACATACATACATACATACATACATACATACATACATACATACATACATACATACATACATACATACATACATACCATGGACTCCTAAATAAAAGCTTTTATTTAGGAGTCCTTGATACATACATACATACATACATACATACATACATACATACATACATACATACATACATATATACACACAAACACAAACATCCAAACAGGCGTAAGCACAAAGACAAGCAAACATATAAGAGCTAAGATGAGGCAATGATTTCTGACGCCCAGATGACATTTAAATCAGCACAGCAATTGCATTTTGAGATGGCCGGCTCTTCATGCAAGGAGGATCGCCATGGGTTTTCCCCTTCTTTCAGTTTTCTTTCACTCAGTACGCCTGTAACACGTACGCTCATATACGGATACCAATGATACCAAGCTCTATGAGTGCACGTTAGGTTTGTATTTGGTAGTTTGGATGTATATTTTTGTACATATGTGTACACATGTTTAAATTTGTGTACACATGTGTTAATATTTTTTATGCATATGTGTATAATTGTTTAAATATCTTCATATGTTTCCACAGGAATGTTAATGTAGCGATGTAACAAAAGATTAAGACAGATCTTAGGTGGGCGTGTTTGCAGACATGCCTCCTTTCTACATGTGTGCGAGTTGTTTCTGTCAACTTGAATGTTGTGTTTTTATAACTTTGTTTAGTTGTTTGTTGGTTGGTTTGTTTGTGAGTTGATTGTTATGTAGAGCACTCAAAAATGATTGAACTTGTTAGTTATTTCTACTGAACTAACGCTTGCGATTAGAAATGTTTGAAAATGCCTATAAAATTAGTTTGCATGGAGTTGAAAGTCATTTAATGCGACATTGGATGTGTTTGTGCGCGACAGAGTGAGCGTATGTGAATGTGTGAACCCTGATAATTGTGTTTTGTGTATGTGTGCGTGCTATCGAGCCTACCTTTCTTTGTCCGTGTTCCGCACTTTCCAATTTTTTTCAGGTGTAGCGGATGGAGAGATGGAAATAATAAAAGAACATCTGGTCACGCATGAGTGATAATGGAGGCATGATTAATGACTGGATGAATGAAATCATCGCTTGTGGGGTATGAGTGTATGAGGGGAAGTATTGGAAAAGTAGGATGATGGTGATGGCGAGTGAGTGAATGTGTGAGTGAGTGAGTGAGTGAGTGAGTGAGTGAGTGAGTGAGTGAGTGAGTGAGTGAGTGAGTGAGTGAGTGAGTGAGTGAGTGAGTGAGTGAGTGAGTGAGTGAGTAAGTGAGTGAATAAATGAGTGAGCAAGTAAAAAAAAACAAATGATAACCGATTGTTCCCATAACAATAATGGCATTACATCGTTTCAAAGAATGATCGAGCACAACAACCTAATTTTTGAAAAGTGCCTATCGATGCATTCGTATAAGCAATGCAGCATTATTATTGGGTCGTAATCAGCCATGATGATGATGATGATGATGATGATGATGATGATGATGATGATGATGATGATCACCATAATCGTCATCAGCACTCCACCATTGAATTGTAATCCACTACACCACCCAGTATTAGCATCAACAACACTCAGCCATCGTATTACAATCCACTTTGGCACAGAGTATCATCATCATCATCATCATCATCAACTTATCAACGTCGGTGGAATGAAAAAGTATTCATTTGTAATTCTGTCTGTGATGGGCGATGTGGATTTGCATGTATCCACACCGAAGCTGGCTGGCGGAGACGCCATTTGAAACTTTCAAAGTCCTCGGCGGCGCCACGAAAATGCCGTGACGCCATCTTGAGACTTATTTTATTTCTGTCCTTCTGTTGAAGAGGAGGTGGGAAAGGAGGGTGGTGGCGGGGTGGGTGGGAGTAAGTGAGTATATATATATATATATATATATATATATATATATATATATATATATATATATATATATATATATATATATATATATATATATATATATATATATATATATATATATATATATATATATATATATATATATATATATATAAAGTAGTGATGGTGGTTTTGATAATGATGCATTGTTTACAATTCAGAAAAGATTATGTAGCTCTCATTTATAGTAATTTATATAAATTTTACAGATAAATGATCAAATTGTGAAACTATATACTTGGCATCAATATCACCATCATCAAATTCAAACCATTATTATCATAATCAGCACCATCATCATCGTCATCACAACCACTACCACTACAACAATTACCATCACCACCATCACCATCCTCATCATCACCACCATCATCATAATCATAAATGACAACAAACAATCAACATCAAAACAATAAAGAATTATTGTTATCATCACTGCAGTAATGACAATATAAAAGTTCCACGATATTATTGGTCACGTGGTATTCCATTATTCTCAGCTGCGAGTTCGAACCGGAATGAGCGTTTCCATGGAGACGACGACGCTGTCGTGACGTCACAGATAGGAGGAAAAAAATAGAAAGCTTGTTTCCGTTTAATGGGACGTGCTGCCATCAAGCCGGTGCGACCTTGCAAAGGTCAGAGTTCAAAGGTCAGGTTTGTTTATGTCGGCCGAGTTGGTAGGCGGAAGTAAATGTCGCAGGAAAAGATAAAATGAGACCACGTGAGAGGTTTAACATGCAAACATTTCGGACCAAAAAAAGTTCTAAAAAAAAGTTTTGCTGAATTAAAGTTAAATTAAACTATTTCTGTTCAATTTTTTTTAATTAGTGTTAATTATTAAAAATTTGAGACTGAACAGAAATCTAAGAACTTGACAGTGTAACAAAAGTGAGAGAAGGTAAAAAACTAAATATGCATAAAGAGAGGAAAAAGAAGAAGAAGAAAAAGAAGAATCTCGATTATATAGCGCCATCAATTAAGGTAACGACATCCAGATGTTAGTCGGGCAAAAAAAGAGAAAAACTGGAAAAGAGAGAAAGAAATAAAAAGTCAGAAAAGGAGAGATCTAGTAAGAGATAGAAAGAGAGGGGAGGAGAAATGTCTAGAAAGAAGAAATATTTAGAAGAACTTCAATGTAAATACTCAGCCATACAGAAGGAGATAGATAGAGAGAAGATGAGACAGAGAGACAGAGAGTCAGAGAGAGAGAGAGAGAGAGAGAGAGAGAGAGAGAGAGAGAGAGAGAGAGAGAGAGAGAGATCGGGTATAGAAAAGAAGAACGAAATGTTAGGAAGAGTGCACTGAACTTAAAAAAGTTTTTTTTATCCTGATAATGAAGGAGTTATTTTGAACCTGCCCATGAATGGTTGTTGTGCTGATGATGATGATGCTGATAATTATGGTACCAAGAGTATACATTATATATATATATATATATATATATATATATATATATATATATATATATATATATATGTGTGTGTGTGTATGTATGTATGTATGTATGTATGTATGTATGTATGTATGTATGTATGTATGAATGTGTGTGTGAATGTGTGTATGTGTGTGTAAGTGAAAAATAAAAAGTTAATGAATTCAAATGATCAAAGCTCTTCACAGACAAGTGGCTTCAATTATTTTTATACAATAAACGAATAAAGATAAATAACTAATTAATTAGATTAAATTATTCAAAGTAGAGTTTTGCACAAAAAATGGTCTAGCAAGCTTGTTGTGGTTGTTCGGTGTGGATGTCCATGTTGAGATCACATGCTTACATACAAACACACATACACACACACACACACACACACACACACAGGAATCCAAACAGACAGAGATGCGCATTGTCACTCAAATCCATAGAAATGAACACAAACATATGGATGTTAGATATACACGAATTAACACACGGATGGAGATATACAGATAGGTACACATACACATACACATATACATACACATATACATACACATACACATACACATACATATACACAAACACATACACATACACAAACGCTCACACGATTGCACAATACTTAATTACAACAATATAGATAGATAGACAGAGTATAGTGAACGCATACAGCCAGACATACAGGCAGACATACAGGCATACATTCGTATAATCACATCCCTTCGAGTCGAGTGCGAACAAACAAATAACAAACATGTCTGAACTTATATGTATACATTAACCCCTCACGACCTACTGTATATACAGACGCACATACATGCATGCATTCATGAATG
This sequence comes from Erpobdella octoculata, assembly GCA_963978895.1. NCBI lineage: Eukaryota > Metazoa > Annelida > Clitellata > Hirudinida > Erpobdellidae > Erpobdella > Erpobdella octoculata. The sequence goes on along the minus strand of OZ022243.1, from coordinate 32,447,899 downwards.
CACGTACACACCTAAATACATGCACGCACACGTACATACTTATGTATATACAAATATACACACACACACATATACATATATGTATATATATATATATATATATATATACACTAAAAACCCCACACTAAGATTAAGAAACACATACAAAGTAGCCTCAAAATCATTAAAGGATACACACACACACACAGACACTAACACAAAACAAAGTAAGCATAGGAAACAGCACAGTCCCATTATTGGCAAGGTCAGAAAATGCTGAGAGCTAAGTAAATCAACAGGCTGATAATAATAATAACATTATAGATAATATAACAATTACACTCCTACAAATTACACGCACACAAATAACACGCACACAAATTACACTCCTACAAATTACACGCACACAAATACACATAGACTTTGTTTTTTACAAGTGAAATCAAAAAATAATAAAAGTTTTAAACCACAGAAACTTGCCGTATAATAATACATTTATTTGAATAAAAATATCTAAACTATTATTATTAGCAGCAGTGTTAATGTAAATTCTCATTCCTAATATAATATAAATAAATGATCTTAATAAATATATTTTCTAAAAAACGCTTCAAATGAAATGGGCATGAAGCCCTGGCAATCCATTGCCCCCTCCCCCCTCCCCCACTGTCTGCTGCAACTATATAATAGGCAGCAGACCATATTCTGTCTTCAGTTCACTCAGTTCTACTAAATTTAAGATCGGTGCTGTTTTGTAATCAAGTTATTAAGAAGATTTCTGTTGAGCATCGTACAGAAATCGTTCGAATGAACCTGGTATGGACACACAAAATCATAAGATACTGAGAGAGAGAGTTATCGAGAAAGAGAGAGGGAAAGAAAAAGAGAGAGAAAGAGATAGAGATAGAGACATACAGACAGACAGAGAGGGAGAGAGAGACGAGAGAGAAATCTGATAGATGTGAGGAATCTTGGTGCAAAATAGAACATGTTTCTCAAGAAAGTATCGGATTAAGATTTGCCAGTGTCAGATGCAGAACTTTCAGTATCTCTCACTTTCTTACACTCATTCATCATCATCATCATCATCATCATCATCATCATCATCATTCTCATCATCATCATCATCATCATCATCATTCTCATCATCATCATCATCATCATTGTACTTTTTCTTCTTTACTGTACTGATGAGTAACTAATCTGTCTGTATGTTTGTCTTTTAATCCTCTATCAATTCCAGTTTTCTCTCCCTCATGCTCTCCCTCTCTCTCTCTCGCTCTCTCTCTCTCTCTCTCTCTCTCTCTCTCTCTCTCTCTCTCTCTCTCTCTCTCTCTCTCTCTCTCTCTCTCTTTCTGTCTTCCTTTCTCCATTTCAATTTCCAATTTCTCGAAATTTTTCTTCCGCATTCTATTTTAGTACTTTTTAAAGCGACCAATCATATTACAGCAACGTACTAACTTGACCTCCATGAACTTCTGTGCCAATGAAAATGCGAGTGAAAATGTACTTGAAAGGCCTGGTTTTCGATGTCAAATATTTACAGTTCGAAGAATTGAGCACCAGAATTGTGGCTGGAAGTAATACGATTTTCCAAGACAGGTAAAAAACTGCTTGACCACAACTTCTGTTCCTGACGAAACCCAACACACATACACACACAGACACACACACACACACATACACACACATACACACACACACGAAAGATCATCGACAAGCCATCGAAGAAATATCTAAGATATTTTTCACCACGTCCATTTTCAAATTCGAGAAGAGAAAACAATTTCGTTTGTTAAACAATCATTCGTTGAAAGTTATTTTTAGAATTGAGGAATTTCCGAGATGTGCAGTTAGTGGGAAACATGAGATTATAATCACTAGAGCATGTTGTCATCAACCACAATACCAAGAAATCTGATGGTGATGATAATGATGATGATGATGACGACGACGATGATGATGATGGTGATGATGATAATGATGACGATGTTGGTGGTGATTATGATGATGATACGGTGTATAATTATGACTACCATGATGATAATAACAACGATGATGATGATAATAACGTGCCTTTTTAAATACATGGAAATGAATGGAGTCGTAATAAAAATTATTATTATTAATTTGTTTCATGACAAAAAAGTCATCGTAACAAATGGTCGGTGAGCATGTAAGTCGATATTTCACGTTAATGATGATAGACTTACCAGTGGTTGTGATGATGATGATTATGGTGGTGACGATGGTGATGGTGATGAAGTAATTGTGTTAATTGGAGTAGTGATTATTATTATTATTATTATTATTATTATTATTATGATAACGAATACTGGTCTACATTATATATATATATATATATATATATATATATATATATATATATATATACTTTTTTATTCCGTTCCCAAAGCCTAGCACAAATACATCTTTGTTGATATCTTACACAACATAAGACAACCTAAGGGGCTTATCTCTCGGCGGCTTCCAATGAAAGGCCTTAGTAACATCTGCATCATCATCATCATCATCATCATCATCATCATCATCATCATCATCATCGTCATCATTATCATCATCACCATCACCATCACCAACAACCTAATCTCTATCATTACAAATACTACATACTTTCCCAACTAAACCAGTATCATCATCAACATCGTCCTCATCTTCGTCATTACTATTAATATTATGATTATCATTATCAACAAAATGTCTCAAACCTTCCTATGATAACAACTACAACACTTCAGATATTCAGATATTAGCACCAGCACAACAGCAATCCAATTATCAGCTTATCATCACAACAAAGGCAACTAAATTTTGATCACAACCTCCTTCTTTCATTGAAATAACATTTATATTTATCTTATTTTAATTATATTTACAAACAAAATGGCATTCACACAGCAAGTAAAAAGTTACAAAAACCCCTCGTGTTATATCAAAGGGTCTTCAACGAATTTTTGGCTAATCCATGAAAATTCTTAGCTTTCCATTATTTTATAAATTTATAAATATTTACGAATTAAAAATATTTACGTTAGTTCTACAATTTTACAACTTACATTTTACAATTTAAAGAAACTGTCAATTATTTGTTTAAATTTTTCCTCATTAATATTATTGGATTATAATTATTATTATCAGTAGCTAAAAGGCGATTGTTTCTCTCGTAGGTGGAAATTTCCTCCGACTTTGAATCCAACCAGGAAATTTCCACCTACAAAAGAAATAATCGCAGCTGAGAGCAATTAAACAAATTGCACTCAGAATAATTTATTGGCACAAATCTAATGCAAAACCCGAACTATCTATGGTGTCTAGTTTTCAAAATTATTTTCATCACCATCCTGCAAGCCAGTCAGACAAAGTGCATTACTATGCTTCCTTTTTGGAAACAAGTTTAAAAAATGCTCTTAAAACAAAAAAGCTATAAACATATATTTTATATAGATGTGTAAACATTGTAAATAAATAAATAACAAATGCATAGAATTAACGGGGATAGCTGACATTAGAAAATCCAAGTTGTGTTTCATGAGAATATGAAAAATAATGTTGCAGATGAGATTCTAGCTTAATTCAAAGGGTCAAGTCAAGAAAAGGCATAGCAGAGTTTAGAAAAAGAAAACGGGAAAGAAAGAGAAAGAGTGAGAGATTTTTATGGTTGTACAAAATCTACACACAACAAACAAATTATCAAACACATACATCTACACGCATCTACACGTTCAAGCACAGAAAGCAACACAGACACATAAACACATCCAGCTCTCACACAGCAACAACAACAACAGCAACTACTACTATTACCATTACTACATAGCCACCGAGATAAAGTGTTGTTTATTGTTGCATTGAAGATAGCAAACACATGCAGATCATTCACGTGCATAACGTAGACTTGCATGTGTTTCTTTTGTTAAGTTTAAAAAATTAATTCACAAAAATGAAAAAAAAATTTTTTACAATACTACTATCATCACCACCACTTTCACCGTCATTATAACTATAACTTTATTGTTGTGTATGTTGATAAAGCGATTGAGTGCGAAGGTTAGCAGACACCCAGTGACAAACTGAGTAAACAACAAACAACAATACTCACGTACATAACAACAATGCTCACGTACCTAAACTTATACGTACGTACATACACATATATACATAAATGTACAAATATAGAGTAATAAATAACATGTACACACGCAGAAATATAGAAAGAATAGCCTGTACATGCAAACTTTGTTAAGATATTGGTGAAGAATATTAGAAGTAATTAATTAAGGTTTAATTTTAATTGAACTTACATTTAAATTAAAAGCAAGCCATAATTACCTACTTTAGGAAGCGAGAAGATGATAGTGTGTGTTCAAGGTAAATTATTAGGTATTTTAATATATTAGTCATTATTAGTGCTTGTGGGATGTCGAGAGATATTATGATAAAGGGAAATTTTGAGAAAGAGAAAGTTAGAGAGTGAGAGAGAGAGAGAGAGAGAGAGAGAGAGAGAGAGAGAGAGAGAGAGAGAGAGAGAGAGAGAGAGAGAGAGAGAGAGAGAAAGAAAGAGAGAACGAATGAGAGAATAAAAGAGAAATAGAAAAAGAGAGATAGAAAGAAATAGTAAGAGACGAAATAGTCGTAAAACGAGGAGCGCCGGCTTGGTTGGCGCGCCGAAAAAGCAGTTAATTCGGTTAGTTTTCGGAGGAGGCAAGCCTTTATGACAGCCATAAACAGCGGGATATTAAAATGTCGGCTCCAAATAATACTCCTTATTCTTCTTCTTCTCGCTATTGTTATTGTTATTAGTGTAATCATTATCATTATCATTATCATTATCATTATCATTATCATTATCATTATCATTATCATCATTACCATCATCATTATCATTATCATAACAACTACTAACTTATTATTCATCTCCGTTCATGCAATCTATTTGCATTTAACAAGTTGAGACAACGAAGTCTCTATGCGCGCATGAATTTCTGAAAATATGCAATATTTTTTTTTTAATAAACAACATTCAACCTGTAGCTAATTATTTTCTAATACAAAAATCTTAAAAAATCAAATTCATAAATAAAATATAGAGAGAAACAAATAAGAGAGAGAGAGAGAGAGAGAGAGAGAGAGAGAGAGAGAGAGAGAGAGAGAGAGAGAGAGAGAGAGAGAGAGAGAGAGAGAGAGAGAGACAGAGAGACAGAGAGAGAGAGAGAGAGAGCGAGAGAGTTATAGAGAGATATAAGTGCATAGTACCTTTTACAGAGTCCACAGTATGACAAATATCTTTTTTAATTGACATTGGAACACAAAGAGCTCTTTTGGCATACATTGCTAATGAATGCTCAGTCGTCAACGCTTCGTTCCCAGCGTGAAGTTCGAACGTGGCGTCGCGATTTTAACGTCTCCTTGAACCTAAAGGGGGGAATTGGGTACCGGAGAGGGGCGCAGAGCAAGGAGGGGTTTTGTAGCAAGAAGGGGTTCGTAGCAAGGAGGGGTTTTGTAGCAAGAAGGGGTTCGTAGCAAGAAGGGGTTTGATCATACAAGTAACGAGACAAAGACACTACCATATACGTATGTACTCCAGTTGAACTGCTATCGAATAGAAATAAGCTAAAATAAAACAAACTAAATAAACCCAGGTAATGAAACTATATGCATAGATGTATAAATGCATCTAAGCATAGATGAGTGCATAAATGCATTTATATTTCCTAGCGTTTTTTCTTTATTTCTGTTTTAATAATTATATTTTTATTTAAAAGATTTTTAGTACAAAAGTATTTTGAGTATCTTCTTGGCAATCAACGCACTTGTTAATAGAAACTTCGACTATGTGAGAAGTGGTTTTCGTTTTAAGAGGATTTGAAGAAATAAATATATGCAGAGAGTGAGATAGGAGGAGGGTGGAGATATAAATAGAGGGGGCTTGTGAAAGGAAGAGACCTATGTAGACAGCATATGAGCGAGATATACAGAGATTGACAGAAATAAATGGAGGTAGAGAAAGAGAGAGAGGAAAGAGAGAGAGAGAGGGAGGGAGAAAGTGAGAGAGAAGAGTACATGGCGAAAAAAGAGTGGAAAGAAAGAGCGGCAATAATGAGTTCAAAGAGGACAAAAACTAAAAAGGAAAAGATAAATAATTATATATATATATATATATATATAAAATATATAATATATAATGTATATAATAGTTAATAGTTATATGAAAAACTTATGATGATAGGTAATTATATAAACGGAATTTTTATTTTCCTAAACATCATCTTATTTCTTTTCCACGGTTGTTATATCTTTTTTAATCTATTTCGGTCTTTCAAAAAAGTTATCAATGACTTTCTGTTATGGTTACAAACATCATCAACCAGCTAGCAACCATTTAGACACGAGGAGGGGGGGATAATCGAGAGTTCCTAACAATCGTCATGGGCACGCATGTAATAAGCAATAATGGGTTTTTCATACGAGCCAGTTAAGAGGTGACGTTTGCTTTGAATGGTGCCGTATTGATGATGGATAGAGGGGATAATGGAGAGGGGGGGAGACGAGAGACGGCGAGAAGAGATAAAAATTTGACACAATCATTAAAAGTGCCATCCCTGTCGTTTGTCATGTTCATTCGATTTTGTGGTTGGTTCGATTAGTATCAATAAGCTATTCATTCTTTCATTACTCCATTAACTTTCGAATTCAAAAATGTATTCATTCACTCATGTTTGAACAGACTCAAACCACATGTGGACTATTATAAGAATAGCAGAACCGCCTTTAGCCACGCCCCTCTAAGGCTGTTATTCGACCTCTGGATAAATGGATACTACCATTTAGAAATAATTTACTAACCGAGAATTTTGAGATTTTCTCTTGTTGTTTTTCTTTCTCTGCTTCCGTTTCTCTCTCTCTCTTTCTCTCTCTCTCTCTCTCTCTCTCTCTCTCTCTCTCTCTCTCTCTCTCTCTTTCCCCCACTTTCCCGCTATCTTTCTTTTTCTTCTTTATTCGTTAATTTATTGGAAGAGGGGGTGGTCGTGTATGGCCTGTCCATCTCGGACGGCTGCAGCCTCCGCTAAGCCTATGGGTTTTTTCTTTCTCTCTGTCTCTGTCTTCCTTTCTTTCTTTTCCCCTCCCCCCTATTATATTCTTGAGGGAAGGACGGGGTTTGGTTTGCCGGTCCCGGAAGTGGACATGGGTTGGGTCGGGTTGAGTTGGAAAAAAAACTGGAAAAAGATTTTAATTAACAATAAAATGTAACTGTGGGTTGGGTTGGGTCAGAAAATTTAACGTTTCAAATGGGTGGGGTTGGGCTGAGAAAGTGGTGTATTGAGGTGGGTTGGGTCGCCAAAATAAACCCACGTCCATCTCTGCGCTACACAACATCGGTAAAACAAATGGCAGACTTGTTAATAAAAATGCCTTAAAACGCTCTTTAAATTTTTTTACGCAAATTAAATTCGAATTTTGTAACGCAACAACCCTTTGATTTCGTACAACGGCACTGTTGGCCTGAGATAGGTTTTTTGGCAATAAAAAATGAAAGAATAATATTTAGATCCTAAAAAATATATTTGATAAAAACAACGTTTTCTTGCGCACTAAAAAGTATAAAATAATTTTCCTATGAAACTATGTGTCAAACAAAGATGAAAAAGGAAAGACAAAAAACCACAGAGACCGGAGGGGAGAAATTCAGAATATGAGGAAGACATAGAGAGCATGAGGGAGAAGGAGGGAGCAGGAAGGAGAAGGAAGGAGCAGGAGGGAGAAGGAGGGAGCAGGAGGGAGCAGCACAGAGAAACACAGAACACTTTCTGCTTTTTTTTGTGACCCTAAACATTAAGTGCGACAAATGAGTGCTGCTGTATGCTGAACAACTGTTTACTTTGTAAGTGGAAAAACCAAAATTAGGAGGAGGAGGAGAGAGAGAAAGAGAGAGAGAGAGAGAGAGAGAGAGAGAGAGAGAGAGAGAGAGAGAAGAAGAGGAAGAGAGAGAAAGAGAGAAAAAAAGAGGAAGAGAAGCGAGAAAGATGGATCAAATCAGCGGTGTACCCATGGGGGGTTCTGGGGTTAAAATCCTCGAAAACCATTCAAAAAAATGTTTATTCCTGAAAAAAACCTGGTGAATCATGAAATATAAGGGATTTTTGGAAAAACTTCGTTTTATACTGCTTGCTTGCTTGCTACTACCCCATCAGTGGACTCCATTTTGAATCAAATGGTTGAAATATCAAGAATATCGATATTTTTTTATCTCAGAAATTGTTCAGTTGTCTATCTAATAAAAGAAATAACTTGATATGTTTGAAAATATATTAATTTTCCAATTTAAAATGAAATTATTCTGTATTTCAGTCTCAAAAATGATTTAACTGCATTAAAAACATTTGCTATTTTAAATGGTTTAAGAAAACTAAAATTAAATTATTGGGCTTAAACAAATTTCACACAACTTCTACCCGCTCAGAAAAAAATCTGGGTGCGCCTATGGATGAAAGAGAGAGCGCGAGAAAGAGAGAGAGAGAGAGAGAGGAGAGAAAGAAAAAAAGAGAAGTTTTTATTTCTTTTAACGGTTTTAAAAATAATTTTTTTTATAAAAAAAAAATTACCACCTGTCACGAGAATAATAAAAATAAAGCTAATGTAAAGATTTATGTAAATTATAAAAATAACAATAATTGTTATTACTGTTATTAGTTATTATTATTTATTATACATGTTTTATTACAAAGTATTGTTAATATTAATATATATTGATGTAAATATCATTAAATATAAGCTCGTTGTTGTCTGTCATTTCTGCTTTAGCATTATTGCAATTCCATTCCTGTAAGCTTCGTATTTTCTACCACAATCATCATCATCACTAAAATAATCATCATCATCGTAATCATAATCATAATCATAATCATCATCACTATCTATCCATTATAATCACTCGCTTATGAGAAAACAAGCAACAAGCACATAACACGAACGAAGTAAAAACACACGTAGGCACGTAAGCAGAAGCCCAAAGACAAGATGGCGGGAAAAGAGGAATAAAGAGAGAATACCAGTGATACGTAAAGAAACAAACAGAGAAGATAAACGAAAGAGAGAGAGAGAGAGAGAGAGAGAGAGAGAGAGAGAGAGAGAGAGAGAGAGAGAGAGAGAGAAAGTGTGTGTGTGTGTGTGTGCGTGCGTGCGTGCGTGTGTGTGTGTGCGTGTGTGTGTGTGTGTGTGTGCGAGCGAGAGAGAGAGAGAAAGAGAGAGAGAGAGAGAGAGAGAGAGAGAGAGAGAGAGAGAGAGAGAGAGAGAGAAAAGAGAGAGAGAGAAAGAGAGAGAGAGAGAGAGAGAGAGAGAGAGAGAGAGAGCGTCGGTGCATACTTTAGTCCGGCTGATAAATTTTTGACATAAAAATAATTAGGGACAAAGGTTTCTCAATGGTTTATTATAAGTCTACCTATGAGCATTCAAAATACCGAAGTCCACCCGAATACACTGACCGGAACATATTTAAAAGCCATGAGATAATATTCAGACTAGCGAGCTGAAAGATTTAAAAACAGACAATTAAAGTGCAATGTAAGAACATACACAATTTAAGTACAATATACATGCAGACATATTAAATGGAAAACTGTGATTGAAATAAACTTCTATAGCAATAATGAGATTTATTATTGAAAAAATATTGAGACTAGTTAAGTAAAAATGTACAGAAAATTAAATCGAATAATAATGATATAAAAACATATAATTAACTCCTGATACTGATATTAGAATGAATTAGAATGTTTATTATGAGATATATTATGCAAAAAATAAGCAAAACATTGAATGACAAATAATAAAATTTAAAAACAAATAATTGCATTCGGAACACCGCTCTAACAATTTGCAAATATATACATAAAATGCAATATTTAAACATAATACTGGACTATAAACTATTCTAAAAAAAAAAAAAAAAAAAAAAAACATAATACTGATACACAAACAAAATTCATAATAAGATGTCATAACGAGATATAAACTGAAAATATACAAACAAAAGAAACTCAAACAAAATTCATTTGCTAGTGACAACTTCTTCCTCATAGAACCACGGCATATGTACCTCCAAATAATCATCATCTAAAATCTCTTCCTCAGCGATAGTATCACCATCCATTTCAGTTTGCTCCACAGATTCAAGAAAATTCTCACTCCTATTTTCGCAAGAAACTCCGTTGCAATTTTTGCAGGCAGTGACGCAAGACAATCCATACTTCCTACAAGTACAGACTCGGGTTCCACATGGTTTCTTTGCATCAGCAGTGCATTTACAACATACCACCTTCAAAATATCAGCAGGTGCAACGTCGATGTCTGTTGCTACTGGAATAAACTTCCCTTCGTGCAGTTTCCACCCCCAATCCTGTGGATTAAAATTTGTGGTCGAGAGTGATTTCCAGTGCAGAACTTGTATATGCACTCTGTATATATGGAATTTGGCAGCATTTTCAGTAGGTGGTAGTCGTTCTGGTCGTGGTAGCTGTGTACTAGTAGCAGTGGTATGCATGTAGGTGGAATAGCGCAGATGGTTGAGCGAATCTGTAGCACTTCCGCCATACAAAAACACTAACAATTTACAGCCAGCAAACATAACTTCTTCATTGCTGGCAATGGACGACTCTAAAGTATCGAGTAATGGCTGGATATCTCTGGTCTTGGCAATTTTCTTAAAAATGCTGACCTTACCATGACCAAATAAACATGAGGTGGAATCGCAACCACTGATTGCGTGAATTATTAGAAGACGATTCAACACCAATGGTCCTAAAGATGATGCAATTGCACGTATAGAGTGAACATAACGACCAGGTTGAGAAGACATAAAAATATCCGACATTTCAGAACGGAAGTGATACAATAGTATCACTAGAATATCAGTGTCATTTGCGATGACACTAACAACCTGATTTGCCTCAGCAATCTGCAATGCCACTTTGGCAACCAAAGTATCAGCATCATCTGCAGCCTGGTGCACAATCAGACCTACTGAAACCAGACAAGAAATTAAAAATGATACAAACAAACCTTTATTATTCTTGTTTGCTAAAAATGCACCTTGGTCAGAATGTGCAACTTTGTTTGCATCAAGTAATATGTCCGGAGCAACCTTCTTTGCCCTCCGCTGATGCTCTTGATCCTTTATGCTTGATGTTCCATACCCATCAAAGACAACAATAGCAGAGGATCCATAATGCTTCAGGACAAATGTCACATATTGTTGTCCAACTTCTCCATATGATGATCCTTCATTCCAATGCACAACATGCAAAAGATAGCCACCATCAATAACTTGCAGTGTGTCTTGAGGAATCTGTGATGATGCAATACCCTTGACAAGTTCTTTACCAAGTTGTGATTTGTCTGTCTTGCGCATATAGTTGTCTTTGAATAAAGATGTTGGTTGTGCAGACAATTCGTAGGCAAAATAGGATTCGATGTTTTCATACCGTTGCATTATCACAATTAGCCGATTGAAGAGCATAGTCGGATCAATATTCAAAGCTTTCTTTGCAACTGGATTGACTAAATTGGTAACCTGTGCTAATGTTCGGACTTGATCCACTCGCTTCATCTTCACGTCTTTGAAGTTCACACCATTCATTTTCTCAATGATCCGAGCACCAACATTTTCTACATCATCACAGTTGATGTTATCTGAATCTGCAGCAGCAATCCCAGAAGTCAAGCTGTGAAGACGTATGTCAGTGGTGTCAAAAGGATTGTGGAGCTCAAGAAAATCCAGCACTTTCAAAAGATCGTCATTGTCCCTTCTTGTTCGAGACTTGCCAAGCTCTGGATGTTGAACTTGAGCATGGCAATATTCCAGGTCAGTTAGCTGAGCAAGAGCAGTTTTGACAGCAGCAGTCTTATGAACTGTTGAAATCCAGGTAGTCCTGACACTCTCTGTAACCCCTCTTCCACGAGTCAAGCCACCTTGTCCTTTCAGTGCTCGCATCATTACTTGTTCAATGGTTAAGTCTGTTGAAAGCCCAGCCCATAGCTTACTACTTCGACGGGCAACATGAGCACCACACATGAACTGTTGATATAAATCAGGGTGTGTGTCAGGTAATTCAGTCATAATCTCAACATACAGACGCGCACTCTTGGCATAGTTGTTATGCCCTGTCGCTGCAAATAAATTGATCATTCGTCTGATACTTAACAGATGCAGGTTCCAGTCCGCAGTTCTCTCCGCTCTCAACAACATTTTCAGAGTCGACACATAATGTATATAGTGAAACCACAACTTCGCTGTTCTTGATTTGTGAACAAGACTAACTTTCAACTCGTTCAAGGCACTTTCAATCGTATTTAAGCAATCTGGAAAAACATCACTTTCAACATCATATCCATTTTCCAACACTCTATCATAAAACTCTTGAAGAGACTTCAACCTTCCTTTTTCAGCATCGCATCTTCTTAAAGATGGCATGACAGACTTAAGTAGTATGATGTACAATGCTGATTCGACGAGAAGATGAGCACGCACAGCACGAGCAACAGCTTTACCAGATGTTATATGTTTTACAGTGTTTGGGCCATAGCAACATTCCATGACATCGCTGAGTCCTGATCCAGCCATCAAATTGCCAATGCTGCCGAGAAAACTCATTTGAATATGGAATGCGCCAAGTCGACAGACAATATTGAGTTTATGGTAATTCACAATGCCGATGGCTTTAAGCCAGAGAGGCTGATCAAAAGTAATTGCCGGAGTCTTGATGTTTAGTTTTTCCGCTTCTTTTGAAATGTACATAAGGGTGGAATAGACACAAGAAAGATCATTTGGATTGAGATCTATTATGGGCTGCATACGAATATCTGATGCTTCTAATAGATCGCCACGAATGACAGTAGAGTTGAAGCCACCCCAACTAGGTCTCGGTTTAGCATTGTCACTCAAAAACCAACCAATATGCCACAGTAAATCAAGATTAATGGATGGTGGCAGGATGCATGGCTGAACAGCATGGAACTTTGGTTTATAAGTGATGCTAGCCAATAAAACATCTGGCAAACTGCAATGAAATAACGGGATTTTTCTCAACTTAGCCACAGCATTTGAACTGATTAATTTAAGTCGTGGTATTGGTAGATCCGCAAATTGGCCTTGGGGTCGGTCTTCACTGGAAGCATTTGTAATGGAAATAATACCCATAGCATGAAGAGTTCCTGAGCCATCAAGAGTACAAACATCGTGATCAACATTATCTGCTGCATACTGTGTGAAACACTCTGGAAATGCAGATGGGAGATCCATCGACTCACAACGAGTGACTGATTGTTTGAAACGACAAACTTCATCGTATGAAACTGACATACCTAACCGACTCAAAAAATTCAAAAGTAATTTAGATCCCGAGATGTGATCTACTGACACTCCAATAGCAAATGGTATAGGAGCTATAGTGGAGTATGGCTTGACAGCTTGCACAATGCTATGCCCAATAGCAATTTTTTTTCCCTCGGGACAGATCAAATGGTCCAAAAACAGAGTTAATAAATTAGGCATCCAATCTCTGGAAGACTGAAGATTTTGAATGTTTTCACACGTTGGATATGAGTCCATGTCATGGCGAGTCTCTCGAATAACTGACTTTAATAGCTTTGCGGCGGTTACTATTATATGTTCGTTGTCAACGCTTTTCTGATCAGTATGCCATTTTTCATTAACAATATAGTCAGCCATTTTTTTCCAACTTATAACATTGCGCCTGCCAAGAACCTCACAAAATTGAATATGTTCCCCATAGCGATCAATGAGTTTCTGCTTCAAGTGGACTTCACTGTAGACACTATCATTGCCAGGAACCATTTCACGAGCTTTATTAACAACATCTTGTATTGTTAACAGCTCATAATCACTCACTTCCAGCCATTCACAGAGCTTTTCAAAGGTTTCAGCCTTCATGCAGTCTTTTGGTCTACCAGAACTTTCATACTTCCGGATACAAAAGAAATTGGAATGACAGGATTTATGATAAACTGCCTCCTCAGCTACCAGATCATTACATGTCATCAAAAGACTATGTACATCCAATCCCCATTCATCTCCTCTCTTCAAACACTGCTCAAGAATACTTTGCCTTATCACCAATGTAGCCACACTCCTCGTTTTCTTTTTGCTATCTTTGTATTTCAGATCATTATGACACAATTTTCTGCAGAAGAAGCAGTGAAGTTTCCAGTTGAATGAAGGTGCACTAGATCGAAGTAATTTTGGTTCATTTACTTGGTCAGTTTCAGCATTGTCATGGGCACATTTCTGATCATATCTTCGCTTGCTGGTATAATTCCTACGGCAGGTCTTATGAACTTTAACAAGAGGTGGGTTTGTTAGTAGATACTGGTGTAATTTTGTATCGCCCAACTTCTCACTGTATTCAATCAATGTGTCTATTCCTTTAGTAACTGTGGATACATCAGAATCTGTACTGCTACTGAATGCAATGTGACAAATGACACACATGGTGTCATTAAAGTTAGGGTTTATAGAACCCATTTCAAAAAAACTTACTTTGCTATTGTTAATAATAATACAAAACCAAATGAGACTCTAATCTAATCGGTCTAATCGTCTAATCAGTGGTGATAAATAACGTCAGTGAAACGTCTGGAAAATGAAATTTTATTGAAATATAAGTACTTTGCTTGTAAAGATTTGTATATAAATATAATTGCGGGCTAGTAATATGCAACATTAACAATTTCCAGACAATATTTTGTATAGAAATTTCATTATCACTCACTCACAATCGTTTCATAAAATTTACAAAAACCTGCACAAACTAATAAAATAAAAAAGGGTGGATTCAATCCAAATAAAGATACCTATATGATGGCAAAAAAATAAAGTCCAAATTCGCTTGTCTTCAATTATTTTTACGACTTCAATACATAGTAATAAACGTCTATCGGTCTACTTCTCAAGTTCAAAAGCAACTCGAATCTTTAAAAGGAAGCTGCCTCACAATGAAAACTCTCCAACATGGATGCCGCCTGTTTTGCTTTTTTTTCTTTTTCTTTTTTTACTCTTTTCTGATTTGTTTATTTTTTAGATTTTTTTAAAGTTTTAAATATTTTTAATTTTAAGTGCATCCGACTGCACTGGCCAATGAAAACACTCACACGGCTCTAGTAATTATATAAAGTTGCACTAACGTTGGTGCATGTCTGGGAAAATATGTGCTGTGCTGATGTTTGTTTGTGTGTGTGTGTGTATGTGAATGTGTGTGTGCATGTAATATAAGTTGCACTAAACTGTGTGTAAGACTGTGATTATATGTTGTACTGAATGTCCGTGTGTCTGTGAAAACATCTGTAGCACTAAAAATGTGTGTGTGTACATAACTCTCATACAAACTCAGCACTATGCACTTAGTTGCAGCACGAACAAATGACGAACATGTAAGCATGTGCATGTGTGCGTGAGTGTGTGTGTGTGTATGTGTGTGCGAGCGTCTGTGTACTACTGATAATAAAAAAGAGGAAGAGAGAGAGTCGAAATCTGAGGAAGAGAAAGAAAAAAGAGAGAAATAATATAAAATCGAAAACCAAACAAGAACAAGAATGCAATAGAGAATATAATAATAGATAAAATTATATTTTGAAATAAAATAACTTCACTCCATACACATATGAAAGCAGTTAGGAGCAAAGAACAAAAATTCTTTTACACTGTGACGTTTAACACCCCCCCCCCCGTTTATTATCATCATCATCATCGTCATCAATACTACCACCACCACCACTATCATCATCATCACTAACAAGACCACCAACACCACCATCATCATCACTAACAAGACCACCATCAACGTCATTTCCATTATCATCATCACCACCTCCAACTCCACCTCCACCACCACCGCCATCACAGAGTAATTCACGTCATTTGTATCAATCGTCTGTTAAATTGAATCGAACGGAATTTGTTTTCTCTCGTTCGTTTGTTCGCTATTTCCTTCCTAACACTTTGTCGCATCACATGCGGTACACATTAACTTCATGAACTTGACGACGACGATAATGTTAGTGATGATGATAGTGATGATGATGATTATTAATTGTAATATTCTTAAAAAGTACATAAGATATTATTATGATAGCATTGCGTTCCTTGAAAACTTAATTTCAACTTCTAACTTCACTCTCTCCCACCTAGTTGATTATAATTATCATTCCTTAGTTCATTACACATTACACAGTGCACAATAATTTCCATGGCAGCTTTCTTAAAGCGCCTTTCCACAATGGCGAGAGCTTTTGACAACGGCGGGATGCAAGCCGCCAGCAGATGAACGTCCTAACAAAATATCCTTAAGCTGTTAATTAAAATTATAATAACGGCGATGGTGAATAAATTATGCTAATTACTTTCCTAGAAATTATTTTCAAGCAATTAACATGTAATTACAATTAAATTACGATATCTCGCTCTGAGTCTCCAACTCGTGGCAAAACACAAAATGCCCGAGGTAAGAAGAAACTATTCTACTATTCTCTCACAATGAAACAACTGAGGAATTCTATAATTATTTACATAATTATGCATGATTATTTGTATAATTACATGTACTTATTAATTACACGACTTACCTACTAGCATACAATAAAATAGTAACATTTCAGCTAATAATACTATCTGCCTAACTAAATACGAAATAAACAAATAGAGACATGTCAACCCGACATTACTCACCAGCAAGGTGGAAATCTCCAGACAACCAAAAAAGAAGTGGGCTATAAGGACAAGTTCTTCAACTATTTCAGTAAGTACTTTCAAAAATGGTACTTCACAAAGTTTGTGTGACCCTTGACCTTGTTGAATTAGTAATTAACTCATCCAGGGATTACAAATAGTCCATTTTCTTCCTAGCGTTTGTAGTCTTTACAGCCTTAGGAGTACCTATGGGCCAGACTGTATTGTATGAAACATACTATATACGGGGTTTTAAATACAGAGTATACTTAACTTTCAATTTATTTTAAATAAGCTCGAAAACTGATTTAAATTCTAAATATTGTTTTTATCAAATGTTGTTGAGAATGACGACTCGATTGTATGAATCCAAATTTATATATATATATATATATATATATATATATATATATATATATATATATATATATATATATATATATATATATATATATATATATTTCACACAAATGTGCGTGCATATATAGATGTGCGTGTGTGGTGCATCTGTGCTCGCCATAAAACATGTTGGTTGATTTCATTTGACGCGGGTAAATTATTTACTGACGCGTATAAGGTGGTGGTGATGAGTGTGTTGACCATCGATAAGATATAAATTTGTGAAATAAAGTTTTTAAAAATGTATTTGTGTTTGCTCGTACCACGTGAACGAGGAGAGAGAGAGAGAGAGAGAGAGAGAGAGAAACAGGAGAGATGATGAAACGTCATCGTCATCGTCATCGTCATCATCATCATCATCATCATCATCATCATCATCATCATCATCATCATCATCATCACCATCATCATCATCATCATCATCATCATCATCATCATCATCATCATCATCATCATCATCATCACAATTTCCTCGCTTAAACGACTAAATTGAACAAATTGACAGTATTTTCTTTTCTTTTTTTCTTGTTGCTGAAATGTACGCCCGTACACATTCCCATACCTCCGTGCAATACCGTGCGTGTGTTAATGTGTAAGCATGTGTGTGCGTTTTTTAATGTGTAAACATGTGTGCGTGTGTTAATGTGTAAGCATGTGTGCGCGTGTGTTCGCCTCAGGAGAGTATTGGCTTTGTTTGCCCAGCATAGTGGACGTTGTGTGTTTTGGACGTTGCTGGCCACTCTGGCGTAACGAGGCCCATGATTTATAAGGATGGTTGGATGAAAGAAGTAGAGGAAGGAAGGATAGGGGGTGGGGTGGGAGTGGAAGATAGATTGGATAGGGGATAAACTGGAATCTATCGTGTTTGCTATGGTAGTAATTTTTTTACTTGTTTGTTTGTTTATGTGCGAGAGCGAGTACTTTTCTTTGCGTGTGAATTCAAAGAATGTTAGTACAAAATTATATTTATGAATTAAAACATCACTGAAGCGCTAACGAACTAAACGATGGTAGTACAAAGAAAACATTAATAAATTACACCACCACCCCCACACCACATCCCCTACCACCAACCGACAACCCGTCAATCACTACCCTTGCACCTACCCAACGGAGAACAAAACCCCGCCTACCGGTTTATATTTTTTTACATCCCGAAAGAAGATTAATGGTATTGTTAACAAATCAAGATACAGGTTAACGACATCTTTTCGTTGCATACAGACCTGAAGTGACACCGAGCTGAACTCGATTTGTAACTGTCAGTGCTGGCACAATGGAATATAATATGGAGGATAGCTGGTTGTTGGTACAATTGAATATATGGAGGGAAAGCTGGTTGTTAAGACTTTGATGAAGTTCTTTTCTATTTTCGTCAAATAGTTTTGAATAATTTCAATATGCAATCTTTTTCTCTTTTTCTTTATTTTTTCCCATCTAATAAAAGTAACAATTAATAATAGAATAACAATTTAACAGAGTATATGTTTGAGACCATGAAAGAAAGAAAGAGGGCTGCTGAAACATTAAGTGTTGTGAATGCCATGGAACACATGGAACATATGAGCTACATGTGGTGGAACATACGAGTCTCATGTAAGTAATTTAGTGACTGAAAGGTTAAACGAGTGTTTTTGCTAATATCAACTAAACGAGCTAGAGAATGAATGAAAAAAAGATCTGGCGGATGGATACCTGGACGGGCAAAGTAGTGAGCGCAGACAGACAGAAAAATGGCAGTCAGACAGGCATCCATCCATAAAGACAGACAGAAAGCCAGACATGCAGAGAGACAGGCGTCCTAGTGCACAGCCAGGTATACGATATACGATGGTAGGCAAGCAAGGTTGAGCGAGTGTGCGAGCCAGCAAATTAGCGAGAAGCAGCGTCCCAGACAAAGAAATCAGTCACGGAGAAGATTACCAGTCCTTCCTAATCCCCAGTTAATGAGGAGAATTATCGGCTAGAAAAATAGGGGCGAGCGAGGGGAGGGAATTTGAAGTGTTCGGGGGGTGGGGGGGTTATTAATTGTAAGAGCTGGTGAAGTCACGGCACGTTCGGGGGAAGGGATGGGGGGGGGGAGAAGCGGTGCCAAATTAATTATCTCTCTTCTAGTTACGACGAGCTGTCATATTTCTGAAATTCTCAACGACGGTGCTGAGAAATTTTAAGGATCTGTCAACCTCGAGTTGAAGTATTATGAATAATTATGACGACTAATTATCACGTGTTTACGGCTGACTGGTCACTTCGTCTGAGACATTTCATCACTGCTTTTCTAATCAATAGAAACTAACTAGCTAACTAGCACTTTATTGCACTGCCGGAATGCTTTACACATTTTCAAATTGTAATTAGTATTTTTGATCTGACTAGTCTATGTAACCGGGATGATATGATATTTCTGTATTAAAAATACATTTCATACCGAGCTTACACGTTACATTTCTTCGAGCACAGTTAAGAAAGCGAAAAATTGAGAGAGAGGGGAAGTGAGAAAGAGTGGCAAAGAAAGTGAAAAGAGTAACAACTGGATGTCAATAACAACAACATACATAAATCATACACTGCACACTCAGTCACATGTAAACAAGTAAACATATATACACTATACATACATCCATAAATCAAAAAATTATATAAATATACTAATATAAATATACTAATATAAATATACTAATATAAATATAGTATAATATATATAATTAATTCATTTTTTATGTAATTTGCACTTGATCTTACACAAAAAAGAGAGACAGTTCATGAGAACAGCACACAAGTTCCTCAATTCGTAAACACATATGAGATGTTACAACCTACAACTACAACTAACTAACGATGCAGTCTGTTCGTCTCGAGAGCGTGTTGTGTCGACGCGTTGATCAATAAAGGTGTCACTAAACGCCAAGACATAATTCATCAACGAAGCACTAAATCAATCCACAAAACTCACCTCGCTTAAAATTTTCTTCTTTTTTCTATTTTATTACTTATCTTCACCGAACTCCTCATCACGGACAGTAGGTTTATCTTATTTATTTATTTATTATTTTTATTCTTTTATCCAGTTCTTGATAATTGTAGTTGTTTCATTTTTGTGTTGTTCTCTTTTTGTTGAAAAGATAACAAATCCGTTGAAGAGAAATTTTCATCAAGCAACGAATGTTTTTACATAGCATATGAGCTTTGCAGATCCAGAAATGAAAGGAAACTTAATCAGGAAATCCAAAAGAATGAAAAAGTAATAATTATTATAAATATTCATGTATAACTTTATATCAACTAAAACAACGAAAACTTTCAACATTCAACATTTAGTTGCAAACATTTCGAGTAAACACAACAACACACAACAACTCGCTGCACCAGCATTACGATTCTGCTTCAAAGAGTGGCGCCTCTGTGGCTTATATACGCGTTATGAATCCTCTCCTGGACACAAATGAAGAGTGTATTGTGTATAAGGCTTCTATACTGTATACACTCATACGCATACATACATACATCAATTATATATATATATATATATATATATATATATATATATATATATATATATATATATATATATATATATATATATATATATATATATATATATATATATATATATATATATATATATATATATATATATATATATATCGGTCATTGTTGGATAGAAATTTGTGTACCTTTAAGCTTTTCAGAATTTTTTTCGGTCATCGGCAATTTTGCAAAAAAATGTTTGAAAATGAGAGAAGAAGACAATCAAACAAAAGTCATTCATCAGTGAAAAACCACACTAATGTTTTTTGGAGTCCTATTTACACAATATCCCCAGCACTGCCCACAACTATACATGATTTTATTAACTAATAGAAGCTGAAATAAATATTATACTTAGAATAAACCATTTACATTGATTACCAACCTGTTCTAATTATTTAAATTTGTTTTTATTAACATTATAATTATGTCCTGCAGTTCATCGGTCATCATGATTAATAAATTAGTAATTCAGTTTTTCGCTTGGGAAAACCGAAAATATCTAGGACAATTAATTCGGTGGTTAGTTGTAAAGAATCCTGTTGTTACAACCACACTGAGTAGGAAGCAGTAAGTAGTTGGAGGTAAGTGAATCAAAAAACAAAGTTTTTTAAAAACACACTTATATTATCGATTGTATAGGTCACATTCTTTTACATAAACAACGAGCATATTAGCATAGACAATAAATAGTTTGACGAAAATATCACAATATTTTTTAATTAAATTTTGTCCAATCGATACGTAAATTTGATAGAATGCATTGGTAATCGGGAAGTTAGTTTAAAATCGATTGCAAAATTTGACGACAGACAGACAGACAGAGAAGTCAAGTTAAGTAAATGTGTGTAAAATCAGCAATAAGAAGAAGAATTTACAAATACATCAACATTAAGGAGCGTATTTAATTATAACATAAGCTAAATCTAGTCTTATTAAGAATTACTGTAGACAACTTACTTGTTTAAGCAAATGCGCACAATCACAAGTAATAG
This sequence comes from Erpobdella octoculata, assembly GCA_963978895.1. Taxonomy (NCBI): domain Eukaryota; kingdom Metazoa; phylum Annelida; class Clitellata; order Hirudinida; family Erpobdellidae; genus Erpobdella; species Erpobdella octoculata. The sequence continues at coordinate 32,426,242 of OZ022243.1, read as the reverse complement.
TTTGTAGATAAACAAAAATAATGAAACAATTAACAATAACAGTATTTAGCCAAATAGATATTGAAATACATCAAATACATTGAAATATATATTGAAATACATTGTCATATATATTGAAATACATTGAAATAGATATAGAAATACATTGAAATATATATTGAATTATATTTAAATAATATTGAATTACATTGAAATATATTGAAATACATTCTAATATATATTGAAATACATTGAAATATATATTGAAATACATTGAAATATATATTGAAATACATTGAAATATATATTAAAATACATTGAAATATATATTGAAATACATTGAAATATATATTGAAATACATTGAAATATATATTGAAATACATTGAAATATATATTGAAATACATTGAAATATATATTGAAATACATTGAAATATATAATGAAATACATTGAAATATATATTGAAATACATTGAAATATATATTGAAATACATTGAAATATTTATTGAATTACATTGAAATATATATTGAAATACATTGAAATGTATATTGAAATACATTGAAATGTATATTGAAATATATTGAAATATTTATTGAAATACATTGAAATATATATTGAAATACACCGATATGTATACGCACATACATTACATACATACATACATACATACATACATACACAGACGCATGCTATCGCTTGCAGTCTTTAATAAGACACACAATCCGACAGACAGTTAGTTTGTTGATTTCGTGCCATCACTGAATCTCACGAGGCGACTGTTACAGGAGCGAGTGGATATGGGAAGGGAAGGAAAGGGAAAGTAAGAAGAAGAAAGAATAAATCTGTTTCCATGGAAATTATATAAACGGATGGACGGATTGTGAAATTGTGGTTCATTTAATTAGCCAATAAATGAAAAGTTTAAAATAATAAAGCAGAAATGGAGACTCGAAAGTAAAGAGAGTGTGAGAGAGATAGATGGATAAATAGATAGAGAGAAAGAGAGAGAGAAAGAAAGAAAGAGAGAGATAGCGATATATAAAGAGTGAGAGAAAGAAGATAATCCACGTTTAATTGGAAAACGTCTGAAGCGAGTTGTAGAATAAACAAAGTTCTAATTGAATACAAACAGTTCACAGCATTGCTCATGAAAGTTGCACGTTGTCGCTGCTACAATAACAATCTGTCCAATTCATAATTCACCTGTCAAGAAATACAAGAAACTTACGTATATATAATACTTATATATATAATGTTCTGGGATACATATATATTTATATTTTTAAATATATAGTGTAATTAGTTAACGTTAAAGAAATGCCTTAGCGTCTTTAAAATTTCATAAATCACATCTAAATAAATATCTTCCAAAACATTTATAATTTCCCCGACCCTCAAATCCAATCCAATCTACCAAACAGACATACAACAATATAGGCCCACCAGTACCACCACTAATATCTAGAATGCCATCTGATGACAGCTTTTCAAAGCATTCGACACTTACACGAGATGGAATTGTCTTGCTAATTAAGTCATAAATAGGACATTCATATTAATTATACTGCCAATCAATCAAAACATTTCTCAAATTCAATTGAGAATCGTACAAATTTAATAAAATAAATAACACTGCTGCATAATGATGATATTAATTGTTACTTATCAAAAAATGGTGGTTTAGCCCAAAAAAGACCACATCGACCTTTTACTCTAAAAAAACATTAAAAAACTAAAATGAACAACAAACCACGGGCAACCACTTCGTCCACCCTTCTTACCCCGATCATGCTTGTCGAACAACCCGGCGAACTGCGGCGTAAAATCGATTATTTCAAACTCAATCAAGCGGCTAGGATTCATTCGCTAATGAATAATTAAAGTGGAGGGGCCCTCAATTACCTCCGCAACGATGAGTGTACCGAAGAAGAAAGTACAAGAAGAGAGAAAAAAAACGTGGGGACAGGTGGGGGGAGCTGGGGGTGGGGGGAGGTAAAAGAAAGTTGAAGCGGGGAGAGGTTAAGCCGGGTTCAAGTACTCGTGATGGAAATACTTGGAAACAAGAGGATGACGTGTACTCGCGTGTACTTACAAGTCGTTGAACGATCAATCGTCCGTCAGTACTGAAAAACTTCTTCCTTCAAAAGGACGGAACACTTTTAAGTACAGCATGCAAGAAGAGAGAATGGATCTGCCTGGATGTTCGTTTGTGCCTGTGCGTGTATGTGCGTATATGTGTGTGTGTCAGCGTGTTTGTACTATTCGATAACTCTCTGTACGTGTGCGTGCACATGCGAACGAATACATGTGTGTGCATGTGTGTGCGTGTGTGTGTGTGTAAATAAATGCGTACGCTAGTGCGTGAAAGAGTTGTTCTGAAAATAAAAAAAAATAAAAAGAATGCTAAATTCCAGTGAGACCTGACCTCGAGGCTGTGTGATGCATGGATATATTCCAACACCAGTTCCATAGGAGAGCGCGTCAGATTAAAGCACCGTCAAAGCATCTGCAGGAAATCGGCCGTGTCCGAGGCGTCAGTGGAAATCGAGTATCGTAGCCGGTCAGCCCGAAGCGTCAATGTCACACACTGCTCTGTAAATGCCATGTGACGTGTCACACTGTCTGTCACGATGAGTTAGCGCTCGAAAAGTTTAACAGAAAGTTTGCGTCGGAAAAATGTTTGCGAGTTAAAAGAGTAGAAGTAAAAATTTTAGACGTTTAAAATGCATCCAACGAAGGGGAGTAAAACGTCGGCCGCCAACCGGACAGGCCCCCGTAGTGAGTGCACCACGGATCGGCCCGACCAACCACTCAGCCATCTCCGATCAATCACTGGTTGACGTGGAAGGACGATCAATTTCAATCGCAACAAGGAACCAAGAGAAAAGAATGATGACATCGTTCTGTTTTATTTTCTTTTATCCCGGGAAATGGCAAGCGGGTGAGGTACACGACACTGAAGGGGCTAGTGAGGCACAGGACACTGAAGGGGCGGATGCTGGAGCGCTAGAGCGGTGAACTATTTAATTTAATTACACGACAGATATTCATTGCAATATCTTATTTTCGAAGTTATTCATTTAAAACTTGAATACATAAACAATAAACATTCAATTTGAGTGATCCAGACACGAAATTAATGTTGATTAAAATTATCATTCATATATTTCAATATTTAGATATTTAGTATATCTAAAAAAATATAAAAAAACTGTTAAAAATGCCATTAAATAGTTATATATGCAATTGGTTATATATGAATTCATCAACATAATTAATTTCCGATATATGTATGTATGTATGTATGTATGTATGTATGTATGTATGTATGTATGTATGTATGTATGTATGTATGTATGTATGTATGTATGTATGTATGTATGTATGTATGTATGTATGTATGTATGTATGTATGTATGTATGTATGTATGTATGTATGTATGTATGTATGTATGTATGTATGTATGTATGTATGTATGTGAGAAATTCGTGTAACGCTGTGAGATGTCACTGCAATCGCAAAACAACTTTAATTACATATGTTGACATTTAGACAAATCCGTCATTTTTGACGGATTATCACTAGTTTTTATGTAAATCTATAAAACCTGCTTACATAGAACATCTAAGATTTTTATTCTGTCCAACAAAATTGTCTTCAGCCGAAGAAACGTGCTCTCAACGAAGTAAAATAAAAAAAGCTATTTTATAGAATAAAATAATAAATAAAAATATATATATAAATAATTAATTAATTAATTCTTTCATGTCTTCTTCTTGCTTTTTCTTTTTCCTTTTTTTCTTCTTTTTTTCGTTTTTCTCTTCTTCTTGGTCTAAATCCGAAGACCAATTATACACTCAAGAAAATCATGGAGTTGTACTTTTGGTGCAGAAGGCATCAGGTTTTCTTCTCTTTTCCCTCCCTTTTCTCTTCCCCTTCTTTCTCTTTCTCTCTCCTTCTCCCCTCTCTCTCCCCCTCTCTCTCTCTTTCTCTTTCTTCCTCCCTCTTTCTCACTCTCTCTAAATCTTTTATTACCACGTGTTTCTTAGCCTGCTTCTTGTTTGTCTGTTTGTCTGTTTGTCCGGGTGGGAGAATGTGATTGAATTTTGAAGCACTTCCCAACATAAAATCTTACTGAATATTGGCGTATATAATTTTTGACATTAACATTGCATTCTATTAAATTTTCAGATTTATTGAACAAAATTTAAATAACATATAAACATAAACATATAAACTAAAATCTTAAATAACAATGAAACTAAAAATAGTTACATAAATAAAAATAAATAAAAAATACTATAAAAAAACCTTTTAAAAACCACGTTTCTCTTCTGCACAAAAAAGAAAAAAATAATTTTCTGGCTATAAAAAATTTGTCGACATACATACTAAGATACTAAGAGCTAACATTAAAATTCTATAACAATAAAAACATTGGTCGCTTTCCATAATATAAAACAATGTGACCGAGGTTATAAGTTCTAGAATTTTACTGTTAGATCTTAGTATGTATGTATGTTAAAAAAATTTATATAGTCAGAAAATTATTTTTGTTATTTTTAGTGCAGAAGAAAAACTTGGTTTAAAAACGTTGTTTTAAGTTTTATTATTTCTGTTCTTACATTTATTTGTGTCACACACTAGAGTTCCAGATCTGTTTAATACGATGAAAGTATTGAAAGTGTACATGTCTGTCGTGATGGCGGGATAAAAATAGATGAAAGAAAATAGAGAGAGAGAGAAAGAGAGAGAGGGAGGAAGAGAGAGGGAGAAGAAGAGAGATGGTAAGAAAGAGATAAATAGACAAAAGAAGTAGTAATACAAATATGAAAGTTAAAGTAACCGAATATCTGGAAGGAAGACCTACCGCATTTTGCATACAACAGAGTTATAAGAAAACAAGAAAGTTATGAAAATAAATAAATAAATAAATAGTTAGATGCAACGAATGGAGACCGATGATGACTTTAAAGATACAAATAGACATACAAGGAAGAACAAAATAAAATAAAATAAATCAAAATAAAATAAAATAAAATAAAAGGCAAGCAAGAAG
>OZ022243.1:32398702-32416202 GCA_963978895.1 Erpobdella octoculata | reverse complement strand
CATCTTCGACATCATCACAGTCTTCTCCCTTCATTTTGTATATTTGGCCTTCGCATCACGACGAGCAGGTTCGGTTCAAACCTTCAGCAAATAGAAGGACAGGTGCCCCCCCCTTCTTAAGTGCGTTCATTCAACCCCGTTCCTTCGCACTGACCGACGACGAGACGAGCATACTAAGAAAGAGAGGAACGCTGCTGAAGCACCACAGTGTACAGTTGAATGTTCTGAAATGATTTTTTCTTCGTCTGGAATGAAATAGGATGAATGGGAAACAAATGAGAGGATGGGTTAGAAAAAAAGACAAAGATGAAAAGAGGAAAAAGGAGAGATCCATAAAAAATAAAAAAAGAGAGGGAAAATAGAGAGAGATTAAATTCTTCGAGCACAATCGTAAAAATCATGATAAAAAATAACACACACAAAAATACAGTAAGACAGCAACATACACAACCATACAAAGGGATACAATAAGACAGCAGCATACACAACCATACAAAGAGATACAATAAGACAGCAGCATACCCAACCATACAAAAAGATACTATAAGACAGCAACATACACAAACATACAAAGAAATACAATAAGACAGCAACATACACAAACATACAAAGAGATACAATAAGACAGCAACATACACAAACATACAAAGAGATACAATAAGACAGCAACATACACAACCATACAAAAAGATACAATAAGACAGCAACATACACAAACATACAAAGAGATACAATAAGACAGCAACATACGCAAAGAAATAAACATTTTCTTCGTGTCTGATTACTTTTCCAGTGGCGCAAAAAAAAATATTTCGGGGATAAAAAAAAACTGCATAGATGATTAACATAAATTTGCCCCAAAAATATTTTAAACACATCTCTCCTTGATATATATGTCCTTTCATGTTTTTTTTACCCATCTACCTCCTCTATTTTCCATTTCTTTTTTCATCATTGGCAACATTACTATTACCACAGTCTGTTTTCAAGTTTTTATCTTTATAAGCGTCTGTTCATGTATCTCTCAATTTTTCTCTTTGTATTGTTCTAACCTTTTCCAGACTTGTTATTTGTTTCTACTTCGGGTTACACGTAATTTTCGTTCAGTAAATAATATATAATGTTCTGTTTTACGTGTAAGACTGCATAGAGAAGTAAAATGCAATTTCATTTGACATGTCTCGGTTCCTGGCACTTAATGGATCTTGCGGATTCGCTTTCAAAAACTATGTAAATAAACCTTCGGGTCTCTGTACTTATCAGATATCTCTCCCTCTCCATTTTCTCACTATCTCCTTTTTCTTTCTCTATCTGCATCTCTTTCCTACTTTCTCTCTCTCTCTCTCCCTATAAATATTCTTTTTTCTTCTCTTCTTCTTCTGATTGTGCTCACACTTTCATTCAATATTATTCGATTTTGTTCAATCTACGGGCACTTTTTGAGCAATGTACCAACTTGTACTAAAACTAGTCTATAGTCTATAGTAGTACACAACAAGTACGTTTGTTATTCTTCATTTCTGCTTTTATTGTATCTCTTTTTATGGTTGTTCATAAATCAGATGTCTTCATAGCATGGATACATAGCATGGATACACAACAGGGATACATAGCATGGATACACAGCATGGATACATAGCATGGATACATAACATGGATACATAGCATGGATACACAGCATGGATACACAACATGGATACACAGCATGGATACATAGCATGGATACATAACATGGATACATAACATGGATACAGAGACTAATAAACAGAACAAGACGATGTAGAGCAGAAGATGGAGAATGATTGTATGATTGGTCATGAAAGATGTTTGTTTATTTCGAGAAAAAATATTTCTTTTTTATTTTCATTTCTTTCCCTCTCAAATCTCACATATAATTACAAGATTATCTTCACCTTCATATCACTCTCACTCACACTTTTCTTTTCTATAGCTCTTTTACTCTTTTCTATATTTATGTACGTCTAAATATATATTATTATTATATATCTATATGCGTTTTTATATTATATATAATTAGATATTTCTATACATTAATGTATACCTATATACTTATACATATTACTTTATATCTATATATATATATATATATATATATATATATATATATATATATATATATTTAGATACATCAACCTGCTTATCTTTTTTTATCTTATTTATGCTCTAATTTGCTTCTCCACGGATGCCTCTTTCGATTTAGCTCCACCAACTTTAATCTTATAAATATCCATGTTATGCCACCCCTTTCTACTTATTTTCACACAACCTTCATCTACCCGAGGACGTAGCTAGGGTTTTTGGCACCCGGTGCAAAGTCTATAGAATGCGCCCCTAAAAATTTCCGTTGGTTAGCTTTTCCTCCAAAAACAGCTGATGACAGGGGGGGGGGGGTAGTATTCATAGGTAATTTTCCCAAAATGTTTCGAAAACCTTATACACTTTTGCCTCTATTACGCCCCTTTTTGGCGCCCTCCCTCTAGCCACTGGCGCCCGGGGCGGCTGCCTTCACCTCGCTACGCCACTGCACCATCATAAACGCCATCCTAACCAGCATCATTATCATCTCAACCATCCTAACCAGCATTATTATAATCTCAACCATCCTAACCAGCATCATTATCATCTCAACCATCCTAACCAGCATCATTATCATCTCAACCATCCTAACCAGCATTATTATAATCTCAACCATCCTAACCAGCATCATTATCATCTCAACCATCCTAACCAGCATCATTATCATCTCAACCATCCTAACTAGCATCATTATCATCACAGTATCAAGAGTGGCAACATCAAAAGCATGCAGCCTGGAAAGTAGGCGTTGCAGGTCGTAAACAATTCTTCTCGAACGCTTTCGCAGCGGCGCGGTACAAAAAGTTTACAAGTTCTTAAGTGGTCTACAAACATGTGTACGATTACACATACAAACATGTGTACGATTACACATACACACAACAGCACACACAAACACCTTTGCCGATACATCTATAAAGCCACATAAATAAGATCACACTTTTGAGATAATGCAGTTTCTGGAAATAAACACACACACAAATACAGATAAAGGATCACACTTGAACAAAAACTTACAAACATATTTAACACATACTCTGAATTCTTCGGTGAATATAAATCGATGAAAAGACAGCAATACGTGTCACTATGTATGTGTATGTATGCTTGCATATATATGTGTTTATGTGTGTTAATATGTCTATGTATGTATGTTTATATATACATATACTTATACATATATATATATATATATATATATATATATATATATATATATATATATATATATATATATATATATATATATATATATATATATAGAGAGAGAGAGAGAGAGAGAGAGAGAGAGAGAGAGAGAGAGAGAGCATTATATATTATTCACCAATGTCTGTTCATAAAAAATAGTTTTGTTAATATGTGCGTGTATACATTCCTTATGTTTGTGACAAGATTTCATGTCAATATCACTCAGAAAAAGTTGCTACAAACTGGAAAAGCAGATTATTGAAGGCGTGAAAAAGATATGGATGAAGGAAGAAAAGAACTGGAGAAATAAAAACGCATAAACAATTTAAATAATATAATATAATATAAATAAATTACATAATTTCGTGTAATTACAATACTTGTAAGGAATTACTTGAGAAATAAAAATGCACGGCGTAATATAAATAATAATTTAATAATATTATCAATTTCTTGAGACAAAGAAGCGGAAGTTCCATCATCGCTCAAAACGGAAGTAGTGGAGAATATCGTCACATGACCTCGGTTTTATTTAAATTGTTAAATGAAAGCTGGAAGAGGTCATCATAAGGTCATGGTGGAAGAGGTCAACATAAGGTCATGGTGGAAAGAGGAGGAGAGAAACTAGAAATTCAGATAACCGGAAATTAAATCAGAAAAAAAGTTAATCTTGTCTCTAAACCTTTGAAGAGAAAATGAAAAATATTGAAAAGCATCGCTATATCAACTGTATGTATGTGGACTTCCAATGTATATCAACTGTATGTATGTGGACTTCCAATATATATCAACTGTATGTATGTGGACTTCCAATATATATCAACTGTATGTATGTGGACTTCCAATATATATCAACTGTATGTATGTGGACTTCCAATATATATCAACTGCCAACGAGAAATTTGAGGACGGTGGATGTGGACTTCCAACAAGAAATATGTGGACTTCCAACAAGAAATATGTGGACTTCCAACAAGAAATATGTGGACTTCCAATAAGAAATATGTGGACTTCCAACAAGAAATATGTGGACTTCCAATAAGAAATATGTGGACCTCCAATAAGAAATATGTGGACCTCCAATAAGAAATATGTGGACCTCCAATAAGAAATATGTGGACCTCCAATAAGAAATATGTGAACCTCCGTCTAATTTGAAGTATAATTAATAATTAAATTACTCTCACTCATCTGCGACACCTTCAACATATTTCCTGCAACATTCTTTCTTCATTCTACACACCGCAACCGCATTTTCGGAAAATTTAATTCACTTCCTACAATATGGCGTGTAAATAACCAACCTACAGTCTTCAATCCAATATTTTGATACATTTTCTACTCAACACAAAATTAAAATATTATTTGTACTTGTACTTAATTTTTTCATCATCATCATCACCACCACCATCATCACCCTCATCATCATCATCACCGCCACCATTATCGTTTTAATCGTTTTACGATTATTATTATTAATAATATTAATACTCACTCTAGAGCGCTTCACTAGTCTTCTAAATATTCAAATTGTTTCACTCCACGAGATAAAGCTACTCAAACTTAGTACGATCCGACACCTGTGTTGTTTACTTTTTCAAGTAGATGAGCGCACTCAGCTGTAGTGCCCACAATAAGTGCTAGTGCACTCAAGCACTTCAGTCTCCGTGCTGCACCCGGGCGTACGTGGTCGGTGCTTGCTGGGCGCTCCAGCACATCCCGTGTGCGTGTTCACGTACAGAGGTGTACACTCGCACACACAACACACGGAGAGTATTGATGTATGGAGTGGCACCGGTCTATGGAAAAGGTATTATCAATATTGAGAGTGTTGACGGGTGTTTACATTGTGATGAAAAATTCGCATTTCCACACTTTTCAAACGGATTTTGATTAATCGGTATTTCATATTATCACCACATGTCGCCACATATTTCCGCGTATCACTACACATCGCCACATATCAGGACATATAGTTACGTATATAACCACATATCACATATATATCCCCATTCCACCCCATATCACCACACATCGCCACATATCAAGACCTATAATAACGTACATGACCAGAAATAGCCACATATCAGGACACATGGCCACGTATATAACCACATGTCGCCATATACCACCGCACATAGCGACGTAAATTAGTAATTTAGAATAATTTTAAGGTGGGAAAATAAACATTTTTTTTCGGCATTATGACACGTATGTGAGTACATTCTGAGAATGCGAACTGAGAACGGCGTCATGTATGTTGAGTGCTTTTAAATAAATTAACATACGAAATATTCGATGTTAAAAAATGTGTTGTGTCTGTGCACGAGAGTGTGCGTGAGCGTGTGTGCCTGTGCGGTTCTGCTCAGGTGACTCAATTAAAATGTTTTTGAAATACTCGTTTGAAATTAATGATAATTGTTCGCATTTCACGATTTATCATTTGAAAGCCAACGCAGGGGTGACATGGGCACTGGGCATATACCCCCCTATGTTTTAAAACGCCCCGTAACATCTTTTTTACACGTTTCACCAGTTTTCAGGAGCAGGAAGGACTCTCCCATACCCCATACTCACAATAATACAAAATATATATTTATAACGAGCAACAACTTCAGCTTCTTAAATTTATTTTAAAAGTTGAAGAACTAGTTATTTACTGACTCGATTAAATGTCATTTACATCACCCCCCTCCCCCACCTCGAAGGAACTACAGCTTCGTCATTGGTCCCTGGACCGATTTGCCCTGGCCCTCCATGGCCTGGCATCTCTTCGGCCCTTCTTTCTTGATTCAATAACGCAGAGTGAATTGAATTTAGCAAGATCATCGTCAGACATTAATTCACTAACTAACCGGTAATCAAACGTTTTAACACTAATTTATTTTAATACTTCAAATTCATGAATATTAAATTAAATTAATCATTATTTTGTTCCTCCTGCAGGAAGAGGGAATGAAAGAAATGAGAGAGAGGAGAGGAAGAGCTAGAGAAAAAGAAAAACGAAGAGATAAGAGAATACAAATGGCGACGCATGCAAGCGAAGAAACACGAGGACGATCGTTCGAACGGGCAACTACATGGCGCCCCAACGTCGGTCCTTCCCCCTCCATCGGTCAAGGTCGTGAAGTTCAAAAGTGAGGGCTACATAAATTCCGAGGCGATGACGTCACACGTTCCCGCCACAGGAAAATGATTGATCGTCTGGTACTGGATGCAAGTGGAAAGTAATTGGATGGGATCGTCGGAATAATCAAAAAAGAAATGATAATTTTCTGTGAATCTATTTTGCTGCTTTCAGTTAAATGATGATGATGATGATGATGATGATGATGATGATGATGATGATGATGATGACGACGACGATGATAATGATGACGACGATGACGATAATGATGCAGGTTGTTTACAAAGCGAGCATACACACATACAAACATACATGTGCATGTGTGTGTGAGTAATATTTTAAAACTTCAACAAACAAGTTCATAAATGTTATGCTTTTCAATAACATTAAAATAATATAATTTATTCGCCAGAGGGCAAGCAGCTTTCCATGCGGTGGCTTTTCATTGCATCGAATTATCGTTCAGATGTCGTCAAACAGATTCATGTATGCTTCGTAAAAAGAGAGTTCGAATATCGAAGAATTATATTCGTTTGAGAATTCATAAATGAAACAAAATAAATATAAATATTAATGTTTCTAATACTAAGAAACTAAGAATCAATAATGACCAAATTGGAAAAATATTAGATTTTTTACATGCCATGTAATTATTATCTTCGGTAATCCCTATGCAATGATCGCATCTTTTGTTTGGTTGTTTTATGTCACGTTTGTTGTTTTATGTCACGTTTGTTGTTTTATGTCACGTTTGTTGTTTTATGTCACGTTTGTTGTTTTATGTCACGTTTGTTTTATGTCACGTTTATGTGCCCCTACAAATTCTCATCTGTAAACTTTCATTAAAAAATGACCAGGGAGGGGGAATAGCTGTTTGTTTTTCGAAAACCTGATACACTTTTGTCTTCAAAATTAGCTTATGGCCAGGGAAGGGGGTAGTGGTAGTGGTAGGTACTTTTTCTAAAAATTTTGGACACCATTCAAAAAGACTTTTGGCACCCCCTTCCCAATGGCGCCCCAGGGACACATGTCCCCCATGTCTCCATGCTACGCCTCTGTGCACCAGTAAGGAATCCCCGACCATGGAAAGCACGAATGTAAACCAATAAAATAAATTTCGAAATAAAAATTAAAATGATTCCTCTCAGCAATGTTACTATTTATAAAAAAAAATAATAGTAATGATTACAGCACGTGATAGGATCTCGCGAGATCGAGGACGAGATGATTAAGCATAACGAGAAGATATCTCGAGGAGTAAGTAGGTCGTTAAGAATTGTTTACAAGCAGAATTTCTTACAAGCATACAAGCAGCATAAAACTGTTCGTTGCTTTGACGAATCAGCAACACAAGTTTAAAAAACCCAGAAGCTTATGTTTGTTGCTCTTATTTATGATGTAACAGTTCATTAATATTATATCATAGTTTTTTAATTAATTAATTATTTTTATTATTACATTATATTAATAAAAATAATGTTTGATCTATTCAATTGAAATATTTAGCTCTACGAATCAGCCGTGAACAGGAAACAGCTGATCGATAAACAAATTGGAGAAATTCAAAAGGAGAAGAGACAGAAATAAACACGTCCAGAACACCCAAGTTGCTCGGGTATTCCCCGAACCGCCAAGAAATTTATAGCAGCATTATCCGCCTCCATCAACTGACACAGTTTATCGAGCGCGGAAATGTGTGTCGGGTCAAAAGGTTGACCGGATGTATATGGCGAGGCGCTTGGTGCTTTCCCGGGGTGGAGATGAGCAGATAATTGGGAAAATATTGAAAATAGAATTAAATTTTCTTTTTTCTATTCACAAAAGATTACGAATTATTAATGTCCGTTCATAAAAATAGTTTTGTTTTAAAAAATGGAACAACTTTGGCATACCCGACCAGTCAAATTGATTCAAACTAAAGAGAGACTGAAAATTCTTTTATTGCATTTACATGGAAATGCGTTTTAGATGCAAATGTTCTATTCTATTATAAAACTGGGTGATAATGCGTGCATCCCTTTTTATGCCCCTCTCCTCTCCCTCTCCTCTCCCTCCCAATCTTCCTTCTTCTCGATCTCACTCTCCCTACCTATATTTGTCTTCCTCTGTTTCGTCTTCTATCTTTATGAATTAAAAAGCTTTCTATTTGAAAAAAAATTCAAAAAATTCAGTGAAATGTTAATGGAAAAATAAAGTTTGAAGAACTCGTGAAGCGTGAACTTGCCCCACGGTCGTACAATTGTTGTTGTAGAACAATACGTGGTAGAACAATACAATATAGAACAATATAATATAGAATAAAATATAGAACAATACAATATAGAAGAATACGCAATTTGCTTCATCGTGTTTTTTCAGATTTTTTTCTTCATACTTCTACAATTCATTCTAATAACACCAGAACCAAAAATATTCTATGACCAGGGGGTTCGGTGGTCATATCTTATTTTCAAAAAATTTAGAAAAAAAACTTTTCTTCTAAAAATGCTCAATTGTTTATGAAGGTGGAATAGCTATGATTAATATTAAGTTTTCATCACAAATTTTTCAAAAGAAAAGTCAATATAAGGTTTGACTCGAGCCCTGTTTCCGTATGCCAAAATTTTTCTCCCCAGGTAGGCCATGAGGTAGCCAATACGGACCTGGGCGTGGTAACCACGGGACTCAACAACAGAATACGATGAAGCAGAGAAATAGTGTTACATTTTGTATAAACTCAAATTTAATTATTGAAAACAAATGACGAAATAAAATATTTGTTTAATTTTGTTTCAACATATTTAGGATTAAATTGTTTTAAAAAGATATCCGTAAACGGAAAATCTTACAATGTATTCAGCAAACCGCGACATCTGGCGATCAAAGTGATGACAAATAATAATTTATACGACCAGCAAAACTTTTTTATTTTTTTCTTAATTAAGAAATTTTAAATTAATTATCAATCGGATAATTACCTAATTATATTTGTATGCGTCCGTTCTATCACTAATTAAATCATTTACATATTAGTCATATTTTTAATAACAATTAATTTCACATCCATTTACTTGATTATTTACATATTAATCTTATTTTTAATAACAACTAATTTCACATCCATTTACTTGATTATTTACATATTAATCTTATTTTTAATAACAATTAATTTCACATCCATTTACTTGATTATTTACATGAAATAATAATATTTTTTAGAGAAATACAACATTTCATGTATTTAACGTATTACTACGCTCTGGGATACTAATAGAAAGCAGTGTGAATCAACTTCAGAATTATGTCATCCTTTTCTTTCATTACATCCTTCCTTTATTCATTCCTTCATTCTCCAAACACACATTTTACGACCTCCTTAAAAATGACCTCATCAACTGGAGCATCTATTCCTCCTTTTCCTCTTTTTACTTTCTCACACTCTCACACATACCGACACACACAGACACACACACTGACACATACTTACAGATACATACACACCGACACACTACTTTCTACATTCCAGCCTCATCAACTTCCACATTAACACCTTCAACTCGATTAAAACCCATCCGTCCGCGTCCGTCCCTACTTGACCCCATCCCCCTGATAATTTCCTTCAATCCACTTCATCAACCTACATCCATTGATCCTATGATTCATTCACTTATCGATTTATTCACCTGACCACGCACTCACACGCACACGCAGACGCTCACGCTCACGCACACGTAAACACAAACAAGCTCACGCACGCATTAAACAAAACTCGCACCAAGAAAATGGCGCGCAAACAAAACCATAAAATCGAAGTCTCGCACCGACCAAAAGAAAATAGTAGGACATAAAACCCAGGTAACACGTGCAAGTGCAGACTGATATTTGAAGGCCGGTAGTAATAAAAGGCTAAAAGGAAAAAACCGACCGACACTGAAACATACGAGAGACGATATTAAGGAGCACACGAAACATAAAAGTAAAAAAACCACAAATAACTACAGTTATCGAATAATAATAATAAAAAATAATAATAATAACAATATCGACAATAAAGCATTAAACACAGGGCGGTAAATATCAGTGATGGGTAGTTACTAACTATAAATAGTTAACTACTAGTTATTAACTACTCTAAAGTAGTTAAGGAATAGTTAATAACTACTTTTTGTGAGACTAGTTATCAACTAGTAGTTAACTATTTTTGAGATAGTTATTAACTACAGTAGTTAACTATTTTTTTAACTACTTTAATTTTTTTATTAATTTTTTTAAAACAATTACGACATCTGTGTTTTTTAATTTATGTACTGGTACATCACTATCTTATTGGCTTTGTTTCTTCTTTTTCATTCTCCGCTTCGTTGTTTGTTTAAGTTTGTTATTATTTTCGGTTAGGTTCGATTTTCGATTAGGTGACGAGTGTGTAGCGATCTATTACAATGAATAGCAAAATAATTAAAGAATGTTTTACTGAAGTAGTTTTTAAGGACGATGAAAAAAATTTTACGGCATTATGCGATACATGTCATAAAAGAATTTCTGGAAATGTTACCAATTCATTCAACTTTCTTAAACATGTAAAAGTGAGTTTATATTAGTTATCGTTTTATTATGAAAGTTTAATGCATTTAAGTATTTTTAGATAATTTTATCATGTATCATTTAAACTTTTATTTTTATGCTACACATGTTTAATTTACTTGGTGTTTTACTTTTGGTAAGGTTTGTTAGCTTATTTTTGCCAACTGTGTGCGCCCACCATCATATTTTAATTTTAGCATTTGTTAAACCTAACTATACTAAGCTTAGAATAAGACTTATGGTTAATTTTTGCTATTTATATTTAAATTTTCAAGTATGAGTATAACGAACGAAATCATTTCTTCAGATTATGAAACCAATAGTCACTGCAATGGATATCTTCCAAAGCATTCCGACCATCATTGGAATAAAAAAAAATTACATTCCTGTTCAGAAAAAACCATCAAACCTCTTATACAAGCACTATCTCGGGGTATAGAGAAACGATTTGGTCCTGTTTTAGGAAATGAAGAGTATCTGCTAGCGACAGCGATAATTCCCCAATTCAAATTGAATTTTTTGTCCGATGAGCAAAAAAATATTTGATTAAAGAAAAATTATTGGCTTACATAAAAGAGATGAATCAAGAGCTTGAAAAATCAGGTTTATTTAACTTGTATTTAATTGCAAATGTTAAAAGGTTTTTTTTTGGTTAACAATTAACAATACACAGCATTATTGTTTAATTATTGTTTATTAATTATTGTTTTTATAAATATCTGTGCAGGTTGTAAATCTAGAAGCTCTACCTCAAAAACAATCACCTCTGTTGACAATGATCAGTGCAGTGAAAATGACGATTGGTACGACTATATGGATACTGGATACCATACCAAACTCCTTTGACAATGTATTGGCTGAACAGCTTAATGATTATTTATCAAACCCGTCCAAGAACATCCAAAGTCTCTTCCATTATCCAGATGTTTGTGCAGCATTTATAAAGCTCAATTCAACATTGCCAAGTTCAGCAGCACTTGAAAGACTTTTTAGTGTAGCAGGACAAATTTTATCTGACAGACGAAGTAAATTGTCTGATAACCACATCGATATGATGATTTTTTTAAGAGATCATCTTAGATATTCTGTAAATGCTTTTGATAGTATCATTTTGTAAATGATTGTGTAAATAAAAATGTAAATAATTATATTTTGTTATTGGAAATTACATTTGTTTAAAATTTTAATGTTAAAAAGTAGTTAACTACTAGTTAACTACTTGGCAGTAGTTAAGTAGGTAGTTATTAACTACTGCTTTTAAAAGTAGTTAGGAAATAGTTACTAACTACTTTTTTGTGAGTAGTTAAATAAAGTAGTTAACTACTTTTAAAGTAGTTAAAAACCATCACTGGTAAATATTTAAAAATATTGAAGCAAAATATATCAGTAAAAAAGAACATCAAGATGCAAAACTACAGGGACGCCTATGGAATAATACGGAAACGAACAAATGAGCATTTGGACGCAGAAAAAGCAAATTATGTATATGGAAAACCCATAAAATTACTAAGAGCTTAAAAATTACAAAATCATACCCAAGCCTATTCGGAATAATAGGCATACTCAGAATTACATAGACATACTCAGAACTACCTAAGCATACTCAGAATTACCTAGGCATACTCAGAATTACCTAGGCCTACTTAGAATTACAAAAGCCAACAAAACATGGCAGAAGAGAAGAAAACAAGAAATAAAGCTGATGAGAGAAGTTGGGAAGGGGGGAAATACAAAAAAATATATAACAAGATGGACTCAAGAAATATTTTTCAGAAACTAATTATATATTCACGCATGCGCCAAATGGCAGGTGCTCCGGTTAATAAATATTCAATGAGCTTCCCAGCAACGGTCGATGTGAAAAAAATGAAATATGAATAATAATAATAATAATGGGATAATGCTAATAACAATAATAATATTATAATTAGCATTATTATTATCATTATTATTATTAATATTATTATTAATGTTAATAATAATAGAATAATACTAATAAACAGAATTTCTTTCTTTTTCTTAATGCTTGTAGTGATACCTGATACCTTCTATATTATCTATGTATTCTTGAAATAAATAAGAAATTTGGAAAACAAATGCATATAATATATACTATATTGTTAAATGGAAAAAGTAACAATAATGTGTATACATTAATGGTAATAATCTCATTAGCTATGTTAAAAAATAATCTATTTTATATACTTATTTATTTTCTTGAATTAAATCAGTAATAAGTTTTCATAAAAGTATTTTTTTAGCACAAATCGATAATTCAGAATAAACCTCGGTTTTCTTTGTTGTGCACCTCTCTGTCTGAATGTATTGTTGTGTAATTGTTAATAACTCTCCCTCCAGTTCGATATATGCATACTTGTCTGCCTACATTATGTTGCCTCATGAAATTAAATAGAAACGTAGACTATTATGGAGTGGGATGAAGAATGATATGAACATAACATGAGGAAGGGTCAAGAAGAAGACAAGGATGGAGAGAGAAATAGAAAGAGAGAAATAGAAAGAGAGAAAGAGACAGCAAAATGAAAATGGAGAAAGGAGAGAGAACAGGAATTTCTGTAATCCAATCACATCTCTGTATGTCAGTGCCCGAATACTTACGTCACCATTAAAGTGAAACAAGTAAGCCGCAAAAAACAGGTTTTTCACAAATCCTTTTATTTATGGATTTGCCGACTTTTCATTTATTGCA
Source organism: Erpobdella octoculata (assembly GCA_963978895.1). Taxonomy (NCBI): domain Eukaryota; kingdom Metazoa; phylum Annelida; class Clitellata; order Hirudinida; family Erpobdellidae; genus Erpobdella; species Erpobdella octoculata. The sequence goes on along the minus strand of OZ022243.1, from coordinate 32,402,520 downwards.
AAAAATTCTTTTAAAATGACATTTTTTAAAATTTATATATGGACATATATATTTAATTAATTGTATTTGATTTGTTTTTTTAAACATAGATAATTATTAGTTTTAAATTTGGAATGCATTGTCACGAGGAGCGAGCTTATATTTCAAATTTCAACTCAATTGAAGTTAGTTAATTTTCACTTTCAAGGTTTGCAAACATTCAAGCAAGCAAGCAAGACCGGCGGTGAAGTTAATTTAAGGGATTTAAAATAAAAATGGAAAACCTACTAGCATAGCAATTAAAGACTTGATTGGCATATGCGGTGGTTTCACGTCATTCGTTAGGACGTCAAATTCTTTCCATTCGTCAATTTGTTCTTTGAATTTTTTCACTAGGTTTGTGTGGTAAAAAATGTTCTTAAAAAAAACTTCGTGATGAAAAAGAAAAAAGAAAGAAAAAATATAAAAAAGAAAAGAGGAAGAAGATAATGAGGAGGGGGAAGAGAAGGGTCGGCTCTTAATAACAAACGAGTAAATATGTGTCCTGCAGTCCGTTGGCACATTAGATCAAACACATCAAATAATAGATTTATAAGCTAGCTGGTATGTTAATATTAATAATAACATTACAAATTACAACACGGTGTTGTTAATGGTGATAAGTAATAAGTAATAATAACCATTGCAACGTACTATACTCTAAATTGAGTGCCCGTCTAGAGAAGGAATGGTCGTTTTATTTTAGATGACTTCAAATCACAACTAATCAACGCTAAGTTAAACCACGGCAAATTAGCCAAAAAATTAACTTCACCTCCGACTCAGCGAATTGCAATTTACCAGATTCACCATATTTACTTATTTACTATATCATATTTAATATATATTATAAACATTATATATTATAGTGCAACCTTAGCAGGGTGATGAAATAAAGCGAAATCAAATTCAACCGTGCTAGAAAATCTTGGTTTTCCTCGTTAAAATTAATTAATCACCTCGTACTTTAAGTTCAGCTCATTGACTTTATTTATCGACCACGTTAACTGCCCCTATTTTCCTAAATACCAGTCATTGACGTAATCACCACCATCATTATCTGGACTAGTTACTGTTTCGTTTAGTATAAAACTAGTAATTAGTTAGTTAGATTATATGAATTTTTTGAAAAAAGAGAGACAATGTGGCTATATGAGACATGAAGAGTTGATACTAATATTTGAGACTCGGAGTTGATATAAGAGACTCGGAGAGGAGGAACAAATGTGGTAAATAATAGACATGGAGGGTGGTACTAATGTACTAATGTGTTATTAATGGTACATAGGAGACATGGAAAAGTGGTACTAATGTGACGTTTTATGAAACATTGAGAATAATCTAGTATATATAAGAGACAGGGAAAGGTGGTACAAATGTGGTATATAAGAAATATGGAAAGGTTGTATAAATGTGGTATATATGGAACATGGAAAGAGAGTACCAATGTGGTAAATATGAAACACGGAAAGGTGGTACTAATGTAAGGTAGTATAAATGAGATTAGGAAGAGTGGTACTAATGTATGGTAGTATAAATGAGATTAGGAAGAGTGGTACTAGTGTGGCATATATGAAACGTGGATGGGTCGTACCAAGTACCAATGCTATCTATCAGGTTGAAACGAAAAAAGTGGTATAAATGTGGTATATGATGATCTATAATGATCTAGACAGATGCTCTATTTAGTAAAACTGAACATAATTAACTCAAGAGTCACTACGAATGAGCAGACTCAACTCACTGAACTGAAACTCGGCCGCCTTTTTTTGTCACGTGGTAACTAGTACCCTGATGAGGACTATGACGCAGCTATACTCAAACATCTAGTCTGAAAGATAAACAAGGCATCTCACACAGTTTGTCCGTACATCTGTAAATGTTTTTAGCGCCTACAAGCCAGGTCCAGCTTAGAGAGCGATCTTAGGAGTTTGTCCTTACGGCTTTGACAAACGACCATTAGCACACACGTACATATATAGAATTTCACACAAACACATGACAAACCAACATGCATATGCATATACAGACCCAATCATACATACATATATATACTCAATAGCAGATATATGTAGACACACACGCACAAGTAAAAGAAAATACTTATACAGATTCTAGCTTTTAATGTTTATAGCTGTTTCAGGAAAGTTTTCTTCGGCAATCTTCTTGCTAAAATGAAATCAAAAGATCATAATCTTCACATGCAAGCAACCTGTCTGTAGAACAACAAGCCACAGAAGAAAAGTATTTTCATAGCAATTTTTGTGTACTTGTACTTGTGTTTGTATGTATGTATGTATGTATGTGTGTGTGTATGTATGTATGTATGTATTATGTATGTGTGTGTATGTATGTAGGTATGTATGTATGTATGTATGTATGTATGTATGTATGTATGTATGTATGTATGTATGTATGTATGTATGTATGCATGCATGCATGTATGTATGTATGTATGTATGTATGTATGTATGTATGTATGTATGTATGTATGTATGTATGTATGCATGTATGCATGTATACATGTATGCATGTATGTATGTATGTATGTATGTATGTATGTATGTATGTATGTATGTATGCATGCATGTATGTATGTATGTATGTATGTATGTATGTATGTATGCATGCATGTATGTATGTATGTATGTATGTATGTATGTATGTACGTATGCATGTGTGTATGTACGTACGTACGTACGTATGTATGTGTGTATAATACTAATTATGTTTTTCAGACGATGATCACTGCAGATGTTGTTTGCAACGACAGGAGCAAAAACTTAATAAAAATGCGAATTACCGAGAAAAAAGAAATACACGAAGAAAATATAAACAAATATTTCCAACTTTTACGTCAGTGTTGTGAAAGCCTTTTTTCTACAAGTCTGCTTATCCGTGCAAATAAGCGATGGAAATGTTCATCAACAGTCTGGAAGATAGAAGAACCTTTAAGCAAATGTTTTTGTGCGCGAGTGTGTGTGTGTGTGTGTGTTTGTGTTTGTGCTAAAAGAAATACAAAATACAGAGAAACATGGAAGAGTATAAGGAGGAATGGGGAGAGATGGGGAGGGATGAATAAGGAAGGAGAGATACAAACAAGGGGAGGGGGATATTAGGAAGAAAATAAAACAAAGAAAAGTAGCAGAAAAAGAATGATGGAACGATACATGCAATGGAAAAGAGAAATACAACGGAGAGACTGAAAATGAATAAAAGAGAGAGAGTGGCAGGAGAAACGAGAGAAGAGAGAAAGAGTGAAAGGAGAGAGAAAGAGCAGAAGAATACAATAATATCGTGTAGGGCACAAGAATTGATGTTATTGACTGAGTACAATTTTATTGAGCGCCAATTTCTTTAATATAATGGACCTAAGTGTTTCCATGCTAAACCTCTGTGCCACCCCACACTCGTGTATGTCACTGCTTGTGTCTGTATGTATGTGTATTTGTGTGTGTGTATGGGTGTGTATCTGTGTGTATCTGTGTGTGTGTCTGTGCATATATTTGTCTGTGGATTTGTGTAGGCGTTTCTCTCGGGTCTATGTCAAAATAATTGTGTTGATGTAACAAAGATATCATCAATCGTAGTTCAGATTTGAACAATAAACTATCCTGCTTTGGTTTTGAAAGTTCTAACCCGCCTTGGCTATCTTGTAATAACTTAGGTGGAGCGTAGTGTACCGTAGTGTACTGTGGTGTACAATGGTGTACAGTGGTGAACAATGGTGTACAGTGGTGTACAGTTGTACAGTGGTGTACAGTTATACAGTGGTGTACAGCTGTACAGTGGTGTACAGT
>OZ022243.1:32376202-32393702 GCA_963978895.1 Erpobdella octoculata | reverse complement strand
ACTCTCCTCCATCTATCCTTCCTTTCATCCATGCAGTCTCACGTCCCACTGTCTATCAACCTACTTACCTAGAAGATCACCACTCACCACCATTATTATTACTTTCATCATAACATTATCACCATCATATTCTCATCATCATCAGTTTCATCTACTTAATATACTTGGACATAACATACTCTTTATATCGTTTCTTATTTATTAATTGATTTTTTAACTTTTAACTTAAACTCTTTATTTTCTACATCCCTAACTTCCCTCAGATTTTCGTATGGGCTTCTACTTCTATCGGGTTTTCTCCACTTCGATCCCGTTACTTTCTTGTTGTTGTTTATTTAAGTCCTCGTCACTTTTTCAGCGTTTAGGACCACCGTTACTTTCTAATTAATACTGCCGCTACCAATACTACTACTGCTACCGCTACCACTATTACCACTACCACTACCATTACCACTTCCACAATCACTACCACTTCTACTACTACTACTACTACAACTACTACTACTACTTTCATATTGAGTAAAGATTCTCGCTTCACCAGTACATCTGTCAATTCGATTCTGACAAATAATCCATAATTGAAAAGTACTTGTATTAATAAAAAAAAATGTTTAAAATCTTTCATTCATCCATCCGTTCATCTGCCTGTTCGTCTGTTCGTTCGGCAGTTCAGCTGTTTGTTAATCATTTAATCTACAATAATCAACGATTACCACGTCATCATCATCATCATCATCATCACCACCATCACCATCATCATCAACAACATCGACATCGACATTGTAGCTTCTGTTATTCAAAAATTTTGTTCATTCTCAACATCGGCAACCTTTTCGAGAATTTGTGGGTCATCTTCCTTTCCACCCCCCCACCACACTGCCATCCACCCATTCGCCCGTCCAAAAAGCATCTGATATGTTTGCCCCCTTACCAATTTGCTCGAATATTTCCACTTCTTAAACACCGTACCAGCAACTGACCGCTGGCTGACCCGACCAGCCCACCCAGTGACCCGCGGATCTGTTGTTGTTGTTAGTTCGCAGTAACAAGCGAAGGTGAAGATTTCAAATTACGAACGCACGTATATTTATTGAAGAAACACAGAATTATTTGTTTAACCTTCTGTCGGTCTTTTCTCTCTCTCTCTCTCTCTCTCTCTCTCTCTCTCTCTCTCTCTCTCTCTCTCTCTTTCTCAATCTGCTTTTTTATTTATTTATGTGTTTTCTTCAGCCTTGGATTATTTCACAATTAATATTCTTAATGGTTACAAATATCCTCATTATCATTATTAATTGGTTTTATTCTTTCGTTTTCGTCACTCCATCTTTCCACCACAACATTCACTTTCTCAATGTCTGTCTATGAATTTCTGTTGCCATCCTGTGCTTGTGTAGAACTTGAAGAACTTCTCTAAATGAATGCATGCATTTCAATTTATTTTTATTTCTCTATTCCATCCTCTCTCTCTCTCTCTCTCTCTCTCTCTCTCTCTCTCTCTCTCTTTCGTTCTTCATCACCCTCTCTCTCTCTCTTTCCTCTCTTTTAATACACCTTAATAGGTTTGCACAACCAACAAAGTGACTCATCATCATCACCATCACCTCCACAACTACTATCACCACCACCACCATCATCATCAGCACCACCACCATCAATGACGTCATTAAATCCATCATGACGTGTCGCGTTTGACTGAAGGGCGCTGCGTCAAAATTCAATTTTAAAGCTCGGTTGAATGTTGCCGTAGATTATCTACGAAGTATTTAATTTGAGGTTGTGCATCTGCATGTATGTTTGTTAATGTATGTGTGTACATGTGCATGTATGTGTGTGTGCATGTGTGTACATGTGTGTGTGTGGATGTGTGTTCATATGCGTGTGTACTTGTATGTGTGCCATGTGCTGCTCTTCTTGTTATTTTGAAGCGTTTAATGGTTAATCATTATTACTATTATCATCATTATTATTATTTCTTATTATTTATAAATAATAACATAATATAATAATAATAATAATGATAATGATAATGATAATGATAATGATAATGATGATGATGATAATGATAATAATAATAATAATAATAATAATAATAATAATAATAATAATAATAATAATAATAATAATAATAATAATAATAATAATAATAATAATAATAATAATAATAATAATAATAATAATAATAATAATAATAATAATAATAATAATAATAAGTAGTTGTTCGTTACACGGATTGAATCGATGACGATAAATTTGTTATTATCAAACACAGCGGTCGAGTGGTATCTTGCAGAGACGTTTATACGAAATACTACAATGTAGTATGTATGTATGTATGCTTGTTTGTTGTGCTCGTTGTATTTCTATAATTGTTTTCATATGTTTGGACTTCTTGTTGTGTTTTAATCGTTGTGTACGGCTACAATTTATTATAGCTTAAGTATGCTTATCATCGTTCTCTCTCCCCCTCTCTTTCTCTCTCCATATCCATTTATTTTTCTCTCTTCTTCACCTTCCTACTCTCTCTCTTACTTTTTCTCTTACTCGCCTCTTAATTCTCCTTCTCCATCTATTTGTGTTAAGCATCCATGGTATGTCTGTGTGTATGTGTGTATGTGTATGTGTGTATGTATGTATGTATGTATGTATGTATGTGTGTATGTGTGTATGTATGTATGTATGTGAGAAGATACAGTCAGCATTTCACAGGCCTTTAAAAAATATGAACTCTAATTGAGTACATCCAAACATAAAAAATTAACGAAATTTTAAAGCAAATCAACGCTAGTTCAAACCATTCAGAGAGACTCTTCCGCTCTCCCTTCCTCTCTTTGTCTCACTCTCTTTCCCCTCTATAATTCTTTCTCTTTCTCTTCTTGTCACTCACTCACTCACTCACTCACTCACTCACTCACTCACTCACTCACTCACTCACTCACTCACTCACTCACTCACTCACTCACTCACTCACTCACTCACTCACTCACTCACTCACTCACTCACTCACTCACTCACTCACTCACTCACTCACTCACTCACTCACTCACTCACTCACTCACTCACTCACTCACTCACTCACTCACTCACTCACTCACTCACTCACTCACTCACTCACTCACTCACTCACTCACTCACTCACTCACTCACTCACTCACTCACTCACTCACTCACTCACTCACTCACTCACTCACTCACTCACTCACTCACTCACTCACTCACTCACTCACTCTCTCTACTCTCTCTTCGTCTCACTCTCTTTCCATCATACATATCTCAAACGTAAAGAACGCGATAGTAACCTTTACTACTTCTTCATTCATTCATTTAACGCTCACTTGAAGAAAAAAACTACAGCCCAAAAATGATGCTTTCCAGTTAAGTTTTTAAGTTGTTGTTGTTGTTTGTTTACGCCGGGAAATTAGATTGTGAATTTCAAATTTTAAACTAATTACATTGGCGACTGAAAGGTAATTTAATAAATTGAAATTTCAAGAAAAAAAATAGAAAAATCTTAAAAAAACTTCAGAAAATTTGTTCTGATGATGTTGGTGGTAGTAGTAGTAGTGTTGATGATGAATGTAGTGGTGATAGTAGTGTTGATGATGAATGTAGTGGTGATAGTAGTGATGATGATGATGTTGGTGTTAGTAGTGATAATGATGTTGGTGTTGGTGGTAGTGATGATGATGATGACTACGTGCTGCTCATAAGGAAGGCAGTATATCTAACTTACAACAACTTTTACTTTTACTACCACTCTCACTCCCACTACCACTACTACCACAGCTTCTACTTTTGCCAATACCACTACCACTATAACAACTATGACTATCACTACTACTACTACTACTACTACTACTACTACTAAAACTACTAAAACTACTTCGGAGATTACTATACTACTAGAGACGAGAGACAATCTTATGGGACTTATTTTCAAAACGAGAGAACAAGAAAAGAAATGAAGAAAAAGACAGACAGACAGACAGACAAGCAAGTTCATAGAGAAGCGAACGCTTTCAAAGGAGATTAGCACGCTTGCACACACACATGCACACACACATGCACACACACATGCACTCCTACAACACGAAGAGAAACGAGGCCCAGCGTGCGCTCGAGTTTAGAGGCTCTTTTCGTCTTAAGATTAGATGTGAACATAACACCTTCTCTCTCACACTCTTCTTCTCTCTCTCTTTTACACACTATCTCTCTGTCTGTCTGTCTGTATGTTTGTCTGTCTGTCACAATCGGTGTCTGAGTTGTCTTGCCTACATATTTGAAAGGGTTGAAAATGTCATCATTCCCGTCGAGACATCGTCGCAATTACAGTCACAATAATTTTTGAAAAGGAAAAGTTTTTTTTTCGAGTGAAGTTAAAAAAAATGTAGGACTGTGCAAGATGCCACCAGAGAGTGTGAGATGTAGACGAACAAGCAAGGGAGAGAAAGAGGGAACATGGAAAAAGAGAAAGAAGGAACATGGAAAAAGAGAAAGAGGGAACATGGAAAAAGAGAAAGAAAGAAAGAAAAAAAAGAGAGAGAGAGAATGAGAGAAAGAGAAATATAAAAATGTTGATGGCAGAGAAGAAGAGGATACTTCTGCTTCAAAACATCTGGTTTCTCAGTTAGTGGATCGAGAATACATTAGAGCCATTTCTTTTCTCTCAACAATAAGAACAAGAAAAAAATAATGCAACAAATAAACAAATAATATAATATAATATAATAACAACAATTATATTATTATTATATTATATTATTTGTTTTCATAGAACATAATATTATTTTCATCATCAGGATGATCCGTCAGCAATTGTCATTATAATCATCAGCATCATGTTTATACTCATCATGACATGATTATCATACTGACCTCCTAATTAGAATATTCATAAATAATCTCCGTCATTCGATGCCACCGCTAATAACTACCAATAACCAACAACTTCACCAACATCACCACTATCATCACCATCACCACTATCATCATCACCACCACCACTATCATCACCACCTTCATAATCAACATCATCATTATCATCACCACCTTCACAATCAACAGCATCATTATCATCACCATCATAATCAACAGCATCATTATCACCACCATCATAATCAACAGCATCATTATCATACCTGCGAAGTTTTGGCTTTTAAAGCTCCTTTCGCTTGCTCTTTCGTCCTGGCTTGTTTTACTGCCGTTCATAAACATTAGTTTAGAAAAGAGAACTTGTGGAATGTGTATGCATGTGTGCATGTGAGCATGTGAGCATGTGAGCATGTGTGCTTTTATGACTTTGCGCTCACGTATGTGTTCAAATTAGATAATGTTTGCTGGTTTACAGTATGTGTTCAAATTAGATAATGTTTGCTGGTTTACAGTATGTGTTCAAATTAGATAATGTTTGCTGGTTTACAGTATGTGTTCAAATTAGATAATGTTTGCTGGTTTACAGTATGTGTTCAAATTAGATAATGTTTGCTGGTTTATAGTTTGCAGTTTTGAATTTTTTCTTTTTTTTCGGCAGGTTTTTTTTCACGAGATGATCTCTGAGCGATGTTTATCCTTCTAAACCTCTCCTTCTCCATCTACAATTCTCCTTCTCCATCTACAATTCTCCTTCTCCATCTACAATTCTCCTTCTCCATCTACAATTCTGCTTCTCCATCTACAATTCTTCTTCTCCATCTACAACTCTTTTTCCCCATCTACAACTCTCCATCTACAACTCTCCTTCTCATTCTACAGCTCCCATTCTTTCTCTTTTACTTACTATCTTTCCACCTATCTCTCTTCTCCTTCATTCTCTCCACTTATTCATCGTGGAATCCAGCTACATCCATTTTTCATCATTATTGGCTCTTTGACAACTTTGCAAAGCTATCATCATCATCAACATCATAATTTATTGCACTACAACATTAAATCATCATAATTACCACCACATCATTATCATCGTCGTCGTCGTCGTCGTCGTCGTCATCCCCACAGCCATAATCATCATCACCATCTCCACCACCATCACCATCATCATCATCATCATCCTTATAATCATAATGCTTATCACTACCACCGATACGTTATTAACCATTATCACTACAATCATCATTATCACAACAATCATCATTATCACCAATCATAACTAACGTCATTATCATATCTTCTATTCACCAACATTATCACTATGACACTCCAATATCCTTAAAATCAATGAGAACCGTCCGGATTGTTTCTAAAAGGCTAAACATAGTGATAATAATACTAAACATAATGATAATAATACTACTAAATAATGAAAGAATAATAACTAAAACGATATTGATGATAATAATAACTTCTTTACAAGCATAAAAAGAAAGCGACATAAAATATTTAAAATATAAATTGTAACTAACCGGCAAACTTCCACAGAATCGAAATATCGAAACTCCACAATGATTAAATGATTACTTTTACATCCACATTATCATGTACCTACTCCTTGCTATATGTAGTATTTCTTAGTTGTAGTTGTTTTTGCAGTATTTGTTGTTCATATGTAACCATGTGTTCATTTGTTTCTTGTCATGTAATCTAACTTATTCATCAATTATTAAAATTACTAATACAAATAATAAAGAAGTAATAGTTTAATCATTTCACCTATCGTAAACATAAACAAAAACAAAAAATCACAACAAGACAACTTCTTCGCTGAAACACGAATTAGGCTGCTTTCAAGTTATGGCCTTTGTTTATATACGAGTATATACATTATTGTATATGCATATATATTATATATATATATATATATATATATATATATATATAGATAAATATATATATATATATATATATATAATATATATATATATAATATATATATATATATGTTATATATATATATATTATATAATATGTATGTATGTATGTATGTATGTATGTATGTACACATTGTACAAGCACAATAATGTATATGCGTGTAATGTGTGTGTGTGTTTACGATTTTCATTGAGCTGTTCCTTCCTAGCAAGTACGTGTGTTTGTTTTCCTGTAAGTTCACATGCGTTTAAATGTTTCTATTGAGAGCTTTACTGATACTGATATTGTATTTTTTGTTCCATGACATTAATAATTTGTACTGCTGGTTGTGTATTCATGTGCATTTATATTCATTGGTCGCTATTATAAAAAGGTTGATATACATAAAAGGTGAGAAACAAATGAATAAATAAAAATGACGATAAAATATTTATTTTATATTTTATAACAAATGTGTGAAGGGATGGTGTAAGAAATCGTTTAATCGTTTTATTGAATTCAATTTTTACCGCTGTTACAATGAAAATAAGCAGTAGCATAAGTTATAACTTATAATTAATAAAATTAAAAAATCAGTAGTGTAATTATTAATTAATTAGGCGGTAAATTTAATGACAGGAAGATGTAGGTGGAGCGCCGGCTAGCCTTCGCTCGGGGTTTTAAGTCATAGCTAAATCGCAATATTTGGCTCAACTGCATCACAGTACCCACTGACGTCTGCCTCTACTCTGCTTATGACCTGGTTTCTCTTCTCTATAACCCCAAGAAGTAGACTATAATAACGAAGGAAATGTTGGCAATCTGGATGACTTTGACCAGTGGCGCTACAAGCGGATTTTCTGCATCTCAACTTAAAGGCAAAACACCGTTGCAATTCACCCCTACTTAATGTAGCAGTTGACATACACACTTACACATCCACGCAAACACCCTCATGATCACATATTTCTATACGACGTGAAGGTCAAGGAGACGTGCAAAAATATATGTAACATCGATTATTTTAACCCTTTTATTTATTTATTTAAATAATTATTTATTTATTTAAATAATTATTTATTTATTTAAATAATTATTTATTTATTTAAATAATTATTTATTTATTTAAATAATTATTTATTTATTTAAATAATTATTTATTTATTTAAATAATTATTTATTTATTTAAATAATTATTTATTTATTTAAATAATTATTTATTTATTTAAATAATTATTTATTTATTTAAATAATTATTTATTTATTTAAATAATTATTTATTTATTTAAATAATTATTTATTTATTTAAATAATTATTTATTTATTTAAATAATTATTTATTTATTTAAATAATTATTTATTTATTTAAATAATTATTTATTTATTTAAATAATTATTTATTTATTTAAATAATTATTTATTTATTTAAATAATTATTTTTTTATTTAAATAATTATTTATTTATTTAAATAATTATTTATTTATCATTCGTTCGTTCGTTCGTTCATTCATTCATTCATTTATTTATTTATTTTTTAACAAAGTGTTTGTTTAATTGATTCCATACACAACTAACTTTTTAACCTTACATACAATCAGGGTATCCACGAACTTTTTTGTTTAAAAAGTATGAAGTGATTTCATCATTTTGTCGCAGTCAGCCTATATAATTAATTAAGTAATTAAATATGCATTTGTCTGTGTATGATATGTATGTTGTAATCTGTTGTATGTATGTTTGTCTAAATCTCGGGGAGAAGGTATAAAATGTACGCTCCTCCAAAAATAGCTAATGACTGGTGGGGTAAGGGTAGATGTAGGTAATTTTCTAAAAAAAAATCTAATATTTATAATACCTACTCACATTTCTTGCGACTTTACAAGTGGCACTCGGAGATACGTGCCCCAAGTACCCTTTATAGACATCCGCTAAATCTGCATCTTTATCACATACTGAGCAAAAAAAACTTCCTTATTGCACAAGCAAGGCATTTTAAAAAGTGGAAACTAAAATATAAAAATGCGCTCCACCTGGTTGTCGATAAGAGGCAGACAAACAAACAAACAGATAGATGACAAAAACAAACAAACAGACAGACAAACAGACAAACAATCAAACAGACAAACAATCAAACAATCAAACAGACAGACAAACAATCACACAGACCGAATTAGACGTGGCAAGAAAACATGAAGGGAAATTGAAATTGTTACACAAAGTTGCTTGCGCCTGCAAAACGTGTTTGTTCTCCAGTGATGGTCTCTGTCTGTCCTCCGTTTTGTTTACGTCTGCTCGTGTCTGTTCGTGTCTGGTTCGATGAGCGTCAGTTCGCTTCAGTGTCTGTGCGTGTGTGCGTGTGTTGGCATGAAGTGCACGTGACGGACAAGAAACATTTTTATGCCGGTGAGGTAAAGAAGAAGAAGAAATCTAAATGAATTTAAATGAAAAACCTTCATCTTTCCTGTCCGTTTTCAGTCTCAAATAGCTTGCAGTTGTGAAGATTTTAGGGAACTCGACGTTCCAATTTGTTCTCATTATGGCTTGTTTTTAACGTAAATTATAGAGTTTTGAGGACCCCTGGTTTTTTCAGCCTGGGTGCCCAGAAATTCTGTCAGCGGAACCGGGCGTGTGCTTTCTCATGTGTGTGTGTGTGTGAAAGGTAATTCTGTTGTACGTGTGAATGGATGAGTCTATTGTAATCTCTTCTTGTTTGTGAAATGAAATATAGAGTAGTGTCAATCTTTCATTGTGTCCCGCTGATTAAAGTGACGCTTATCTCACTTTTTGTGTACTCCTTTCAAATATACTTTTCGGTATTTTTTGTTGTCTGTTTATTGATTCGCACGGAAGTCTGCCTCTGTCTAGGTATTACTCTGTATGTCTGCCTTTGTCTAGGTATTACTCTGTATGTCTGCCTATGTCTAGGTATTACTCTGTATGTCTGCCTCTGTCTAGGTATTACTCTGTATGTCTGACTTTCTCTCAAGCACTCAAATTGGTACTGAACGGGTTTTGCTGCAAAACCATTTTTCAAACCGAATGAAACAACTAAGTTAAAGAGGGGAATGTCAATCAGAGAGAAAGAAAGTGAGGAATGGGGGAGAGAGAGAAGGGGAATAAAACTTATGTTATGTACATGCTTTTATGCCTGTGTGAGTCTGCATGTGTATTTGTGTGTGTGTGTGTGTGGGTTTTGTGAGTGTGATATAATAATGTCTTCTGTTGATGTGTAAGAAAGTCATTTGGCCACCCAAAATCATGAGCGTTGCTTTTTGCGTGTCTACCTTGGCATTAGTTGTTTATTGTACACCTGTATGTATATATATATATATATATATATATATATATATATATATATATATATATATATATATATATATATATATATATATGTATATATATAAATATATACATATATATATATATATATACATATATATATAAATGTATATATATATTTATATATATATATAAATATATATATATATATATATATATATATATATATATATATATATATATATATATATATATATATATATATTATATACATACATGTGTATGTGTGTGTAAGTGTTTATGAAATTATTTGTTTTTCTAGCTTTCCTCATCTCTTAGTATATCTTTCTTTTTTTCATTCTTTTTTTAGCTTTCTCTCCATATCTTTGTTCTCACATTTTTCTCTTTCTTTATTTCTTTTATCTACCAAATTTCTTCTATCTTTTTTGCGTTTGTTTTTTGACTGTGTGTATACAAGTAGACATGTACGTGTACGTGTGTATGTATGTATGTATGTGTGTATTTAGGTAGGTATGTATGTATGTATGTATGTATGTATGTATGTATGTATGTATGTATGTATGTATGTATGTATGTATGTATGTATGTATGTATGTATGTATGTATGTATGTATGTATGTATGTATGTATGTATGTATGTATGTATGTATGTATGTATGTATGTATGTATGTATGTATGTATGTATGTATGTATGTATGTATGTATGTATGTATGTATGTATGTATGTATGTATGTATGTATGTATGTATGTATGTATGTATGTATGTATGTATGTATGTATGTATGTATGTATGTATGTATGTATGTATGTATGTATGTATGTATGTATGTATGTATGTATGTATGTATGTATGAATGTATGTATGTATGTATGTATGTATGTATGTATGTATGTATGTATGTATGTATGTATGTATGTATGTATGTATGTATGTATGTATGTATGTATGTATGTATGTATGTATGTATGTATGTATGTATGTATGTATGTATGTATGTATGTATGTATGTATTTATTTATTTATTTATTTATTTATTTATGCATGCATGTATGTATGTGTGTTTGCTCCCTCTAACTTTATTTTCAAATATGAGCTTATCTACTTTGGAATAGTAAATTGGAGCACTTACGAAGGTAGAAGAAAAAATAAATTATAAATAAAAGAAATTGCAATTTATTTATTTTTCAAAGAAAATCGCGAAAAATTATTTATAAAAAATATATATACATATTGCTCTGATGTTACTCGGCTTAAACTGTAGGCAATTAAGTGCAACTTATTAAATACTTTGCTGCTCTTCTTTATCACTTCTGCATTCAGTCTATCCCAACATTTACTATTCGCAGTTTCCTAATCTCTCTCTCTTCTCTCTCTCTCTCTCTCTCTCTCTCTCTCTCTCTCTCTCTCTCTCTCTCCCTCTCTCTCTCTCTCTCTCTCTCTCTCTCTCTCTCTCTCTCTTTGTCATTTTCAAATTTCATCTTTCTCTCTTTTTTCTAGCTATCTATCTTGCGGTGGTGTTTCTTCCTATCATTGTGTCTTCTGGCGTGGGAATATCTCTTGAATGGAGGAATACAATGACACGACGTTGTTGACAAGAATATTACTATTAATAATAATATTATTATTAGTAGTAGTAGTGGTTGTAGTAGTAGTAGTAGTTGAAGTAGTAATATTTTTGTTTTTGATATTGTTATTTATTAATATTTATATCGTAGTGACCAAGATTTGTCAAATGAACGATAGAAAAAAGGAAGAGAAGGTGAGAGATAGTTTTGAGAAAGTAAACATTGTAACATCTTTACTCCAGGATTTGCACTTAAGTCAAGTTCAGTACAACAACAAAAGGACAATCAAATGACGACGACGATTATGATAATGATGACGACGATGATGATGATGATGATGATGATTATGATGATGATGGTGGTGGTGGTGATGATTATGATGATGATGATGATGATGATGGCGGCGATGTGTTTTTCCCCATAATTAATCCCGGGTTATTTACTATCAATATTTATTTTGTAATTTATTTTATAGTTTTTTTCCAACAAAACTGTAAAATAGTAATCAATAATGCATCGAATTTGACGAATCAATTTAGTAATATAATTACATAATTACCGAATGTATGTAGTTCTAACACGGTTTTACCAGGAATAATGTTAATCGTTTCCTTATAATGGACCCAGGATTGCAACCAGAAATTTCAATGTGGGGGTCCTGGATTTTTAGGGGGCACTGTGTAAATTTGTTATCCACATTAAAGCGACCAAATAAATGGACCATCAAAATGTGATTTGAGTGACTAACCATGTTCATCGCTATTAACCCCTGAGGCTTGATTGAAGCGATGGAGCTTGGGCAAAGCTAGGAGTGTCCTGCCAAAATAAGCTCCATTGCTAGACCTAGAGTAGTTTTTATTGCACCATCATCTTGCCACATTTATCGAATAAAAGAGTGACAAGAAGTTGAGGGGACAAATAGAGGTCAAAGTTCATTCGGGTAGGTCTTCAGAGTTGGCAGTGTCTGAGTATTTCCAGGACGAGTTACGTTTCCGTTTCTTTTTATAACGTTTAAATCGACTTGATAATTGCGTTTGTTTGTTTGTGTGTGGATTGGTTAACGTTTGTATCTGTCTGAGACAATTTAGTTTACTGGAGTATTCTGTGACGAGTGTCCGTGTATTACTTTGCATTTTGGGACGGAGAAGTCGGCGGAAGCAAAAGTATTTCGTGTGCATGTGGCTCGATTTACTTCAGTCAGCCAACCGCTACTGTCGCCTACTGTGCAGTAAGTTGGACAGGACCGGAAAATCGAATTCCCTTCAGCTAGTAATTTAACCATGCTTCGGATGAACATCACCAGTTGCGGCTCCATCTTAAGACCCCGGCTTTGAGTGTATCTGATATATGCGACATAACTCTCTCGACCTATAAAGCAGCTGTTTGCTAAGTTGTGGTGTTTTATTTTTAATATCACAAGACGTGTTGATGTTAAATTATTAATCATTTCATGTTTATTAAATTATACCGCATGTAAAACCTGATCAGCAAATATTTTTTAATATCCACTTTTTTAATTTTAAAAATACTCGCTAGGTTTTACTTAAACAGACAATAGACGAATCAATAAAGGCAGTTGTGAGTGGAATAAAATGATGATGATGATGATGATGATGATGATGATGATGATGATGATGATGATGATGATGATGATGATGATGATGATGATGGTGGTGATGGTGATGGTGATGGTGATGATGATGATGATGATGATGATGATGATGATGATGACGATGACGATGACGATGAAGATGACGATGACGATGACGATGAAGATGACGATGATGATGATGATGATGAAAATGCAGTGATGTTGCAGGGTAAATAATGGATTTTGTGTCGGCTTTTGGTAATGGTGGAAATTGCTTAGCTGTGCCGGTAATTAATTAAAAGTAATGATGCGAACCGTGATCGTGGTTATTATGATAGAAGCAGTTTTGGTGGATGGCGATGGTGATGATGATGGTGATGGTGATGATAATGATGATGATGGTGATGATGATGGTGATGGTGATGATTGTGTCATAGAGTTCGAGATTTGTATGTCGCGTCATAAGGACGATTGAAAAGTGACATTTTATTAATTAAACTCATTCACAGTTATGCCGTCCATAATTCCACTAGAACCAGTCTTTATAAGCACTGCATAATATGTGCATAACAATTACGTATCTTTTTATTTATTTTTTTATAACTTACCTACTAATCCTAAAATTGATGAACTCATGACCCGTAATTCTACATCTCGGAAAATAATTTTTTATTTTCGCAGCTTCTTCTTATCGCTCGCAATTTCAAAAAAAAACTGAATATTGCGAACTTTAAATAATGGTGATGATTAATGATGATAACGACGACGACAGAAAAAAACACAAACAACAACACCAGCAATAGTTACAACAACAATAACTTCATTTATATTAATAAAAATATTATTAATAAACATTTTTCCAGTTTCACAACTCCGGTTCTCTCATAGCACACACATATGTATTTTAAAGGTCACAACCTTTGAACTTCATGACCCCGGTTGACCTTCACGTATATCTTAAACGCATTCTTACAAATTTTCTATGAGGAATAATAAATATAACTAATTGTAAATTATAAATAGACTAATTAAATTAAATAATATACTGGAGTGTTTATACTTGCGGTGCCATCGTTAATATTAATTAATGATATTATTAAAATTATTATTATGAATGTTGTCAGACAGAGACACACACAAAAGGTGAAACTAATATAAATATTAAGCATGTGAAAACGAATGAAAGACTGTAGTGTTTTAATTCTTTCATTTTCACATAATAAAAAAATGTTAAACTTCACAAACGCACACCGACACACACACACACACACACACACACCGATATAGCACTACCAACAACTGAATAATGAAACACGCCACCCCGACATTAAAAACTCTTCCTCGACGACCACACGCAAACATCAACACCCCCGTAAAACCATCCCCCCTCATTTTTCCAGCGACAATGCTTTTAGTACCGTGGCTGCCTGCAAGTCTGTGAGTCAATTAAACAAATGCACCGTGTGTGGTCTCCGGCTAATGCTCCTTTACGATGGAGTCCACAAAAAAATGTGTTTGTCGTGCGTGAATTGAAGGGAAGTCCCTGTGTGGGTGACAATGTGCGTGTGTTTACGTGTGTATGTGTGACCTTGTGTCGGTGTTTGTGTGTATGTGTGTCCTTGTGTCGGTGTTCGTGTGTATGTGTGTGTGTCATTGTGTGGGTATCTGTGTGTATGTGTGCCCTTTTGTCAGTGTTTGTGTGTATGTGTGAAGACAGGGAAATGACGTGAATTTTATTTGGTTGAAAATTTAAAAAAAAACAAAAATTACGATATAGAAGTTGTCATTTTTTATCTTTATTTTTTCGAAATACAAAAAAAGTTTTTAATAAATAAATTCATCGAAATTAGAAGTGTTGAAAAAAAAACAGAAAATCAATTTTGAAAAACTGAAAGTTTTTGTTTTAACTCCTTTTGTATTATTGGCTGCGACTGATCACGTGGCGCTGCAAGCTGGATGTTTGTTTGTCAGAAACATGTCTTGTTGTTGTTGTTGTTGTTGTTGTTGTTGTTGTTGTTGTTGTTGTTGTTGTTGTTGTTGTTGTTGTTGTTGTTGTTGTTGTTGTTGTTGTTGTTGTTTAAACAAACGATATTACAACGACTTCCAATGAACGTAAACAATTACAAATTAACGACTACTCAACTACAACAACGTACATCTCAACAACTACAACATGCAACTCAACAAAACCACAACATCCACATACAACTCAACACATCCACATACAACTCAACACATCCACATACAACTCAACACATCTACATACAACTCAACACATCCAAATACAACTCAACACATCCAAATACAACTCAACACATCCACATACAACTCAACACATCCAAATACAACTCAACATATCCAAATACAACTCAACACATCCAAATACAACTCAACACATCCACATATAACTCAACAACTAAAAAACGCCACGCAACCTTTAGTTTTCCTCATTTCCCTGGGTTGGATAAAAACACGCGATTGAAAAAACAGAAAAAGTCATTAATTAACCTCTTTTTTTCTTTTCTTTTGCTCGCAGCCTTTTTGTTTGATGCTGAAAAAATTGAATTAAAGGTGTTAAAAATATAAAATTTGTTTAAAATAATAATAAAAAGTTGAAAAAGCAAATGATTGAAAAATAATAACAATAATAAGTAATAATGGTGATGATGATGATGATGATGATGATGATGATGATGATGATGATGATGATGATGATGATGATGATGATGATGATGATGATGATGATGGTGATGATGGTGGTGATGATGATAATAATGGTGATGATGATGATGATAGTAGTGGTTGTGGTGATGATGATGATGATGGTGATCATTATGAGAATGTAATGGAATACGAACAAACAGCGGGAAAAACCAAAAAAGATAGAAAGAAAGAGAAAGAAAGAGAGAGAAAGAGAAAAAAGAGAGAGAGAGCAATAAAAATAAGCGTGTTAACACAGACAAACCGAGGCAGGGAGAAAAGAGAGTAATTGCCCATAAAAGTTTAAGAGCTCGTATGTGCGTGTGTGCGTGTGTGTGCCACGTTATTTTGATTTTATTGCTATTTCTGCTGCTGTTGTACTTTTTCATGTTGTTAGTGTTTTTAGTACAATGTGAAGTTATTACGTTAACAGCCTCACCGCTACCGCTACCACCACCACCACCACCATCACCACCACCATCACCACCACCATCATCACCACCAGCACCATCACCATCACCATCACCATCATCATCATCACCACCATCATCATCATCATCATCATCATCATCATCATCATCATCATCATCATCATCATCATCATCATCACCATCATCATCATCATCATCATCATCATCATAGTAGTAGTAGTCTTATTTTTATTATTATAACTTTTTATAATTTTATTTGTTGCGACCACAAAACAGAACAAAAATGTTCTACAAATGCGATGAGGTCTGAGTGAAATTCGGCATTACTGGACGACATCAACGTGGACATGATGATGATGATGATGACATCAACGTGGACATGATGATGATGATGATGACATCAACGTGGACATGATGAAATGCTTTTTTCGATCCTTTTAATGCTCGGTGCTTGTTGCTGGAGAAACTGAAGAAAAAGTAGAAGAAGAGACATGTTAATATGGGAAATTGAAGGAAATACTGAAATTGATTTAATCGAATAACAACACCAATATAATTTTCCAAAGCTTTGTAACACTTATTTACTTATATGGTAAATATAATATATATTTATTGAGGCTTGAACTGCCGACCCAACGATCGACAGGCGAACGCTTTACCGCTCTGCCACCAACGCCTATATATATATATATATATATATATATATATATATATATATATATATATATATATATATATATATATATATATATATATATATATATATATATATATATATACATAGAGAGAGAGAGAGAGAGAGAGAGAGAGAGAGATAGAGAGAGAGAGAAAGAGGTGTGTGTTTATTAGGGAATGGTGTGCAAAGGTGGGAAGGGAACCTGCGCATGCGTACAGGTAAGAAATTATTGGAAGGATTTTCAGGTAAGTATAAATCAATCATCTCATGGTAGGAGAGAGGAGGCCGTATATATATGGAAAAGTGAGAGAATTGCAATCTGTATAGTTGTGTTGCTGTTGTTGTTGATGTTGATGTTGTTGTTGATGTTGTTGTTGGTGTTGTTGTTGGTGTTGTTGTTGGTGTTGTTGTTGTTGATGTTGATGTTGATGTTGATGTTGTTGTTGTTGTTGA
>OZ022243.1:32341202-32368702 GCA_963978895.1 Erpobdella octoculata | reverse complement strand
CTATGTATGTGCTTAGCGTGTGTGTGTGTTGTACCCCGTGAGACGTGGAGCATCCACCGCTGTGTTACAAAATTGCCACTTTGTCCGATTGACCCCGCCTATTTTTTTCCTCTTTCATTTCCATCTCTTTTTCACGTCTCCTCTCTCCCTCAGTGGCGGATCTAAGCTGCTTTGGCGGGGGAAGGCAGAAAATGGCGGGAGGAGCCAAAACGGTGTGGGGGAATACACCAGAAGGAGAAAACATTTGATCTTAGATCCACATGCCTCGCTGGAAAACAAGAGCCGGGTGCTAAAAATGTTGTAATTTTTCTAAAAATGTTGTAATTTTTCTAAAAATGTTGTAATTTTTCTTCTAAATTTAACAAGGAAAGGGTAGTCGTAACTTATTTGGAGAATCTTTTTTTCAAGCTCAACTTTTTCTCACTTATTACTGGTTTTAAACGGCATTTCTCGTTTTATTATTGTTAAAAAATTTTCTTAGTATATACAATTTTTTTTTTAAAATACACAGAGTGTGTCTGTGTATGCAATGTATAAATAATAAAATAACGGCATACATACAAAACCAACAACTTTTTGCATGTTTAATTACACGTACTTTCATTTAACTTATACTAAAATTTAGTCATCATTTACGATGTGAAAATTCAAGTTTTGCATGATAAAGAATAGCTTTATTTCCGAAAATATGAAACGTTTATGGTGACCTTCTGATAAAAGTAAATCCAGGTTTCCCCACTCTTGGTGTCAACGTATGTGTACAACCGTGTGTGTGTATGTGCGTGTGTATCTGTCTGTGTGTGTATGTCTGTATGTATGTATATATGTCTGTATGTATGCATATATGTATGTGTGTGTACGATTATGAAAGCGTGGCTGATCCTGGTGTTTGTTCAGCTGTGCTGCACTTAGATTGAGGTACGCGACCCCAGCAGATGTTCCACTGCACTCGAAGGTTTGCGGACACAAAAAATTCTTCTTTTATACTTCATTTCAAACGAGCCATGTTTTGTTTTATTCGCTCTCCATGCGCTGATTGCATCGTTCTATTTTTATCTTTTCTAATTATATAAATAAATAAATAAATATACATTTATTATATACATAATATATATATATATATATATATATATATATATATATATATATATATATATATATATATATAAATTATGTATATAATATATATGAGGATGGAAAATATAACTTCCGAATCAACATGAAAAAACAAAGATTTTAATATAAAATTTCGATTTAAAAAATTAAATATGTTTTCTTCGAATACACTTCAAACGAATGTTTTAATTTTCTAAAGAAAATTTGTAATTTTTTAAATTGTTAGAAAATTTATTTTATTTTATTTTATTTCATATTTTATTTAAATTTCATCCAATAAATATGACAATTTACTAGAATGCATTGTCATTGACGAAAATTATACACACCAAATTTCATCAAGACTGGATAATGAAAAGTGCTTCAAAAATCAATTTTAACTTCAATCTCGGACGTATATTAAAAGAAGAAAGCAAACTAAGAAAAACGTGGTTATAAAATAGATAGCCCATATAAAATGAAAATTCTCAACGTCGATGTAAAGCTGTCTTCTCTCAAGCCAGTCAGTTTGATCGTCCGTTTGTTACTCAGTGACGCAGACACGTCATGGACATCCATGACAGCAAAAACGTAAAACAGTCAAAACTCACGTGTAGAAGAGACATAAAACACTTCAGAAAGAAAGAATAAAAATAACACAATAACAATAATAATATTATAACAGCAGAATAACAGTATAAATAAGAATAATATTGATAGCGATATATCATAAACTAAAAAAACATGCAAGTATGTCGCATATGCATTTCCCCATTTCCACATGAGTAAATCAATGTTGGAAAATATGGGTTAAAAGCGGTGAGTGTGAGAGAGAGAGAGAGAGAGAGAGAGAGAGAGAGAGAGAGAGAGAGAGAGAAGCAGGAGTGACAAGCACAAATTTATGTGGCGTGCCGCATGAACACAAATTGTGCAAAAGAAACGCCTTGTTTAATGAACTTCAATGTTCATCGAATCTTATCGGACAAATACTTACAGAAAACGAACATTTCAAAAAGGTAAAGAACTGCCCCAACATCATATGTGCACCGACTGTGGCGTACTTAGGGAGCCATCTTCCCCTTCCCTTCTGCGCGCTACACAGTTTTTCCACCGTAGAAAACACTCAGATTGTACATTCGAATGGTTGTGTTTTAGCCCCGAACGCCACCACGCAAACCAGCGCAAAGAGACTTTTATATTAAGCGTCAATTCTTGATTTCATTAGTAAAGCCTCTACTCTACACTACATTCCGTAGCGTTTGGTAGCGTACAAGATTTAAAATCAGCCTATAAACAATCAGGTCTTCAAATATATTACAAAATTACATAAATAATTGATAAAAAAGCTTTGCTTATGTTGAAAGTCTTTCAACCCCCTCTTAACCAAGCTAAATGTCATGTGTCCGCAAGAGCCCCCTATTTTGTCCCCCCCTTATTTTTTCTGCAACCCTTTGGCATCGAAAGGTCAGAACCAGCGGAACGAGAAACTTGAATCATCCAAATACAAACGAACGCACATGAAAAGGGATCGAATAAGAAGTATGGTGACCAAAAGATATTAAGATGAACAGATAAAGAGACGAAAAGAGAAATAGAATAAAGGAAATCCTCGTCGAATGCAATAGCAGGTTTCCAAACTGATACTTTGGTCCGACGCAGTGTTATGTTCATGCCAGCCATTAACTTTTTCCATTTCTTCGTTCGTTCGTTCATTCTTCTCCATCCATCCGTTAATTCCGTTCCATCCGTCCATTCATTCAACCAACCATATATCCGTTGATCTGTCTATTCATCCATCCATTCATTAAACCATTAATTCATTCAACCATCCATCTATTCATTCAACCATCCATCTAGTCATTCAACCATTCATTCATTCATTCATTCAACCATACATTCATTCATTCAACCATTCATTCATTCATTCATTCAACCATACATTCATTCATTCATTCATTCAACCATACATTCATTCATTCATTCAACCATCCATCCATTCATTCAACTATCGATCCATTCATTCAACCATCCATTCATTCAACCATCCATTCATTCAACCATCCATCTATTCATTCAACCATCCATCTAGTCATTCAACCATTCATCCTTTCTTTCAACCATCCATCAATTCATTCATTCACCCTTTCATTCTCCGCCATTGAAATACCAATGCACAATTCACACATTCTTCCACGAAGCCATGCATTATACCATCTCCGGCTGCTTCCTGCCTGCAACTAAAAAACATTCCAACACATTTCCGTCGTTAAAAAAAACTCCTATGAAAAAAAACCACATCCGCCCAACAAAAGACTACAAATGTGACCAGCATCGCGTCTGCAACCATAAAAATATCCTTTTTTTAAAAACACCAAGCAGTTTCTTCTTTTAAACTTTTGAACAGAAATAATAATCAGCTTCATCGACCTATCACTTCCAGGAAAACCAGAAAACACAACCACATTGCATAAACACATTTTTACGTTCACATATTCAGATATTTTTAATTGTATAGATACAAACATGTATATATAAACATATATATATATATGTGTGTGTGTGTGTATCTATATATAATATGTCTGTGTATATATTTATCTATACAACATTAGAACAGATCGTACACATGTGTTTGGAAAAAAATTAATTTCTAACGAGGACCACATGTTAGGTATGTTAAGTAGCAAATATTTACACAATAGAATACAAAACTACCTGCTCCACAACACGCTCACAAATACAGTCACAAACACATACACAGAAACATACCCACACACTTACATGCGGACATACAGACGTACCTCGTACAAACATACATACTTACATAATACAAAGTTACATACACATACGCAGATATACAAATAGCAAGAGGCGTGAATTCAATTAAAAAATAAAGAAAGAAGCCGAAATTGTATCTTTATTCGCAACACCCATTCTCATTTACAAACGAAATACCTCACTACTAAGAGAGAACGGTATTTTAACTTTTTTTCCGTTTGTGAGTAAAAGTGGAGAAAATGGAGATGTGCCTGTTTCGGATGTTTCAAGAAATGGCGAATACGAAACCAGGCTGACTGTAACTGTTTTCAGCCGATATTCTATTACAGGTTCGTTGGAAACTGGCATCTTATATTTTCGAATGTATATTTTTTTATCAGCAATTTATTATTTTAAAAATAAATCGTGAAAATAATAAACACAAAAAATATAATAATAATAATGATGAAAAAATAAGAATAAGAAGAATATTTACAAGGTTTTAATAATTTGAGAGAAATTGCAGCAATAATATCAAAAAAATACAAACGAAAGTTATACACAAACACACAATTACTATGGAACGATACAAATAAATGTTATACACGAACTCGCAAATATTACGGACCGATGCAAACAAAAGTTGTACACAAATATTATTGATGGAGGATTTGATTGAAATGAACAACTCACTTTTGACGGGTGGATCTCCTCTTTATAACAGAACGGAGATCGAGTGAACTGTTTGTATCATTGGCGCAATTCTATCTCGAAAAGTACAAACATACAGATTTACTTCATCGACAGAGTTAACGTATTTCTTAAGTATTTTTTTCAGTTTACAATCAATCGTTTAGCGTTTAATAAAAAAAATTAAATTAAACGTCAACTAAACGTACACTAAACGTACACTAATCTAGAATATTAAATAAGCTTGTGTTTCAACTGGAGCTGATCTGCCCTTAAAATCAGAGGCCACGTGACAACTACTACGGCTTGCAAGAGACACTTCCAAATTCTCACATTCCCACTGACAAAGTTTTCCTTTTAAAGGTCTCTTATTATTACTTACTATCTCTTCTCTGCTCGCTAGATGGCTCGGTGCAATAGAGAAAAAAAGATCGTCTGCGCCCGAGGTGTGCGTGTGCGCATGTCTGTTCTGTCACTCTACGTGCGTGCGTTCGCAATGTGTTCTATGTATGTGTGTCTGTGTGCGTGTGTATGTGTGTTAGTCTGGGAATGTATGCGTGTCTGTGTGCATGTGTGCTTATCTGTGAATATGTGTGCGTGTTGGTGTGCGCGTGTGTTGTTGTACGTATGGTTCTGTGAATGAAACAGTAAATGGAGAGATCTGTCTATTTATTGAAGTGAACTTACAACTGCCATATTAGCTTAATAAGAAACAGGAGATACAAAGAGAGGCAGACAGATGAAGACACGCAAAAAGAGAAAAAAAATGAAATAAAGAGAGAGATAGAAAGAGAGAGAGACAGAGAGAAAGAGATGAAGAAAGTGAGAGAATCTAAGTGGAAAAAAGTAAGGTTGTTTTTACGACTTTGATACTTCGTTCCTTGGTGGAGTACCTGCTCGTATAATGCAATTGAGTCGTTCTTTAGTTATAAAAACTCTTCGTGCATTCAAAAAGATTCCTCTGGGACCCCCCCAAACAAAACAGAAAAAAAATCAAAACTAGTGGCTGTCTTTGTGATGACAGGCGAAATTGAATGAGCGTGGTGATAATGCCGTCGTCGAAAGCGTCTTTTAATGGGTAGCTTTTCAGCCCCTGGATTGGTCTCAGGGACCCTCTCATGCAAACAGTTTTAGCAAACAGTGGAGTTTGACAGAATATACAAGATACTTAGGGGGCTGGCGATCAATGCCTTCAACGGGCGATCCACCCTCTCAATTCTGAGCATCCACGATGGCGCCAAGGTAGTGATAGTTGTAGTTACATCTCCGGCAGGCTGATAGTGCTTTTTTATTCTTAAAGCAATTCTGTCCACTAATTGCGAAAGAGTGCAAGCATATTACTTCGTACTATCTCATCATCATCGTCGTCATCATCATCATCACCATCATCAGTGTCGTCGTCATCATCGTTATCATCATCATCACCAAATCAGCATCTCTGTCACATTTGCATGTTCATTATCATTTGATACCCACAACTATTATCAGGACGTATCACCACTTTTATGGAAGGTGGAAGAGATGCAACCATAAATTTTTTTTTAAAGTTCTATAAACTAGGAGATGGAGATTCCGTATGTAATATATTTACTAAATCCTTTATATTAACTTCACTTGCTTGCCTACTCGTTTGCTTGCTTGATTGAATGTTTACAAACTTTGAAAGTAAAAATTAACTAACTTCTCGTCATCTAATTGAGCTGAAATTTGAAATATAGGCTCACTCCTTATGACAATATATTCTATTAGAGTTTTAAAAAATTTTGAAACTTTTTTTTAATTAGAAATAATAATTATCATTGTTTTAAAACAAAAACAAATCAAATACAATTAAATAAATATTTAGATAAATAAATTCAAAAAAATGTCATTTTAAAAGACATTTTTTGTAATAAATGAAAAGCAGAAATATAAGGTATTTGTGAAAAAACCGGCTTACTTGTATGTATATAAAATTATCAACAACATCTTAATCGGAGTGCTTATAGAATTTCGTAAAATTTTACTGTAAAATCAAAAATACAGAGACAATAAAACATGATTTTGTAAATTCTTTGTTTTTTAATTTGTTTTTTAGAACATGGAAAAACAATTTTTTAAATAAAAAAAGTAAAAGTAAAGTCAACTTAATTTTTTTTTTTAAATATTCAAATATTTTATACAATGTATGGTCACGAGAACCAAATCTATATTTCAAGTTTCAACTTGATTGGATGACATGAAGTTTGTTAATTTTCAATTCCAAGATTTGTCCTCCAGAAAGCACGCAAGTAAACAAGCAAGCAAGCAGGGCCAGCAGTGAAATTAATTCAAGGAACTAAAAACGATAAATAATCTACTTTTATAATGTCCCAGCCTCACTCACTCACTGGCTGGGTCTGGAACGCTGACGTCATGTGGTTTCACAAGGTGCCCTTCCTTATGCAATCATAACCAGACATGCAAACGCACATACACATAACTAAATGAGCTGTCTAGCAATATTTTTCCAAATTTTCTACATATAAAATTATTAATCACATGCTCAACCTTTTTTTTCTTCTTAAGGCATCGCAATCACTCTATAAACATTATTAAACATGTGTGTGGAAGCTTACCTGTTGACTATTGGGTAGATTCGAGGAGACAGCGTGGTTGTTATTGCTTATTATTAATTTTATTATTATTAAACGTTTTTATTTAACTTTATCTGTTTGTTGTATGTTTAATGGTTCGTATTTTCAAATCGAATTTTAGATCACAAGCTTTCATCCAGTTGAGCTGAAACTTGGAATAAAAGATGTTATCGGTGATGATGCAATATTTTATTAAATTTGAGTCACAAAAATGTTTAATAAAAATATAATTAAGAATAAAATCTATAACATGGGCGATATAATCCAACGTTATTTACGTACGAAAATCATATGTAGAAAAATTAAATAAAATGTACTTTAAAAAAATATAACTGTTATAATTTGCTTAATTGATCTGGAGAAATGTAAAAGAAATTCTTATTTTTAAAAATTTGTCTTTCACTAAAAGTTTGTTCCTTAAAAATCGATTATCGCAAAAATCAGAGATTAAAAAGTTGAAAATAATAATATTAAAAAAAGATTTAAGAAGTAAGGCTTTTATTTAAATGCACTAAAAAAGTTAAAAAAATTGTAAACATAAAAACGTGGGACGCAATTGTTGCAATTGTATGATTGCAAAGAAAAGCGCCACACGCTTTTATATTTGCAATTTATTTTATTTTTAGATGTTAAAAAAAGACAGGCGCGAACGTCATTATTCTCATTATAGTTACAGATGCGGGTGTATAATAATTTAGTTATAAAAAGTAGAGATATGCAAGAGAATTGCTTGTTGGCGGCTCAAATAAGAATAAAAAGATGTACAATGACTGGTTGCTGTTCAGGCAATAAGTATTTGTGCCAAAGTCGGTCTGGGTTAGTCATAGGATCAAGGATCAGCAAGTAAACCCACAAATTCACATTAGCGCTTTATTTTGAAAGAAACAACAGAGGACATTATAAATGAGCACCAGCTTAAAAAAGCTTTCTTTCTGATTGATAATGATTACTACAAGGACCTGATGGGGTTTTTATGACTGCTGTTTGATCGTAATGGCAGGATGTCTGCTTGATCAAGAGCGTTTGGTGGTGATGATGATGATGATTATAATGATGATGGTATTGGTGGTGATTATATATATATATATATATATATATATATATATATATATATATATATATATATATATATATATATATATATATATATATATATATATATATATATATATATATATATATAACATGCTTGTTAATATTTAAATAATCAGTCATTTTTGACGTTACGGGTTACCACTAGTAATAATACTATTACTAATAGAAATAAGTAAAAATCAAGACAGCATACTTAACTTATTATTTAAATGTTTCAGCCCACTTTTATTTCTATAAGTCTAATTCGATTTATTATACGTCTGCATGAAGGTACGGTAAATATAATACCCGTAATTGAGGTTGTTGAGGAATACGATGCTCTTTAATTGAGCAATATAATACCTTGTAATTAGAAAGTGTCATTCAATTCGTGCGCGTGACATGACGCTCTATCACACAATCAGTCAACGCAGTCATGTGCTGCCCGTCACTGAGAACTACCTCAGTAGATGAAGTAGACAGTGACAGGTCGTGGGCGTGACAAAAGAAAGTTAGTGTGTGCGTGAGTATGTGCATGTATGTATGTGTTTGTGAGTATATATGTATGCATGTATGTGTGTTGGTTAGTGCCTGTATGTATTCGTGTGTATCTGTGTGTGGGTGAAAAAAAATGATAGAGGAAGAGGTGGGAGAGAGAGGGAGAGAGAGAGAGAGAGAAGTGTCGAAGTCAAGTTTTGGATCTCAAAATAGCTTTCCTAATCTGTTTTTCAACAGAACAGTAGAGCATATTATAAAGTTCGTGTCTGCTGTCAATTCCATTTTTTTTATTTTCAAAAACAAAGATGTCCATTGACACCGGATAACATCGGCAGGCAGGAATTAAACGAATTTAAAAGGGGAGGGGGTGACCCGTGTAAGCCATCATCAAATAAACTTAACAGTGCAATGAGAATAATTTATTTTTTATTAAAGTAAAAACTCACACAATTAAAACAAACCAAACTCCATTTAGCCAGACATTTTTAATGGAAAAATTAGTTAAATTTTCATAAAATGAGCTCGCTTGGCATTCTATTATGTTAAAAAGAAATTAGTTTTAATTTTTAATTTATTTCCATTAAAATTCTTCTTTCATCTTTTTAATTTTTTAATTATTATTATTAAATGCAGAATGGCGTAACCATAGTGATACAAATTCCCATATTAATATACCATCGCATCACTACCAAGACCACCATTATCGTTATTATCAACATCACAATCATCATCATCATTCTCTTAACAAAATTAGAGTCACAATTCTAGACATCCCCCAATGCTGAATAACCACGCGGCCTTCTTACCCCAAACATACGACCCGCATGGCCGGTTCGACGCCACCGGGTTTTACAACGTTGAGGTGCTCTTCCAATAGCACTGAGTTATATCCTGCCCCCTCTGGTTATGGTGCCGAGAAATTATGAGCCTCCATTCCATAGCACCGCCATTACCAGTATCGGCTGAAGTTATGTTCGCGGACTCATTAAGAAATTCCTTTATTGCCGCAACCTTTACCTTCGGCTCTAAAACCTGTCCTCAATAATATAATCTGTGATATTTTTAAATAAGAAATGTTTAGTGTTCGAGTTGCCGTTCCTGGGTAAATTGCTGTCAGTTTTTCATATTTTCTATTTGCATAAGAATGTTTCTTGATGATTATGTTTTGTAATGAATTTTATTTATAATGATTTTCATTTGTAAATATTGTTATTCACATTTATTCTGTTTTTTTTAAATAAGTTTTATTATTTTTCTAAATTTTAAGTTTTTTCAGCAAAGAAAATGTCTTCTTTTTTTTTATTTTCCTGCCCAACTTTATCAATTTGTATGAAATAAAACTATCCAATTTATAACTTCATATAGGTGTTTATTTTAGCAGACGTTTTTAAGGTTTGAATAATTCGTATAAAATAATTACTTAATTATATACATTGCTATATTTTTTATCAATGAATTAGTTGACTATTACCCGCTGGTCGCCCTGATACAGGAAAAAGCTTTATTTTATTGTCTTTCAATAAATTACAAAACCATTCTAAAGAATCCTTTTACGATTGGCAATATCGTAACATTTGGGGTCAGAAGTGGGATCTAAAAGAATGGTTTTGAAAGCATCGGATGCAGGGCCGTGTTTATATGATGCTGCCCCCCCCCCAAACAGTGCCAATTGGGCTCCTACAAAAAATAACACTAGAAGAATGTCTAATCTCAGTCACTGTCAATGTCATATTTTCATTGTTCAAAACAGTTTTGGCACAACTTTCTCATCAAATTATTGATTATATCGTTGTGCTTCAATGGATAAAACAGAAAAAAGTCTACTTTAAGCTTGTTTTCAGGCGTGAGTGACTGCAGTTTCTCTTTTTTCATAAAAAAACATTCCCAGTGAACGGGTCGCTTCTCAAGCACAAATTTGTCAAAATCTGCTTTTTCAGCCATTTCTGCTGCGATGACAGTCATCAAACTTTTTATCCACTAATAACATTGCAGAGATTTTATTTCGTAGCCTTTATTTTACCCTTTAACGTTACAATAGCTGCTGTCAGAGATTTCAAACTTCTTCTATACTTCCAAGGCTAAATCACGATGGTCAAAATGGAAGGCTATGTGGCGCAGTACGCTGCCAATGAGCTTGTATGAGTTAATGAGACGACGATTATGAGTTTGATATTGATGAAAAAACTCTGGAAAACCGGAGAAAGCTGGAAATGAAATTTTTAGAGGAAAAAGAACAACAGAAGGCGAAAAGAAAACAGCACAAAAGAAAAATTATTTATTGGTAGTCAGGTCTGCTTTAAAAACAGAGTGGCAGTGGTGGTCAGTGTGGTGTGGTATGCTGTCAGAAAACAATAACAAAGAGGACGAAAATGTGACTATTTTATGCAGTGGTTTGCTTGAGTGTAGTTTAGATGGCATAGCTGTTAAGAGTCGTCTAGTCCCTCCTAAATTATATATATATATATACATATATATATGTATATATATATATATATATATATATATATATATATATATATATATATATATATATATATATATATATATATATATATATATATATATATATATATATATATATATATATATATATGTATGTATATATATATATATATGATAAAAGGCTGGAAAAGAAAAAACTGCAAATGAGAAAAAGCTGACAAAATGGGAGAATGTCTCTCGGTTATGTCACTTTTTTACAGCCCGAGTGGGACCTCGTTGTAATTATGAATGAGGCGAAACCTCATTAACGTGCTGCTTAAATACTCGAGGGCTCCTTTTTACGACACCTCGTCCTGGCCTCCCTTCCTCGCCTCCTCTTACCCTCCACAGTCAGTCGTATAAAGAGAAGATAAAGGTTATGACAGGGTGCCATTTGTTGAAGGTGTCCGTTGAACTTGTGGTGACATGGTGAGTATGCCTGTTAACTTATGCTTGTGCCGGTTTGTGTGTCTTGAGTGTTGTTATGGTTGAGGTTTCTCTCTTTCTCACACACACACACACACACATACAATGATTGCCACGTTGAGACATTATCATCGTCATCGTCATCGTCATCGTCATCGTCATAGTCATCATCATCATCATCGTCGTCGTCGTCGTCGTCATCGTCGTCATCGTCGTCGTCATCAATTTTTCAATATTTCAAGCGAACTCGGACGTCGATATATCTACTAATGCTCGGGACCTAATTAAAATAACCAGGTAAATTAGTTAATTAAAACATTACGCGAACATCCGACCGATGAAAATGCAGGTATTCGTGTGACGTGGAAATATTAATTAAACCTGGAAAGAATGATTGATTGCTCCATCTCGAGATGCCAACGCGCAGTTTTTCCGCTTCCTTCGGACGTCTTCCTTGTCCAGGAGGGATGGAAATATCTACAAACTCTTTCAAAAACATCTTTTT
This sequence comes from Erpobdella octoculata, assembly GCA_963978895.1. Taxonomy (NCBI): domain Eukaryota; kingdom Metazoa; phylum Annelida; class Clitellata; order Hirudinida; family Erpobdellidae; genus Erpobdella; species Erpobdella octoculata. Next base: position 32,356,561 of record OZ022243.1, on the reverse strand, counting down.
TTCCGATGCGCTCACTACTCCAGGTATAATAAATAATAATCACTATTTTTCTTTAGTCGTTTCATTATACCCATACAAATAGACACAAATACACACACAAACGCACACATACCTAACTAGTCGAGTGATTTAATTTTGAAATAAAATAGCAGAAATGAAGTAGGCAGTAGAGATATTATTATGCCTGGAGAAGTAATCTTTTATCTGCTCCATTAATCATTAATTCAAATTGAAAAACAATTCTTTTCCTGGTTGCACCAATCATCGGCTGGACCGGCAGTATATGAGAGTACTCAGAGTACCATCTTCAGCACCGAGTGACAAGGTTTCTTCTTTTTTTTTAATTAAATTACTACAAACCCCGCTCAGTACATCCCTAACGTAACTACAAACTTCGAAAATCACATCCCTAAGATAACTACAAACCCCGCACAGCACATCCCTAATACTGAAAGCCGCCGGTGTATTTCTAATCGCTGCCATGGCGACCGTTCCTTTCATTGATAGATCGTGAAAGGACTGCGATCATTTATCATCCTGATCCTTTGATTTTCAGCTGAAATTCTTAATGACTTTTCCCCAACAATTACGCCAGCCCTACCAACCCACCACCCCACCGTTACCCCGGCCCGCCATAATATCGCCCCGCCGTAACATCGCCCCGATGCCCCGTATCTCTCGTTCCCTCTTTTCCGTTCGTATGGTGTGTTTTGCCACGTGACACGCCAAGGACGTGGAAAACATCTTCGATTGGTCGAACAAGCACGCGATGGCTTTCCATACATCAGACGTTCCTTTTTAAATATAATCACCACGTACGAAACCGAACCGATGTATAAATGCACATAACACACATAACATACATGCATGTGTCTGTCTATATATATATAAACTAATTAAACGGATTAATTAGATTTTAATTTTGCAAGTTTAAAATTATCTTTTGTATTTCGATACAAGCGTCACGTTAGAGATAAGAAAATTAAGTTGAATTGAAGCTTTGCCATTCAGAAAATCTTCCCGTTCAGTCGGTCTCGTAGCGCCAGAAAGTGAGGCACGCCACAGTACAAAAGGCGCTGGTCCAGGATGTAACAAAGGAATTATATAGGCTTCAATTGAGCCACAATGCACCGATTTTCTACTAATGACACGATTCCACTTTCTGTTTTCTCTTTCTTCAACTTCATAATTTCCGTCTCCGAATGATTTCTTCTCTTTGTCTGCACGATGGATGTCTGGATGTCCTTCGTCGTCTCCACCTCCTCCTAGCACGTTTGTGCATGTGCTTTCCTGCTTGTGTGTGCGTGTGTCCGTGCGTACGAATGCAGCACGCGCAAAGTGTATGTCTGCTTCTTCTCGTCAGTATCTCTCTTTCTTTCTCTTCATCCTTTCGTTTTCTTACCAGGAATAGAAAGGCCAATTAAAGAAATGGATCGTGCAATTGTTTTCCCAATGTTCTTACTACGAAGCAAGACAATGGTCAGTAGATTTTCAATGGAAGATTAATTTTGTGGACCTGCTAATGATTAATGATGCAATCTCTGCCAGACTATTCTCTGCGTTCTCTCTCTCTCTCTCTCTCTCTCTCTCTCTCTCTCTCTCTCTCTCTCTCTCTCTCTCTCTCTCTCTCTCTCTCTCTCCTCTCTCTCTCTCTCTCTCTCTCTCTCTCTCTCTCTCTCTCTCTCTCTCTCTCTCTCTCTTCTCTTCCTTTCTCTCTCTCTCTCTCTCTCTCTCTCTCTCTCTCTCTCTCTCTCTCTTTCTCTTTCATTTTCTCAACGTATATCAATTCTTGATCAATCTGCTACTTGCATCCATGACAACTTAATTGTTTCCAACAATGAAGGAAATCTGTTTGTTTACATTTTTTTTCCTTCACGTCACTTCATTACCATGAGTCATGGACCATTTCGACCAATTCCATGTTTTCTCCCTAATATCTCCCAGAGTGGTTTCTTTTCATCAATCCTCCCTCGCCACCTATCTTCTCACGATCCCCCCAGCCACCCATCCCACTCCGCCAGCCCCTCCCACCCCGCCTACCCGCACACCCATTGAGGTCCGGACCGATCGTCGCCGAAGTTTAATTAATAGTGATTCTTATTACCTCTGCGATGTCTCTGTCAGGACCAGTTGTGAGTGCGCCCGCGTGCGTCTGCCTATGCTTGGTTGTCTCGGGTCGAATTATATAGATGGCACCGCGTTCGATAATTTTCTTTCTTTTCTCTACCGTTTGATCTTTCAATGTGGTTACACACAAACGAGTGTGTGTGTGTGTGTGTGCGTGTGCGTTCGTGCGTATGTGTTTGTTTTGTAGAAAGTACGTTTCCCTGTAGGTCTTCAAGACTTTCAGTGATGGTGGCCGTCGTTTTGTAACAAGTTGTTGGAGCAGTTTGAAGTATTTGCAGTTGTTGGGTTTGTTGGTGTCTTGTGAGAGAGTCGTGATCTGGTGCAACTGGTACTGGGGTAGGAACAAATATAGTTGTAGTCGCTGAAGTTGTGGCGGTCGTGGAAGTTGTGGCGGTTGTCGTCCTAGTTGAAGTTGAGGAAGCGCAAACATTACACTGGCATTTTTTGCATTCTAATAACGAGTAGAACTAACGGAAATGAACTCAACTCAAAAAGTTCAAAAGCTTCCGTACGCCCAGGAGTCTGGTGCCGGGTTGAATGCGTTTGAATGTATTATTCATAACTAGCCACACAATCACATTCACATTCCCAATAGTCCGATGTGCTTCCCAAAATTTGGGGTTCCCGATAACCATTCTGCCGATCCCCAGCCAATCAAGGCCTGCTGTTTCTACTCATTTCATTTTTAAATTTTTTATATTAACTTCACCGTGTTTGCGTGTTTGCGTGTTTGCTTGAGCCATACGTTAGGAAACTTTATCACATACGAAACCCAACTCGTTATCCAATCGCGTTGAAATTTGGTAGGTTTTTTATTTTTTGCTGCGGACTTCACTTTCTATTAAATTTTCAGATTGATTTAACAAAATATAAGTAAATTATAGAATAAAATCAATTAAAACTTTTACAAAAATTGAAAAATTAAAAATTTGATGTAGAAATAGCAACCATCAGTCCGGCCGTTTTCGGAGGAGTGTGGACACCGTCACGAGCTTTATATATATATATATATATATATATATATATATATATATATATATATATATATATATATATATATATATATATATATATATATATATATATATATATATATATATATATATATATATATATATATATATATATATATATATATATATATATATATATATATATATATATATATATATATATATATATATATATATTTATATATATATATCGCAGCGTTATGCAAAATTACTAACAAACAAAGAGACACAAAAATTATGCATGTTAATGTTATTTAGATATAAAACTTTATATTTTTATATATTTTTAGGACTTTTACTTTTGCATTAATATTTATATCATCGTTTGAATATTGTTGTAAAACGTGTTCAGTGAAATATGATTTTAATGATAAGATATACAATAATATTGCTATCTTCATAAGCTAGGTTATAAAAAAATCAAAAAATGAGTAATTATTATTCACACCACCATGAACTATCGTTAAAAATGTCTTGCATAGATTTTGCTTCGTTTAACTTCAAAAAAACCTTTCTCGAATCATCTTCTGAGAGTAAATGTCTTCCTTTCAAAGTTAAAGATTGTGTGAAACTGTCATCACATATTTTTGGAGAAATACTATCAAGAAGTCAGAAAATAGGAATTGAACTACATCCAGAATATATAATTCCATTTTATTTAAAGTTTAACGACTGTCACGAAGTAATACTTGGGAATGCAATAATAGACACATTTTTCCAGCCCATACAAACCATTGTAGACAGAAAGAATCTCACTCGTTTTTCGTTTACTGGAGGCTTAGAGTATTTTAATAAAAAGATACCTAAGCAAACATTAAAATTGTATAATTATCTTTATAAAAATTCATTTTTGTTTCAGAACTTAAAACATTTAGAACTGGATTTTAATTGTCCCGTTATTCAAAATTACCACAAAAACAACAAGAACAAATTGTGCATGTTGTCATGCCCTAAATTAGTTGAACTTTCTCTGCGTTGTTGCTGTTGGAATGAATCCTCCAAAGAGGATCTAATTGATATTCTTAAACTTCAATTTCCTGTTGAAAATCTAAACATTTTGCATATCTCTGGTTGTAGGAGTGCAAGGAAAACCATAAGCCGGTTTTCCCATTTTGTTAGTCTTCAAAAGCTAGCCATAAATACGTTTGTTGGTAAATCATTGGAAGATTTGGTCGATTCAATATCATGTCTTTCTAATTTAAAAATGCTTGATATGAGTGAAAACAAATGTTTTCGACTAATCAATAACAAAAATCTTCAATTAATTTACAAAATGATAGATACATTGCCTAATTTAGTTTATTTAGATATAAGTAATTTAGAAGCTGAGTTTGAAGAACCTGTAACGTGGACTCACTCAAAACGTTTGCATTATTTAGGGTTGCGTTTTAGATGCGATAATGAGCAATTCAACTTTTCTTCAAACATAAATTCCGAGGTTGTAAGTAACTTTCACACAGTTGATGGATTTGTAGCGTCAATGAAAAACGTTTTTTGGGATTTAGAAAAAATTTCAATGGTCTTCCGTTATTTGTTAAAGTTTGCAAAAGAAAAACAACACCATTCTGATATCAATGCAAAACTTTCAATCATTCTTGAATGTATACACCGAGGATTTTATTATTACAATTACTTTAATAACTATGATTTTTTTCTTGAATTTTTAGATATAGCTTGTACTTCATCTGAAATTGTACTGAAAAAGAGTGAACTTAAAAAAAGTATAAAAGTGATGTTGAATTCAGGAAACATTGACGGGCGGATATATAGTCTGAACTCAAAACCTCCAAATGATGTGGTCTGGAAAGTTATTATCACCAAATTACGGATGAATCTCATTCGTTTTGTCTCTTGATCCAGAAGATATTTTTTTCTCTAATATGGTCACTCATCTAATACTTGCATATGAGAAATACTACAAATTTACAAAACGTTTCATTCCAGAAGCTGATGATATTGTGAGATTCGTTGAATCAAATTTGAAGCATAACGAAGAGCTAGTACAGGACTTTTTAGAAAAACATAATAAACTGAAACAAGAAATTGATAAATAACATTTTTAATGGCTAACAATTTTGTATAATCTAAGAATTTTGTATAATCTAAGAAATATTATTCATATGCATTCCTATGAGTTTGTTTCATATCTTTTGATTTTATATGTATGCTAGCATAATTTTTTATATAATTTCAATGAAACATACCGAATTATTATTTGTACAAAATAAACTTGAAAAAACTGGGAAAAATCATGAAACTATTAAAAGAAACGTTTACAGATACATTTTTTCAAAAATAAAATTGAAACAAGTAAGCCGTAAAGAAAATATTTTAAAAAATCTTTTTAAAATACCACTTTTTTGCAAACTAAAAAGAAGAAAGTAATTTTTTTCTGGGCTGTGTGAGAAGGTACCTCGTCAAATGGGCCCAAGACAAAAGGGCCCCGTCAAAACGGCCCCGTCAAAAGAGCTCCTACAAAGAGCTCCGACAAAAGGACCCTCGACATAACGGCCCCCGACAAAAGGGCCTTTATTTTTTAGATTACATCAAAGCGTTTACGTTGTTTTTTACAAAGTTTTTACGAACTTTTTACAAACTTTTACAAACTTTTTACAAACTTTTTACAATTTTTTTTATAAATCTTTTCCAAATTTTTTACAAACTTTTAAAAAATTTTTAAAAAGGGCCCGCATTCTTGGCCGCATTGCTTACAGCTTACTTTCTATTGTCGAGATTTCCTGTATATTAGTGTACATATGAATATCGTATGTAATAGTCGCTTTCTTTTAGTTATTTATAGAAAATCATTTTTTTAAATTATTTTTTTCATGATTAATTGTAATTTGAAAAAAATTTATAAACAGAAAAAGTGAAAATATTATAAAGCACACAAATTACTAATTTGTATATATAAAAATGATTGTCTGCGTGTGTGTGTGTGTGTGGGTATGTTCTTTATGCATTGCTACACCATTCATCCGATCGTAATGAAATTTTCACACAACTTTGAGAGTCAATAGAAAAAAGTTTTTGTGAAAAAAAATAAAATTGGTCACAAAATGAGCGGAGCGGGAGCGGGATAGCGAGCGAAAATTGGAACTAGAGAATGAACGAGAACGGGAAAACAAGCGGGAACGGAAAAGCGACCGAGAACAAAAGAAAAAGCGGGAAAGGGAAAGCGACTAGGAAGAAGAGAGCAAGCGGGAGCGGGAAAGTGATCGGGAGCCGTAAAGCGACTGGGAGCGGTAAAGCAACCGGGAGCGAAAAAGCGACCGGGAGCGGGAAAGACACCGGGAGCGAGAAAACGACCGGGAGCTGGAAAGTGACTGAGAGTGGGAAAGTGACCGGGAACGGGAAAGCAAGCGGGAAAGGGAAAACGACCGGGAGCGTGCGAGAAACTGGAGCGAGAGAGAAAAACCTCTAAATCACCCGGGCAACACCAGGTACCCCATTAGTGATTATTAAAAAAAAACAAAAACAAAATTTCCAATAATCAAACATGAAATTATCTTAATAGTTTTGATCGCCTGCATGCACTAATATGATCAACAGCTGACCCTTCAGAAAATAGTGTGAATATTACAATCAAGTAACCTAAATAAAAGTTTTTATAAAGTTTGTATAAAGTTTGTAAAAGGTTTGTAAAAATACTGTAAAAGTTTAAAAAGTTTGCAAAAAGTTTAAAAAAAGTTTGTAAAAAGTTTATAACAAGTAAATTAAAAACGAATTTTTAAAACCCAATGCTTTTATATGTAATTAAAACACAAATTTTGCAATCAATTTTTTCTTATATTACTCTTTTATTTTATATTAAAGTCGCAATATACAAAAAGAATAGGCCTTAACCTATTCTAATGGACCTTATATATGTATACATATATATATATATATATATATATATATATATATATATATATATATATATATATATATATATATATATATATATATATATATATATATATATATATATATATATATGAATTAATTAAAATTAACTAAATTAATTGACTTATTGTAAAACTAATAATTGAATATTGCATTGTCTTCTATTTTGAGCATGTATGCAAAATTTGAAAAAAATCTATCATCAGGAAGTGACTCAAAAATTGATTGCAAGATTTGAAACAGACAGAGAAACAAACAGACAGACAGAGAAACAAACACAAAGACAGAGAAACAGAGACGACGAGTTAATAAAAGCATTGGTAATAAAAGCATTGGTAAAAAAAGTTTGTAAAAAGTTTATAAAAAGTTTGTAAAAAGTTTGTAAAAAGTTTTGTAAAAAGTTTGTAACAAGTTTGTAAAAAAACGACGTAAACGCTTTGATGAAATCTAAAAGTAAGGGTCCTTTTGTCGGGGCCCTTATGTCGGGGGCCTTTTTGTCGGGAACACTTTTGTCGGGGCTCTTTTGACGGGACGTTTTGACGGGGCCCATTTGTCGAAGCCCATTTGACGGGTCACCGTGTGAGAAATGTTTTGATAGAGACATGCATTAATTGTGGATATTCGCATAACGAACAAGTCATAATTTTTTAAAACTTAAAAGGTGGGGCGCCTTTTATATTTATATTAAAAAAGCGGGTCTATCCTGTTTAAAATTTAGCAGATGGTTAGTTTGAGTAAAAGGCGCTCCACGTTGTCTTACTAAATTTTTTTACAAATAAACGTAAATAGTAGTAAATACGGCTACAAACAAGGAATTCGTTAATAGTCTATCTTCCCAACAACGGGCTTCCCTTCGACGTTTTGAATCTTTGGCAAAGAAATTAACAAATACAAAATGGGCAATTATCTTCAATGGAGTTTGCGTACAAGAGAATATACATACAGACGTACATATATATATATATATATATATATATATATATATATATATATATATATATATATATATATATATATATATATATATATATATATATATATATATATATATATATATATATATATATATATATATATATATGGTAAGGTAGTTGGCATGATGCGAGGCGGTGTTGCCGATCCGACAGTCGTGGGTTCGAGTCTGAAGTTGAAACATTTATATTTGCGTTATTTCGTGGTGGATTGTAAGCCATCCAAGTTTCTGATATATGTGGCTCGTAAAAACATATCAACGCTATGTTTCCTTATAATATATATATATATATATATATATATATATATATATATATATATATATATATATATATATATATATATATATATATATATATATATATATATATATATATATATATATATATTTCGAGCGTAGTTTGGCGTAATATTTTCTTTTAAGCACACTCCGTTAAAAACTATGGCCCACTTGACGTTTATCAATTTTTTATTGTGTTTTATACTTTATTTAAGAGTAAAACCCGAATTTATTGTACACAACTAAAAGCAACATGTCGACTCGAGAAACAACAAAGAAGGAAGACGGAAGTACATAGAATAAGAAGAACAATGGTCAATTAATAATAGATAAAATAAACTGTTCGATTTATAAGCAAAACAAAAACTATATTCAACACCTTCTCATTTTGAGCATAAATCGTAACAGTTATCAGTCTGACCAATTTCATTCTTAGTAAACTACTTGATTTCCCAGGAAAAGTTAACCGAGTCCCATGTGGATCATCAGTTGCTTTAGCCTTGGTCCTTGTAGAGCTTTCGTTAGTGCATCTGCCACTTGAAGTTCTGTTGTGACACTCTTGACACCAACTTCACCGTCTGCAACCTTTTCTCTGATGAAGAAATGACGAGTCTGTATGTGTTTGGTACGTCGGTGATGTTCTGGGTTCTGAGCCAAACGAATAGCAGCTTCATTGTCAATTTGTATGACTGGAATATCATCAAATCCAACAATGTCGTTCAGCAGACGTTTTAACCAAACAACCTCACGTGTAGCCTCACTAGCCGCTACTACCTCTGCTTCTGTGGTTGAGATAGAAACTGATGTCTGTCGTTGACTCAACCAGCTTATTGCTCCTTCAGCATAGATACAAACCACACCAGTCGTAGACCTGCCTGTGGTATGGTCACCTGCATGATCAGCATCACTATAACACAGGAGTGTGTTTTTATTCTGTTGAGGTCTGTAGACAATTCCTGTATCTTCGGTACCCTTAAGATATCGCAGAATCCTTTTTACTTGGACTACATCACTATGAAGAGGATTTTCCAAATTCCTGGAAGCAACACTAACAGCATATGCAATATCGGGTCTGGTACCCGTCATTAAATACATGAGTGCCCCCACAACTGACCTGTAAGGAAATTTGACTGGTTCATTATTATCATCAAACTCTGCCTTCTCAGATGAGATGATTGGGGTAACACATGGCCGACAATTACTCATACCAAACTGATCAAGAACTTTTCTCGTATAGGCAGCTTGACTGATCTTTATGGAGCCATCAGATTTCTGATTGATTTCTACTCCCAGGAAATATTTTGCTGGCTTTGTTATAATTTTAAACTCTGATTTTAACCTATCTGCAAATTCTGAGAGTTCTTGTTTATCTGTAGCCATGACAATGCCATCATCAACATATAAAGCAAGAAACAATTTTTTCATATTTCTTTCCACTATAAACAGACAAGGATCAGCATCACTTTGTTTAAATCCGATCTTCTTTAAGAAATTGCCAAACCGCGTGTTCCAACATCTGGGAGCCTGCTTGAGTCCATACAAACTTCTTTTCAGTTTACACACTCTAGCAGAACCATCAGTAAAGCCTTCGGGCTGCTCCATATAGATTTCCTCTTGCAGATCACCATATAGGAATGCCGTTGAAACATCGAACTGCATCAGATGCATTCTTTCACTGGCTGCAACGCTTAAAAGAGTTCTAACAGTTGTATTTCTGACCACTGGACTGAAGGTCTGATCGTAATCAACTCCTTTCTTTTGAGCATAGCCTTTAATTACAAGTCTTGCTTTGTAACGTTCGATGGAACCATCTGAATTAGTCTTGACTTTGTAGACCCACTTGCATGGAATAGCTTTTTTCTTAGGAGGGAGATCCATAAGATGCCACGTCTGGTTTTCACAAAGCGATTGCATTTCATTTTTCATCGCTTGCTGCCATTCATTCTTCTGATCACTTTGAACTGCCTCTTCAAAGCTGGTAGGTTCTGAAGAACTGAACATTTCTGCTGCTATCATCACATAGTCATCGAAACGAGCAGGCCTCTTTATGCATTCACGGTCACGCAACTGTATGCCTGAAGCAGGTGCACCACTCTGTGTCAGTTCATCATCAATGGTAGGTATTTCCTCAGTCTCAGCTCCACTGTTTTCAGTCATCTGATCGTCATCAGCATCAGACTCATCTTGATCAGATTTCAATGGCCAATTTGGAACTGTTGTTCTTAGAATTTTCTCATCAAAAACAACATCTCTTGAACGAACTGTTCTATTTCCTGGCTGGAGAAAAACTCTATAGCCATCATCGCCTTCATAGCCAACTAATATACCCTTCTCAGCTTTAGTGTCCATCTTTTTTCTTCGTTGATCAGGAACATGAACATATGCAGTACAACCAATAATTCGCAAATGTGTGATTTTTGGTTTTCTATTGTACCACAGTTCATATGGTGATTTTCCTTTGACACAAGAAGGTGCAGTTCGATTCAAGATGTACCCAGCGGTCTGAATCAATTGTGCCCATAAAGCTTGAGGTAATTCTGCATGAGCTAATCTCATGGCCCTGGCGGCTTCTACTAAGGTGCGATTCTCTCTTTCACTGCATCCATTTTGTTGAGGTGTGTATGGCATTATCAGACGTTGTCGGATACCATGTTTGTTCAAAATTTTCTTCACATCAGCATTGTCAAATTTACCACCATTGTCACTCAGCAACTCCATCACTGTATGTCCAGCTGTTTGGCACTCAGCAAGCATCCACGTCAATTTCTCTGACACTTCAGACTTTACAAAACGGAAGCCACTGTAGTCATCTTTAAACAGGACAAAATAGCGATAATTTGAGAATGAATTACAAAATGGACCACAAACATCAGTGTGTATTCTTTCGCCTGGTTTTGTTGCTCGAACTCTGGTTCCAAACTTCAGGCGATGTGCTTTTCCGAAGACACATCCTTCACAAACTTCACCATCAAGACTGACATCTATGTTGAATTCTTGTTTTAAAATTGACTTCACATGTCTTTTGTTTTGATGAGCAAGCCTTTCGTGATACAACTGAATCAAATTTTCGTCCTTTACAATATTTGCTTCTTGTAACTTAGATGGAACAACTGTATCTGCAATCAGCCTGAACAAACCACCATTTCTTTCTCGAGCACCAACAAGAACTTTCACATTGTCGACCTTGAAGTAACATCTTTCTTGTGTAGACATGAAAATACTGTTTTTCTTCCTGTCTTGAGCTGCTAATACTGAAAACAAATTTCTGTTCAACTTTGGAACATACCACACGTTTTCAAGTTTCACTTCAATGTTCTTTTTATCAATCACTGTTTTCAGGTGGACAGTACCTGCACCAACAGCTTCAACGTGGTTTCCATCTGCTATCTGTAGGCTCTGTACATTTGAGAATTTCTTGAAGTTTGTCAGTATGTCACTTCTAAAAGTCAAATGACTGGTTGCGCCATTATCTACATACCAACCATCAGCAGATGTAGAACTATCAATTGCAAGAACATCTGAATACACAGCAGACAATGACACAGAATGGACTGACTCTGGAGCTTTACCTTGACTGATGTTCAAATCATTTGCTGGCTTCGGTGGTTTGCCATCGGCAATCCATTTTCTACATTTACGAACAACATGTCCTACTTGCTTGCAGTAATGACAAATAATGGTACCTTGTTTTGCAGACTTTATTTGACTTTTCTGTTTCTGTGCCGACTTCGGGTATGTTGACTTAGCGAACAATGCTTCCTGTTGAACGGGTTCAGTTTTGCCAGCCAGAGCTCTTTCGTAACTACATAACTGATTCGTTAGATTATCAACAGTCCGTTCGGCTTTGCTCAACATTCTCCAACTCGAAGAAAATGAGAAATACTCACTTGGCAATGTTTCAATTATACGGCACATGAGCAGTAGATCTTTGTTTTCTTCTTTATCAAGTTCGACCTTTAGCTCCTTCCAGATATTCTTTAGCTTACCAACATGAGTAGCAGCTTCATCACCTTGACACATCTTGTAACCAAAGAACTGCATACAGAGATCATAGGCTCTGTCTTCATTTATTCCATCAAACAGCCTATGTAATTCCAACCAAACTTCTCTTGCACATGCATGGGAACGAACCTTTTCATAAGATTCTTCTGACATGTTGGTTGATAGAATCACCATTGCACTGCAGTCAGCTTTCAAAAACTTGCTGTAGGCGGTTTGATATGCAGTTACCTCGGCTTCTGTTGAATCATCCCTCGGTTCGTCTGGTTTTTTAAGTCTCCCTTCTACAACGTCCATGACATCTGGTGTGCCGCGCAGTAGGATCGAAACTCTACCTTTCCAGTTCAACCAATTTGACTTGCCTTCCAGCGGCTTGATTTGAATTCTCGTGAAATCCATTATTCAAACAACTGTCAACAGGTGTCAGCGATTCAAAAGAAAACGTGATTACTTCGCTGCTCTAAATTACGAAAAATTTCGATCGTAAACTTTTAATAAATTCGAGTTACACAGTTAGTAGCTGACTGGGCCCATAACCTATTGTGTTTTATACTTTATTTAAGAGTAAAACCCGAATTTATTGTACACAACTAAAAGCAACATGTCGACTCGAGAAACAACAAAGAAGGAAGACGGAAGTACATAGAATAAGAAGAACAATGGTCAATTAATAATAGATAAAATAAACTGTTCGATTTATAAGCAAAACAAAAACTATATTCAACATTTTTTTATAGTGCCCTCGATTTTGCGGTAATTGAAAGACGTGAGACTTGTTTCAGATGTTTTATTTGGCTTACTGCAGTTTCGGAAATCCATTTATATATATAAATATGTATATATATATATATATATATATATATATATATATATATATATATATTTATATCTATCTATATATATATATATATATATATATATATATATATATATATATATATATATTTATATCTATCTATATATATATATATATATATATATATATATATATATATATATATATATATATATATATATATATATATAAATCTTGTGTCCTAGTGTTTGAAATTGAACTCCTCCAAAACGGCTGAACCGATTTAATGAAATGTTTTGTGTACATTTGGTAGATCTGAGGATAGGTCCATGGCTATTTAAAATATTTCTTTTAAATTATTTAAAAAGTTATTTTGGAAAAACAAAAAGGTGCAAATATGCCCTTTTTATAGGAAAATGCAACAGATAGACAGTCATATATATATATATATATATATATATATATATATATATATATATATATATATATATATATATATATATATATATATATATATATATATATATATATATATATATATATATATATATATATATATATATATATATATATATATATATATATATATATATATATATATATATATAAAGTTTGATCAATGATTTACATTGATACTGTTTCCTATAAAAGAGTAACTTTAACTGCCTGAGATTGAAAATGTTTATCTTCTTGCATTTTGAGGTCAACAACATGGCAGATTTCTTTCAGGTGAACTGCGGTACAATACTGTAGAAATGGCAGCGTTTGTTACTCGCTATGTTCCACTAATGACTGATGAACAAAAAATGATTTACTGGCAGTTTTGGAAGGACAAGGTGGATTCTTTTTTTTTGGATGCACCAGGTGGAACTGGGAAAACATTTCTCATTTCTCTAATTCTCGCCGAAATACGATCAAATAATGGCATAGCTTTGGCCGTTGCATCGTCTGGCATTGCAGCAACTTCATTGGATGGAGGCAGAACAGCTCATTCAGCACTTAAGCAATGTGCAACATAAAAGACCAATCATCTATGGCCACAGTGCTGAATCATGAGTGGCTGGCAGAAAGAGTCATTTTGCAGCAAAAAATGTAGATGTCAATGATTTAAATTTTAAGATACAGCAGTTGTTGCCAGACGAATTTGTGTCATACAAATCGATTAATACAGTTTGCGATTCTAGCGATGCCGTAAATTATTCAACAGAGTTTTTGAACTCATTGGATTTGCCAGGCATGTCACCGCATCATCTACAACATAAAGTTGGATCTCCGGTTATACTACTTCGGAATTTGAACCCACCGCAGCTGTGCCATGGCACGCGATTAGTAATTAAAAATTGATAAAAAACATTGTCGAAGCCTGCATTTTGAATGACAAGTTCTGAGGCAAAAGTGTTTTGCTGCCACGGATCCCAATAATTTCTACAGAAGTGCATATTGAATTCAAATGAATTCAATTTACAATTAGATTGGCATTCGCAATGACAATTACTAAGTCGCAAGGCCAAACCATGTCTGTTTGTGGCTTAGTTTGGGCACGCCATATTTTTCTCGCGAACAATTATCTATACGTGGCATGTTCTTGCGAGGGCAAACCATCCAGTTTGTTTGTGCTGGCTAAAGATGGTCTGACAAAAAACATTGTACACTCGATTGCTCTCAGATATTGTTTTTTTTTAAATTGACATAATTTGTACATTAAACTTTTAATAAAAAAAACTAAAATAATTTATAAGGCAAAACAACGTTTGCTGGGTCAGCTAGTATATATATATATATATATATATATATATATATATATATACACACTGCTTATTTGTTCTTTGCACCCTAATAAAGTCTTTTAAGCGCTATCGACCCCTGCGTGGCAACAACATCAAAGACCAAATAGACACAAATCTGGAACAATCAAACGGCAAACATCACCAACGTTCGTGACGTCACGCTACAAAAATACGTCGTCGTCTGCATTCTTTTACGAACATCGATAACTGATATTTGGAAATTAATAAATGAAAAACTTGGTTGAGAGGGTCAACACCGCCAGCCTGGAGAAAGAAGGAGGGAAAAGTTAAAAGGATCAAATTACGATCCACGTCAGGAAGTATCTAGGCAGGTGCTTCCTACATACAGTCATTTCAGTCTTAAAGCACCTGGTGTAAAGGACTGTAAACTATTATAAAAAAAATTGTTGAGAAGGCTTGAGAAATTTTCCTGTTGATGTGGCAGTGCGGTTTCATTTTTTTGGCCTGCAACGGGATTTGGGTCATGCCTGCTACCG
>OZ022243.1:32323702-32336202 GCA_963978895.1 Erpobdella octoculata | reverse complement strand
GGTATAAAAAAATAGTAAATAGAATTAAATTTATGAATTCTCTTCCATTAGGCGGCGTCGAGTTCGTTGTACCATTCCATATCAAGACCTGTCGGCAAAGTTTTTTTATCGAATTTGCATGATCATCCACATCTACATCATCATCATCATCATCATCATCATCATCATCACCCCACCACCCCCACCACCCCCCACCACCACCGTCGTCGTCGTCATCATCATCATCAATCTATATATATATATATATATATATATATAAATAAATGAGATTATGTCTGTATGTATGTCCTTTATGCATTGGTACACCATTCATATAAGATCGTAATGAAATTTTCACACAGCCTTGTGAGTCAATTGGTGAAGGTTTTTGTGAAAAAATTAAAATCGGTCACAAAATGAGCGGAGCGCGGGAGCGGAAGAGCGAGCGGGAGAGGGAAAATCACCAGGAACGAGAGATCTAGCGGGAACGAGAAAGCGAGCATGAGCTGGAGAGAAAAACGATAGAAAAACCTCTAAAAACCCCGAGCAACGCCGGGTACGCCGCTAGTATGAGTTAAAAAAAATGAAAATACTTGCACCCAACAATTTGGTTTTGTGTACTGTCACAGATTTTATATAAAATACATCTGTCGTATTTTCTCAAATTTAAAGTTTAAAATTTAAAAAAATAAAACAGATTAATTAGGCATGCGAAAAGTCCAGAAAAATTGGAAAAAAATTTTAGAATCAAATCACGTGCACAACAAAAATGAAACAGTGACTCGTTAAGACTTGACCAAGATTTTCATGACCGAGCTTGGTTTGCAATGTTGTGAGAGTCTGCAACTGTTGCGTACGATCTGGTTGAGTCTCGTCTGCATGACAGTTAACAGTCTATGACTGAACTTGGAATAACCAATCACCAGCCACAATTTCCAGCTAATAACCTGCAGGTCATTCAGTACGTGACATAGTTTGCTGGGATTGGACATGGAAAGTACTTAAAAATGTTACGACCCTGTGATTTGGGTTGTTAGCTGCCGATTACATTGAATTTCTTTGATTTGCTTAGTCGAGCTTGTACCATCATAGGGTTCTTCACCGGACTTGATGCGTCGCATGACTGTCTTGTGACAAGGTCATCAGGTCACCTGTGACAAGGTCAATGGGTCACCTGTGACGACGATGATGTTTTCATAGTTTTGGTTATCAATTACCCAATAAAATAAAGTTTGACGAATAGATAAAAATTTCCAATCAAAAATTGACATTTTTTTAGAGTCAAGTCAGACGACTCACTAGGGATGAAACAGCTGGCTTTGAGTTCAAAGGTGACATTATAGAATCCGCTGTCCATCATCTTGACATGGACAATATTGGACATCCATAAATGTACATTTGTAAATATTAAAGTCCAGTAATTCTTTCCAAATGTGGGCATAGTAATGTAATGGTTAAGTATTAATTTATTTCTTTTAATAACCATGCTTTAAAGAGTGGATGGGTAAGATATTTAGAAAAAAGACAGAATTTTTTTTTATATATAAATCAGGGTCGGATACAAGATTATTGAAAAAGGTAGGTCCAAAACGGGTTTAAAAAGAAAAGTTTCATTTTCCCAATATAGTTTTAAGATATATTTTTGGTCAATAATTATTCCTTCAAAAATTGAATTTCTGTTACAATTTTTAGCAGATTTGTATAGTTAGTTAAGTTTATTGACATGTTTGTCGTATAATACTGTACAATAAAAGGATGATCAATTCCATTATAAAATAAAATGTATCTATGTAAACATACAAACATAACACACAAGTAACATCTCTAAACAACTAAATAATTCATTAAATATCGATAAACATAAGATATGTAGCATGTCTTATTCATTCTGTTAAATGTAAATAAAAAGTCTCATAGGCAATTAAATCAAAATAAATTTTTCAAAAACATATATAGACGTCAATTGAAATGAGTTCAAAACCATACAGACAGATAAAACAAATTAAAAGTACAAAATGATGAAACAACTCTTACTCTATACCCTAGAAAAATTGCTAAACCTAGGTGTTTGAACCATGTTGCTGCTTTATAGAGCTAAATTATGTGTCTTCTTTACAACGAAAGGGGGTCTGGACTCCCAGGACCCCCTCATTATATAATATTGAAAGAGATAGCGGAGGAGGGAATGGAAAGGAGTTTACTTAGTGAAAAAGAGTAGAAGTGATATGTACATCAACGGGTATAATTTGACATGATGACAACACGAAATCAATGCGTACCAAGACAAACCCCCACCCCCACAACCCCCACCCAAAGCACCAAATCATATGCTATGCATATATTGCATATGTAATCTCACCTTCACGTACAGAAGCAAATAATTACACGCACGCGCACAGGCGCTCATACGTATGTGCATAAACACATGCAAACACACACGTGAAACTATCTTGGAGAGTACTATTTGCATTTTCAGTGCTGTGCCGAAGAAGGTATTTCACAGGTTTATGTTGTCTCCTTTATTGCCTATAAGCCGGTGTGAATTTTATGCCGGGTCCTGTTAATGTCCGTTGCCCCCCACATGTCTCTGTGACGAGGGGGAGCAACGTGTGACGCGGAAGGTGTATCAGGGGGAGAATGACCCGCGAGAGAAGATGGTACACACGGCGGGTGCTGGAGAGGGGGCGTATAATAGAAAGAGATGGTGATTAACACCAACGGAATGTTCACGAAGAAAAAATTTCAGGACGGACCAATATTATGAAAGAGGAAATTGAAGACTTTTCAATTTGATCGCTGAAATTATTTTTCTCCTCCTCAGCAAAAAAGTTCGCAAATTTGAAAAAAAAAAATTTAATTACTTGCAAAAGTTAAAAACTATTTCATTTTCAATCAGATCAGCATGTAATTGAGATAAATAAAATAACAATTAAATTAATTTGACAAACAGTGTGGTCTTTCTATACAGTCTCCTTGAGTGCACTCGGATATCATGCTTAGCACAATTTTCTCAACGTTTACCACTGTCTGTGGCTTGTGTAGAAGAGGGTGGGAGAACTCATTCAAAGAGACTGCAACATAAAATGCTTTCGTATATTCTAACCAACATTGTTTAATTTAATTATAAAACTTAATGTGGAAAGATATCAATTATTTAAAAAAATACTTTTTAGCTTAGAAATTTGAGGATTCACGCAATGTTAAAGATCATCAGATTTAAAATATGGTTTTAATAATATTCCACAGTCATTATTGCTACGTCCTTAATGTGTAAAGTGAATGATTTGGACTATAATTTTTTTTTTAAATTATTCACATGAAAAAAATTATTTAAAAAAGTCGACAACAACGCTTTACCTATTTTGAATAAGTTCGATCTCCAAGCCCACTGTACCACGCTGAAAATATCCGTAACATTTGGGTACCCTAGTACCCTTTATTTTTTTTATTGCGGTAATGATACTGGAAGAAGCTAGGCATATTACAAAAATAAATAAAATGTTGATATTTTTAAATATAATAAATTTAATTACGTATAATACGTAATTAAATGTATTACATTTAAAAATATTAAAATTTAATTTTTTTTATTAATTCTTAGTAAAAAAATGTTGCACTTTGCCAGGAGCCATGTTGCATTTGCTGTTGCCTGCTTATCTAAGTTAATTTTTAATTAAATATCAAAACATGCAGTTGCATTGAAATTTAACTGAAATTTCAGAAATGCCCTAAATTTTTTTTGGGGGGGGGGGGTAATTTGTTTTACTAAATATTTGCGGAAGGTCCGACCCCCTTCTCCCCCATGCCTCCAGGTCCAAAGTGCAATTCTTATACTGTTCCATGCGCCTTTTTTGCTTTAAATTACATGGAACAAAACAATAATACCCTGCACTGAAAAACTTATTAACTTTAATTGCAGTGTTTGCTAACAATATCCTGAATGATCACGAGTTTAATTAAGCCTGCGCTTTTCATTGTCGTCATTTTAATGTTTTTATTGAATAATTATTAATAATTATAATTGCTTTGTTTAATTATTAAATTCAAAAAATTATTTTAAAAATTGAATTCTTTTTTTGCTAGAGGCCAGCTGAAATTCTATGCACATTCTTGTCAGAGCTTGAGGGAGGATTTGGAAAGAAAAAAAATTGTCACGAAACTTGTAATGGCTGTCGGGTCTGGTTGCGATATGAAGGAAACTTTTCGTGAAAAGATCTCTTCGAACAAAAACTCCTGTGGAAAAGTCCTGGGGGATACAACGAAGTTATTTTTCCCTATTACAACCATCCCCCCTACCCCCGAAAGAATTAGGTCAGCATCATTATCATCATCGCCGTATGGACGTGTGGCAGTTTATAACGGCCTTGAAGAAAAAAACAAGCTAAAAAATTATTAAAGTAAATTAAACTCATTAATAAAAAAATTGTTTTGAATATCTTTTTTTAAGTTTATTTCATTTCATTTGAATCGCAGAAAACGTTAGCTCTGCCGTGTTGCCCTTTTTAAATAACTGTTTCTGCTTATGTGTTCAAATAACTAGATTGCTCACATTGTCGGAAGTTATTAAAACATATTTTTTCTAGCCGAAACCAACATGAAAACAGAATGACTGACTAGCAGTGATATTCAAGTTAACTGTAACACTAACTGAAATCGGAAAATAATAGAAAAATAATGGTCAGTTAAGTGTAATAGTAATAGTAACTGAAATACGGCGAATAACTCTAACTGTAATAGTAACTGAATAATAAAGTCAGTTAAATAATACAAAAATAATTAATAACTGAAAAATATTTTTAATGTAATTTTTTTCGAAATAAATTAATTATTAGATTTTTTTTATCTAAAGATAAAAATCGAGTTCTTTGGTGTTACGTAACAAATAGTATATATGGTGCTGTTTAGTTATTCGCGGCCTTAACTCCGCCTCGCTAATTGCGAGACAGTCCCAAGCCTGGAGAAAGGAGGAGGGAAAAGTTATGATCCACAACAGGAAGTACTTAGCTGCTTCCTACATACAGACATTTCAGTCTTAAAACACATGGTGTAAAGGACTATAAACTATTATAAAAAAAAAAAAAAAAAAAATATTCGCGGCCTTTCGTAATTCTTTGTGGTCCTAAATGCTGAAAAAGTGACAAGGACTTAAATAAACAACAACAACATTCGCGCCCTTTTGTTATTATTGATAGTTGATAGTGCTGTTGCAATCGTTCCGTAAAAAATGTTCAAGAACAACAGTGGCAGAAAACAAGAAAGTAGTGTATGGAAATATTTTGATTATGAGCAATCAGTTAACAATCTTCTGATGAATTGTGCCAACCTTCTTTAAAAAGATTAAAGAGGCTTGCCCAAGAAATTGAAGCTTCCAGTTCTCCGAGCAAGCAATCTAGGCACGGAAGTTCTGTTGAGGAAAAACTTAATGCTTATCTTGGGGCTTCAAAAAGATTAGCTGCTAATCAAACTGGATTAAGTTTCTGGACAGCCTCAGAGACAGTGTATCCTCTAAAGCGGCCTTCGCTAAAGACCTTATCTCTGCACCTGCTTCAGAAGCATATGTGGAGCGCATCGTCTCGGTTTGCAGTGATATGACTGCAGGAAAAAGAAACAGGCTCTCCAAGAATCTAGAAACTCGTGTTTTTTGAAAATGAACTCGAAGTTTTACCATTTTGTAAATAAATAAATAAATAAAATTAATTTTGGCTGTGTATAGAATCTACAGTTAACTGTAACTTTAACTTAAAAATAAATAAGTGTAATAGTAACTGAAAAATGTTTGTGGAAAAATAACTTTAACTGCAACTGAAAAATGTTGTAACTTTAACTGTAACTGTAACTGAAAAGTTGTAACTGAAATAACACTGCTGACTAGCACAACAAAATGACTTATTGGTACAACATTGTGACCTACTGGCACAACATTGTGACCAACTGGTATAACATTGTGATCAACTGGAACAACATTGTGACCAACTGGAACAACATTGTGACCAACTGGAACAACATTGTGACCAGCTGGAACAACATTGTGACCAACTGGAACAACATTGTGACCAACTGGAACAACATTGTGACCAACTGGAACAACATTGTGACCTATTGGCACACACATAAGATGACCTACTGGGTCAACAGAATGTTCTACCGGCTGGCACACACATAGGATGACTTATTGGCACACATAAGATGACGGCGTGTTTCAGTGGAAGTAAATGTACAATGTACAAATGTACAATGTACAAATGTACAATGTACAAATGTACAATGTACAAATGTACAATGTACAAATGTACAATGTACAAATGTACAATGTACAAATGTACAATGTACAAATGTACAATGTACAAATGTACAATGTACAAATGTACAATGTACAAATGTACAATGTACAAATGTACAATGTACAAATGTACAATGTACAAATGTACAATGTACAAATGTACAATGTACAAATGTACAATGTACAATGTACAAATGTACAATGTACAAATGTACAATGTACAAATGTACAATGTACAAATGTACAATGTACAAATGTACAATGTACAAATGTACAATGTACAAATGTACAATGTACAATGTACAATGTACAAATGTACACTTATTCAATGGGACCGCTATAGAAATAGTTTGCGAATGAGAAACAACAACATCGAATCTATATTCCCTTCATATTTCTGTCTTTCTTTGAAATCTTATCGAATCGCTAAAACACCACTGGGAACGACTGGAGGATGATGTAAGTAAAGAAAGTTGATTCGTTAATGCAAGACGCTGAGCGGTAAACTCCTAAGCTCCATATATCATATATTCGCCATTTCTCCTAATGGTATGAAAATTAAAAGGAAATTAAAGCTGAAATTACTGTAACATTTTATATTACTAGTTTAATGCTATTTCACTGTATAATCTGTAAAATAGTTTTATGTGTTATTTAACAACATTTTGTTACTGAAATCAATTTTACGGAGAACTATGGTTCTCATGGAGAAGGCAGCCAACTCCATCGCCCAACAAAAACCATGCTTATGCTCAGAGTCAACCTATCTGTCCATCGCACAATGGGCGGAAGAGTTGAAAGGGATCGAGCCAAGGGTCGTATCGGCGAGGCAGAATCTCCGGATTGGCCCCCTGAGCACTTATTGACTTATTATAATCCACTAAACTACTTGACATTTTACACACATGCAAGTAAAAACCCTCTAGGATGTTGAAGCGTTGAACTAAAAGAAAAAAAATTAACTAACTAATTATAATTTTTACTAAACTTCATGTATGAAAGCAATGTACGTCATTGAACGTACTTAACGATCAGGAAGTAATCAGATTCAAATATCAGAAAGAAAGACCAGCAATCATTTCACGATAATTATTCTTCTTGCTTCCAAAACCCACCTCCCAGCAAGCACCGAGGAAGAGACCACCAAGCACTATCGTCGAACATCACACCCACCACCACAGCCCCACCCGGCATAACCTCGGCATCGTCCCTGTGGAACCACCCGTGCCACTCGGGACGAAGCAGTTGGTGGGCGATAATGCAGGCAGTATAATTATGCCTTCCACCACGCCGAGTTGCTCGTTAAAAATCGAGGTCGAACGGGGTGCACAGACTAACGAATTCATAAGCACCAAGTAAACCGAGCTGCAAATTGCATAATTAGGCACGCTGCACTCAGACGCACACCGCTAGAGTAAAGCAAAAAAGTGCAACGAGGAGAGAGAGAGGTAGAGAGAGAGAGAGAGAGAGGCAGGGAAAGAGAGAGAGAGGGGTGAGAGAGGGAATGAAAAAAAAAGATGAGATGAGGGAAAGTACCGAAAGAAAAAAAAAGAAATTGAATGGGAAAGGGAATGAGAGAGGAGTAAACGAAAAGAAGATGAAAAAGCAGAACCGTTGTTGATGATGATGATGATAATGATGATGATGATGATGATGATGACGATGACGATGACGATGACGATGACGATGACGATGACGATGACGATGACGATGACGATGACGATGACGATGACGATGACGATGACGATGACGATGACGATGACGATGACGATGACGATGACGATGACGATGATAATGGTGATGATGGTGAAGATGGGGAAGATGATAATGGTGATGATGATAATGATGATGACTGTGGTTATGGTGACAACGATAAAAACAAAACAAAATTAAAAACAAACAAAAAAATAATAACGAAAGACCGATGAAGTAGAAGTAAAAAGAACTTTCGCACTTGCAATTTTAGCGATTAAACACTGAGCAAGAGATTAACACTTGCACTTAAATTCTTTATTCATCCATCCTTGATATTTTTTCTCTCAATCTATTTCCTTTTTTCTTTTTTTCTTTTTTTTTTGTTTTTTCTTGTTTTCTTCGTGTTAATCACACACACACGGACACAGACACAGACACAGACACAGACACATACACATACACATACACACATACACACACAAACACACACACAGAGGTTCACACAGACACTACAGACACACCTAAACAGAGATTGTACATAGCGTGTTCGTAAAATTGCACTAAACTTTGACGCAG
Source organism: Erpobdella octoculata (assembly GCA_963978895.1). Taxonomy (NCBI): domain Eukaryota; kingdom Metazoa; phylum Annelida; class Clitellata; order Hirudinida; family Erpobdellidae; genus Erpobdella; species Erpobdella octoculata. Next base: position 32,327,672 of record OZ022243.1, on the reverse strand, counting down.
AACAGCAGCAGCCATCTTGACCCGAAAGCGATTAAAAGTGAACAGAATTAAAATTTCCACGAGCGCTCTTTTTTTTATTGTCTTTTTCTTTTTGGCGCGAAAAATCCATGCAGACGACTCCTGTCAATTGGCTAGTCCGCTTGTGTGTTGTTTATTTTTGGTTCTTAGTGTGTGTGAGTGTTTGTATGTATGTGTTTGTTTATATGTGTTTATCTGTGTGTATGTGTGTTTATCTGTTTATGTGTGCCTATATCTGTGTGTGTATCTGTTTATGTGTGCCTATATCTGTGTGTATGTGTGTGTATTAGTGCAGGTATTGACATTTTTAAATGTTTGTGCCGTCTCACTCACAAGACTCCACAATTTTTATTCCTGAGATATTTGCTTAAGGACAACCGCTGTATTGAAAAAAAATTAAATCTGATCTGCCAGCCAAACTGAAAACAATTATTGTAATTTTTTATCTCTTTGAGTTTCGCAGAAAACGTTATTTTAATTTTTCTAGAGATTATAAGAAAACAGCCAAATTATTTACTTTCATCGAAAGTGCAAAATGTTGTTTATTATTAAAATTTAATTCAGTTATTAAATCCGATGGACGCCGTTGTAATACCGGTTCTCGATTAGCGAACGAGTCCCCTTCTTACGAACAGACCATTAAACCAGTTCTACCTGTATTCCTGTATTCAACCCTTATATGTAGAAAGCGTCATTAGCAACCGTTACCGGTATTAACCCGACCCAACCCGACCCGACACATCTCTTGTAATTTCTCGTTACATCCAGCATACCGCAGTGCTTACTTACTCTGCCTACACTTTGCGAGCGTCGGTTAAATGTTGGCGATGTTTTTAATGAGAAAAGAAAGAGAGAAAAAGAGAATGGAGAAGATGAGATAAGAGAGAGAGAGAACTAAAGAGAAGGGGATAGAAGGGAGAGGGTAGAGCGATAAATGTCGATGCCCTCGTTAAATTTCACCCAGCACTGCCGAGTGACGAAGGCCGAATGTTGCCCGAGACATGTTTATATCTTGGACTATTTTTATTGTTTAAACATACAATGTATGCTGGCTGGATGGGTGGACGGACGGACGGGTGACTGGATAGATGGATGGGTGGATGGATGGATGGATGGACGGATGGACGGATGGACGGATGGACGGATGGACGGATGGACGGATGGACGGATGGACGGATGGACGGATGGACGGATGGACGGATGGACGGATGGACGGATGGACGGATGGACGGATGGACGGATGGACGGATGGACGGATGGACGGATGGACGGATGGACGGACGGAAGGACGGATGGATTGACAGATCTTGCTGCCAGTCACTGGTCATAAGTGGTTGACCTAATCCTCAACTGTTTCCTTGGCACGCTCAATATATACAGACAAAAAGAAAGCATTCACGCTAATATAGTGTTGTATAGTTATAAATGTTGACAAAATTTTAAAACTGTTTTGCGGGCAGCAATATTTTTGTTTGCTTACATATAAGCTGTTGTTGTGTAGATTCGTCGTCAGCAGACAAATAGGTAGTACAACATGGATAAAAAGTTAACCTTTGAACTTCGTTTAAATTACCTTTTAACAAAAATGCAAGCGGGCTTACAGTTAGCTAGCGAAATTAAGTTTACGAGTCACAGTTAGCTTAAATGCTGATCCACAATCCAACAAGCACGGTCCGTGAATTAGTGAAACTCCTTCCACAATTGAGAAAAAATAACCGCGAATAACCACAGAAATGAAGAAACAATGTTTAAAATTTCTTTCCACAATTCCACGACGATGCCAAATGCAAAACTCTTAGAAAATGTTTTTCAAATTTAATTACAACTTCAAGAGAGAGAAAAAACTGTATCCAGACGAATCATAAACAAAAAAGAACAAACCAGACCTCAGCCGCAAGCGCCCCTTAATGAAACGGTCACCTGTCTTGATTGCACGCTCATTGCAATGCAGGTAATTACCTTTCCCTGCCTGCTTACGGGTCATTAATCACTCAGGTGCCTCAACAAATTGACCAACTAATTAGAAAGAGAGGTATCGGGAGCAGGAAAGCGCTTTGATTGTGATGACTCGTGACACGTCAAGGAATTTAGAAAAAACGAGGTTGCGATGGCATTAGCGGAAGATTACTGAGCAATCACGACCGACTTGGTTTCAAGCCACAATTACAAAGAAGCTCCTGTTCTCATTCCCTGGCTTCTTTCTTGATTGATTAAAATTAAAAAAGTCTGCGATAGTAGGTTGACGTGGTCCTTGATGCTTGTTCAAGCCCAGTAATATGTAAGTAAGCCACAGTCCAAGGAAGTAGTGTGAACAGGAAAACTGGATTTGTTTCATAACATGCGTAATGCCCGTTTTTAATAATTACTTGTTTATAAAAAATGCTTCCCAGGAATCTGCTTCAGTTCGGAGTTTACTTACACCAACTCCGCCGCTAAGCTCATCGTCATCATAACCAGGCGCGGCGCTGGGCGGGGGGGTCCAGGGGTCCGAACCCCCCAGCTCCAACAGGTGTCACTCGTGGGATTTTTGCAAATCCAAAGACTTTTTTTACTTGGGGGGGGGGGTACTTGAATCTCATTGGGTTAATCACTGCATTATTTTTAACTGGTTTGAGACTGAGTTTGACTATCTTCAGTTTGCAGTCTTTCTTTTCTTTCATTACTAAATTATTGAAGATACCAAAAAAATACTGCAGACTAAAAATAGTCCAAAAAATTTTCGCCTGCGGCGGGCTTTCTTTTTTCTTTCTTTTTTTTTCAAACTATGTTTTTGCTGCATGGAGTTTAAACTATATTATAGTGGTTATTCTTAAACATTCTGTATAGTTTGATGATGATTCAATGTTTTTTTATGATATTTCACTGTTTTTTACTGTTAAGTACTTTATGATATTATTGAATAATAATTTTATAAGCTTCGTTCGTTTTCTGAACTTTTACTTTGTGTTAGTTGAATAAATTTTAATTTTTGAAAAAACTAGTAATAACAAACATTTTTCCATTTTTATTTGAACTTTGCTTTGCCATAACAAACCTAGATAAACTAGAAAAAAACAGGACTAAATTGTGATCTGCTAGTGTAAATACTTCAGTATTTATTTCTTACATAGTTCTATTTCAGTTTTTAAAAGGACTATAAACTATATATATATATATATATATATATATATATATATATATATATATATATATATATATATACTTCAACTTGTCCTTGGACATTTTGGACCCCCCCAGAACAAAATTCCTGGCGCCGCCCCTGATCATAACGTTCCGCTCTCACTTGATTTTTTTCAAAATATTAATTTCGCTCAAAAACATCTATCAAAAGTTAAAGAGAGAAAATTAACAAAATTCAATAAAAAGTTGATGTTCTGTAAGCTTCTCTAAAATGAGTAAATATAAACGATTATCTTAAATTCTTTTTTAAAACAAAACGTTCCATAGATGGAAGCCAATCTTCAAAATTTCCTTGATATCTCGAAAAAAAATGTAGCCATCAGGTTATTGCACTCCCCCAATTTTGAAGTGGATTCTCTTGACTTTAGTACCCACGGTCCAGCGGCGTATGCAGAAAAAAAATAAGGGTAGGGGTGGAGGAAAAATAGAGAGATGTTGCGGAAGGATGACTTTTATTACATGCTGTATATTATAGCCTGATTAGGAGGGAGTTGAAAGGCTTTTTTTTACCACGCGCAAACGTTTTTATCAATTACTTATCTAATTTTGTATTATATTTGGACAATAAATTGGTTTTGTACCGATTTTAAACCTGTACTCTAATACTCGCTACTGGCCTCACTACACTTCTTATGCAGTGTAAGTCACCCGGGCCATCGTAAGGTCCCCCTTAAATACGCAACTGTCCCCTGCGGCGGATCCAGGAATTTCGTTGAGGCGCCCAAAAAAATGTTTCTTGTCTTTCAAATTTTTTTCTTGTTTTTCAAAATTT